>VWYE01026665.1:380353-394259 GCA_013398995.1 Alaudala cheleensis
GGGGTCACGGGGGCCGGAGGGTGCGGGGATGCGGGAAACACGTGGAGATCGCGGGGACACAAAGGATTGGGGGGGGTCATGGGGGGATGCACTGAAGTCACGGGGACGCAAAGGGTGGGGGATACGGGAGACGCGCGAAGGTCACGACGTCATGGAGGATGGGGGGATGCGGGGACAGGTCACGGGGACACAGGATGGGGACGTGAACGCATGGACATGGGGGATTAGGGGCACGGGGTACACAGGTAAAGGAACAGTAAAAATGGAGGGGGGGATGTAGGATGCAAAGGACAGTGTTGGGAAAGATGGGGAGCACGGGGAAGTCACACGGGGGACATGGAGGGTGGGGAGCATGTGAGACCCAAAACACAGGATGTGGGACTGGAAGAACACATGGACACATAGAGATCACAAAGGATGGGGAACATGGGGATTCTGTGGGATGCAAAGACAGGGACACAAAGGATGGGACTTGAAGGACACGGGATGTGATCCTGGACACAAAGGATTGTGGATGCAGAGGACATGGGGATGTGAAGGAGGGGATGACATCAAAAGTGGGGGATGCAATGGGAGATACAAGGGATACAAGAGATCCCTGGCAGCATGGACAAGCTGGGGGGGAACATGAGGAACCTGCTGGCCTGAGCAGTAGCTGAAGAAGGTGACTAAAGTTTTTTTTCTGGTTTAAAGTTGCATTGTAGAATTTAATAACAAAAAACCAGTTCCTGTGGAGAGGCCAGGAGCTTCCCCTTCCAAATCATGATTCCCACCTTTGAGGGGTACTTTCTCCCCCTTCCAAATCAGGACTTAGCCCACAGTTCTCTCAGCAGCTGGTATTCCAGTAATGTTCATTAAAATAGAAATCTGCAAGAGCAAGTAGCCACCCCAAAAAGGGGCTTTTCCAGAAAACTCTGTCTGCAACACCTGGGCATCTTGTCTGGAGTTACACCTCTTTCCCAGGATCAGGAATATTTGACCAGTGTCAGACCAGTTGGGACCACTGGCCACCTGGCACTGGCCATCCTCCTGCCTTGGGCAAGTCTCTTGAGCTGGGTGGTCTTCAGAAGAGGGTTCCAGTGAAGTGCAGGGAAGCACTGTCTCACACCACTGCTGTCTCCCCCTCCACTGCAGCTCCTCATTGCTCACCGGAGGAGAACCAGCTGCTGCTTCTACCCCCGTGCCTGGCCCAGCCTCAGGAGCACAGACTGGTGGGAGCGGGTGGTCCTGAAGGAGTTTGGGCCCCAGGACTGGCTGGAGAAATTTCGGATGTCCAAGGAGACTTTCTTCTACATCTGCAACCAGCTGCGGCCTGGGCTGGCTCCACACAGTGCCCACTTCCACCCCACCCTGCCCCTGGAGAAGAGGGTGGCTGTAGCTCTGTGGCATTTGGCCACCAACGTGGAGTACCAGACTCTGAGCCCGCTCTTTGGTGTGGGGCCCTCCACTGTGCAGAGCTGTGTCCGGGAGGTGAGCTACGCTGTTGTCTTGCTGCTGAAACCGCTTTACCTCCGGTTGCCTGATGAGAAGGAGCTGGAGAACATGGTGCGCATCTTCTGCACACGCTGGGGCTTCCCGCACTGCATCGGGGCACTAGACAGCCTGCACATCCCCATCCACCCACCCCTGCGCCTCACCGCCGACTACTGCAACGGCCAGGGCTGGCACTCCATCCTCACTCAGGCCACCGTGGATGGGCTGGGGCAGTTTTGGGATGTCTCCACTGCCTTTCCAGGCAGCATGGAGAACAGCGCGGTCCTGGAGAGCTCCAGCCTGTGGGTGCTGGCCAAGGAGGGCCGGCTGTGCCCCAACCCTCCCAAGCATTTCATGGGGAAGGCACAGAAGTATGTGCTGCTGGGCGATGCCACGTACCCCCTGCAAGACTGGATCCTCAAGCCCTACCAGGAAGATGAAAACCTCACCCAGCGCCAGCTGCAGTTCAACTACCGCCTGAAGCGTGCTCACAGCGTGATTGAGAATGCCTTCCTGCGCCTCAAGGCGCGCTGGCAGATCCTCCTCAAGTGTGACGACTGCAGCCTGGAGCTGCTGCCCACCCTCGTCCTTGCCTGCTGCATCCTGCACAACGTCTGTGAGGCGCATGACAACCCCTTCAATGAGGAGTGGCTGGAGGGCACCGAACCCACTGAGCTGCCCAAGCCCTGCCAGCCTGCTCCAGCTGCCATGGAGGACAACCGGGCTGAGCAAGTGCGTGAACTGATGTGCCAGTACTTTGAGAGCTGTGGGGAGGGCTGATGGGCCAGAGAGCAACTCCCCTGCACATCCCTGCTTGCAGAGTCACCATGGACTCTGGCAAACTGGCCCAGTGCTACGAGCTGCACCAGGCGGACCCCGGGTGGGGAGGGGAGGGGCAGCTGTGTCACGCTCATGCTGTGTTTGCTGTGGAGGTTTCAGGCAGTGGAATGTATTTTGTGCCCATTCTCTCTCCCAGGATCTAAACTGTTTGGTGGTGTGTTGTGTGCTGCAGGAGTACCGTGGGGATTAGGGCTGGGAGGGGCACGCTGCTGGGATCTCCCTGTCCTCTATCTCAAGGCCTCTCCATTAGGCCATAATCAGCAGGAGCCTTGAAATAAGGAAAATTCCTTTGAAGGTTTGAAACTTGCTATGTAAACACACATGGGAAGGAAAGGGAAGGAAGAGGGGGAGCAGTGACTTGCAAGGGCTGACACCAGCCTGGAATTAAGCTGCATCCACAAACACAGGGATGTGTTGTCCTGAGGGTTTGTCCAGCCTGGCACCCCCAGCCCCTCTCCGGAGAGGTTTGTCCAGCCTAGAACACTCTGAGGCCCTCTCTGGAGGGGTTTGCTCAGCCTAGCACCCATGGCTCTTCTCCAGTGGGTTTTTCCCCAGCCTGGCACCCCTGCCTCCTCTCCTGAGGGATTTTGTCCACTCTTGCACCCCAGGTCCCTCTCAGGGTGGGGGTTTGCCTAGCCTGGCAGTGCCCAAACCCTCTCTGGTGGGATTTTGCCCAGCCTGGAACAGTCCCGGGCCCCTCTCAGGGTGGGCCTTGCCCAGCCTGGCATCCCAGCCTCTCTCCAGAGGTGTTTGCCCAGCCTGGCAGTGTCTTGCCCTTCCAGGGTGGGGTTTCCCCTGCCTGGCAGCCCCTGCCCCTCTCCAGAGGGAGGAACTTTGCCCTCCTTGGAACACCCTGGCCCCTCTCTGGAGGGGTTTGGTCAGCCTGGCACCCCTGACCCCTCTCCTGGTCTAAGGTTCAGTTCCCCAGTCCCTGTCCCCCTGCCCGGCTCTTGGATCCCTGACCGGGCACGGCCGGAGCCGGACCTGCCCCGGCCGGAGCAGGACCTGCCCCGGCCATAGTGGGCAGCGGCCCTTGCCCCTCCCGCAGCGCCCCCTGGCGGGCGGGAGCAGCAGCACCCTCAGGTGGCAGGGAGGCAGCGCCCCCTCGCGGGCGGCCTCCTCCGTACCTATTGCGCAGGCGCCGCCGCCCGGCGGTCACCTGGCGGAGCATCAAGATGGCGGCGCGCGGTGAGTGCAGTGCCGGCAGCGCCGGGCCCTCCCCGAATTCCCCTGGTATCCCCCGGCCCGAGCTGCTCCTCTTGGGCCCCGGTTCCGCTGGCCCGATGGTTCCATCTGGCGCGGTTCCGGCAGGGTGTCTAGGTCCGTCCCGGGTATCCCGTGAAACCGAGTACGGACACGCGCTGTGGGGTTGGTCCGGTTCTCCGGCACAGGCTGGGCCGCGGCCCTTCGCGCCCGCCCTGCCCCCGGCCACGGTACCCCCTGGCCTCTGAGGGTGTACCTTTGCTCCCTGTCCCGGACACAGGAGTGTGACTGAGGAGCCCCCCCAGAGTCCCCAGTGTCTGTACCCGCCCGCGCCATGGTGACGGAGCAGGAGGTGGAGGCCATCGGCCGCACGCTGGTGGACGCAGCGCAACCCCTGCCCGCCCGGTTCCGGGCTCTCTTCACCCTGCGGAACTTGGGCGGCCGCGCGGCCGTGGACTGGATCAGCCGCGCCTTTGGGGACGGCTCGGCGCTGCTGAAGCACGAGCTGGCCTATTGCTTGGGCCAGATGCAGGACGAGGCGGCCATCCCGGTGCTCATCCGCGTGCTGGAGGACACGGCCCAGGAGGCCATGGTCAGGCACGAGGCAGGTACGGCGGCAGCTCCTGCGGCTCTAGGGGCATAGGAAGGGGCTGGCTGGCAAGTGGGGCTTGGGGGTGCCTCCCCCACTGTACAGAACAGCTTCTGGGGGCCTGATCCGGCTTGGGTGGCAAACCCTGAGTCACGTAACATCTCGCCACTTCACCTGGCCAGACCTGACAGGACAGGTTGACCAGGCCCTGCTGTTCCTGCTGGCCAGACTTCTCCTGTCGTGTTTGTCTTGTTTGTAATCAATCAATGCTGCCAGTGTCCACGTTAGCCCCATTTGGGATCAATCAATTAGGCCTGCGTCTGTGCTTTAGAGCAAGGCAAGGTGTTGCCAGAGGACACAGCAGGGTTCTTCTCACACAGACACCCTGATAACATCCTGATGCATCCTTCAGGTGAAGCCCTGGGTGCTATTGGGAACCCTGACGTGCTGGATATCCTGAAACGCTATTCCCAGGATCCTGTTGTCGAGGTGAGGTTCCTGAGGGGTCATTTCCTCTGGGATGCAGTACTGCTGGTATTGGAGGGCAAGGCAGGTCCTGCCCAGGCAGGGTGGGGGCATCACAGTGACATCCTGCTTCATGCTGGGCTTCTCCTGGCACTGTCCAGTGCTGTTCTACAGCCAGGGCCCTGTTCCTGTACCCACAGGTGGCAGAGACTTGTCAGCTGGCCGTGAGGAGGCTGGAGTGGCTGCAGAACAACAAGGAGAAGTCAGGCACCAGCCCATACCTCTCTGTAGATCCTGCTCCCCCTGCTGAGGAGACAGATGTTGGCAAGCTCCGGGAGATCCTCCTGGATGAGTCCCAGGAACTGTTTGACCGCTACCGGGCCATGTTTGCCCTGCGGAACGTGGGGAGCCAGGCTGCTGTGCTAGCACTGGCAGAAGGTAAGGGCCTGTCCTTGCCGTGGATCTGCCCAGACTAATCTGGGATGAGCCCTTCCCAAATCCAGGACTGCCAGAGCTACTCTCACGTGTTTGTGTCTTGGGCTGCTGTTCCCTGCCACAGTACAGAGTGCTGGGTGGTCTCTGGTGTTCCAGAGCTCCCTTGCCACCCTCCAGGCCCCCTTCCCTGAGGGAGGCAGGGCACTGGCTGTGATGGTGATCTGGGACCAGCTGGACCAGCCCCATTGTCAGACTTGGCCCAGGGTTTTTGGGGTCCTGCTCTCCTGGCCTGGACAGTCAAGGGTCGCTGGTGTTTGGGAATAGTTCTGAAGAGTGGAATGTCCCCTGAGTGGGAAAGGGGCAGACCACAGCTCAGGAGCTGTGTGGACCCACTTCCAACCCAAAGGAAGTGGATCAGGCTCTCCAGCCACCTGGGACTGCTCAGATCCCTAAGATGGGATCTGTCAGCTCCTGCTCTAGTTGCTTAGTCCCAGAGGGCTGGAGTCCTTGGCCATGCGTCCATCCTCTGGAACATTGTGTGGTGGGGCAGAACCTGGGCAGGTGCAGGGCAGCAGCTCTGCTGGGGGGCAGGTGCTGCCATCAAAGGAGGGACTTGGGAGAGGGCAGGGATCTGGGTGGGATCGGGGAACATGGTGGGACACCCCTTCCTTTACATGGGGCTGGGGCGGTGACCCTTGGCATCCCCAGTTTTCAGATGAGAGCTCCATCCAGACATCCTGGTGTGTTCTGGGGCATCCTGGTACATTTTGGGGCACCCTGGCTGACTGTCCCCACTCCCGCAGGGCTGCGCTGTGGCAGTGCGCTGTTCCGCCACGAGATCGGGTACGTGCTGGGGCAGCTGCAGGACGAGGCGTGCGTCCCTCAGCTGACGGCCACGCTGCGCAGCCGCGCCGAGAGCCCCATGGTGCGGCACGAGTGTGCCGAGGCGCTGGGCTCCATTGCCCGGCCCTCCTGCCTGCAGGCCTTGCGCACCTTCGCCAGCGATGAGGAGCGCGTGGTGCGCGAGAGCTGCCAGGTGGCCCTGGACATGTACGAGTATGAGAACGGCGCCCAGTTCCAGTACGCCGACGGGCTCTGCAAACTGCAAGCCTCCTCCTAAGCCTGGACTGGGGGCACTGAGGTGGGTGTGCTACCTCCCACCCCCTCCTGCTGCCAATGGCGCTTTCACGGCCACCTCTGTTGGTGTGGATCCGTGCCTTGCCACACAGAGCTGGAGGAGGAACTGGGTTTGCTCTCTGGCACAATTACAACCACCTTTTCTCTCCAAATCCAGGCTGAGCTGCTACTTGCCTCCCCATCACTCCTTGCCAGCCACTGTTTCCTGGATCTGCCCCTTTTCCCTGCCAGGATCAGCACTGCCTGCCCGCAGTGTGGCTTGGGGCTTGGACCAGGTGGGCTGTGCTTGGCACGTCAGAGCCTGCTGCAGCTCTTCGTGGTTTGGGCCTGCCCTCGGTTGGTTGCTACGACATCGGCAGCTCCATTCTCCCCAGCTGAGCTTTGCTGGGGGCTAGGATGGGCTTTGGGCACCCGCTTTTGTGGGATATGGTGTTAGGATGCTTTGAAATTGCTTTCAGTGCTGGTACTGAGCCGGGGCCCTCCTCGCCCCCGCAGTGGGTTTGGCTTTTCCTGTTGGGACAGGCTGGAGCTGAGCCTGTGGCAGCCTCTGCCCCAGGATGGGGGTTGTTTCATGGCAAAGTTGGGAAGATACGGCTTGGGTTTTTTCTGCAGGGAAGAAATAAAGGGATTTTTCTGCTGCCATTAGGGTGGGCAGGGTGAGGTAGTGCCTGCGTGGGCTTTCCCCTATGTTTAACCAGGCCCAGGAGGGCTGAGGCTGCTGTTGGTGCCCAAACCCAGCCTGGGCACTGGGGTTTGGGGTTTGGCAGGGAATAAAGCACTGGTGCAGGAAGCTGGAGTGAGTCGAGCTGTGATTTACCTCTGCCCAGATGTGGAGTGCATCCAGCACCATGGGGGCAAGCCCCCGGCAGGACCCTGCATTCCCACCCCATTTAAAGTTGAGTCCAGCCACATTGGGACTCAATGTGAGCAGGAGGCAGTGGCATCCCTGATGGCACGAGGTGAAACCCCCAGCCCTGGGGAGGAGGATGAATTGTCTGTGGTGCCCTGGTAGGTCCCACTGCCCTGCGGGGCCTGGCATCCTGCTGGGCATACCTTTTCCCCTTGACAAGGGCTCCCTGTGAGTCACTCCTAGGCTCAATCCTCTTAGTCCATGAAGCCAGCTCAGCATTCCTAGGGCTCTGGTGCTCGGGGACACAGCCAAGGGGCAGCCATGGCCCAGTGTGACCCGGTTCAGGACCCCATGGAAAGGACTCTTAGTCAAGATGTGACCAGTTTTGGTCACCTGTACACACTGAGAGTCAGCAAAACGTGCCCGAGTGCTGTGGGTAGGGTCACCTTGTGTGTGATGTGGAGGGTGAGAGGCTCCAGACTGCAGTTCCCCAGCTCTGGGGGCAAACATCTGATGTTTTCACACTGTTTGGAGTCAGCAGCTGTTATGGGTTGGTTGTCCCCCTTCTCTCACCCTCCGTGGGTGATGGGCAGGACCCAGCTGGCACTTTAGGCTCTGGTGTGTCCCTGTGTCCATATTCATGCCTAGGTCAGTGAGATGGATGATTTCCCCCAGGCAGTGTTGCCACTTCCACTGTTCCTTTCTTGGAACGGCTCCAGCACCCTGGAGTTTGCCAGGCTGTTTGTCCCCACTTATCACCTCGGCTGTTGTTCTCCAAGAGGTGACTCACTCAGACCTTGCAGGGTTGTTTCCCAGTCATTCTGTGCCAACATTTGTCTCTGCTCCCCCAAACACCTTTTAAGACAAAATTAGATTAAAATGCATTTCTGAGGCTGGGGTGACCTGGTGCAGCAGAGCAGGGAGGTGCTGGAGTGGAGCTTTGACTTTACAGTGAACCCCACCAGCACCTTCACCCCTCCCAGTCTAGCCTGTGCTGGGAAGGGTTTGGAATTTCTCCCTAGCTGCAGCCGGGAGCAGGGCTGAACCCTGCACCCTCTTGGTGTGGGGGGGGAATTGCTTTTGGGGGAGCATGGACTCTGCAGGCTGCTCTGCTTTGGGGAGTTGATAGTGGGTGCTGGGGGGACACGTGACAACCATCTGGGAAGGCAGCAGCCTCTTGCCTCAGACTGCTTCACTGTACAGCAGAGGGGGCCCCGTGGGAGCCCCCACAGCTGAGACTGTATCCCCATCACCTCTGGCTCCGAAGGTGCTGTGTCCTTTGGGATCTCAGCCTCTGCTCCAGGGATCTGGGGCCTGCTGAGGGATTTAACCCAGCCCAGGAGAGGGAGGAAAGACCTCGAGCATCCCTCCCCCTCCCTGTCTTAGGGCGTTCTCCAGCTGCAGGTGACTTCCCACTCCCAGGGAAGTGGTGCTCCCAAAGGGGCAGGATTTAGGAAGCCTGACCTACATTGGAGCCCATTGGTCACCCCCCATGCTGAGGCAGCTGGGCTGTGCCTGGATTAGCAGGTGCTAAGCTCCTTCTCAGCAACACAGCTCTGTCACCAGCTGAGTGGCACTGCCACCAGCCATGGGGACACCACTGTTCCTGTGATCTACCAGCACCGAGGAGCCTTGTGGACCCTGATGCCACTTCCCCCGCTGCAGTCCCCTGCGTGGCAGAGGCTTCTGTGGCTCGGGGTGGGGGTGCAGGGATAGCTGGCCATGGCCCTGACAGAGGGTATCCCCCTCCCTGGCACTGGGGGGCCACGGGGACCACGGCACTTGCTGCAGTCCCCCCCTGAGGAGGACGGGGTGCTGTACGTGGACTACAAACCCCCCGCCCTGGATAGCATTCGCCTGCCCCGATATGTCCTGTACCTGATGATGGCAGCAACCCTGGTGCTCGTGGTGGCATATGCCATTGTGGGGCACCTCATCAAGGACCTGGTGCATGACTTCGCTGGTGAGTGCTACCCACACGCAGGGTCGGGCTTTGGGGTGGGCAGGGGGCCGGGGGGGATCCCCCTCACCTGAGACTGTGCTGTGGCAGGGCTGGTGCTGCTGACAGCTCCATCTTTGCCCCTGCAGACTGGGCATTTGGGCCCAAGCCAGAGGAGAAGGCGGGGATGACAGAGGGTGTTGTACTGGAGGCAGAGTGGCTGGAGAAGGATGAGGTGCTGGTGGAGAAGAAGGCGGAGGATGAAGGCAGCAGCATCCTGCCTGGCATGGACACCCCACTGGGGCTGCTCGCTCCACACAGCTCTATCTCCTTTGCTGACTCCCTTGAGAAGAGGTTCTTCTAGGGCCAGGGAACAGCCCTGCCACCAGCAGGACCCTGGCAGCCCTGCCTGACCATTGAGTCACAGCATGGCCCTGGCCATAGGCACTACCCAGCACTGGCACACAGCCTCCCCCTCCCTGCCTAGCCCTAGCACTGCTCTTGGGGCTCCCCTTGGGTTGTAATATCAATTAAGCCACCTGCCCCAGCCCTGCGAGCCCCTTGGCCCAGCACAGCGCAGGGGGTGGCAGGGCTGGGACATCCCAACTTTTGCCTGGGGTAACGGCACCCCTTGGCACAGCCATGCCACCCCCAGCCATGGGCACATGGGTGTATAAAGGTGGATGCTTGGGGGTGCAAACCCATGGTGTGGGTGCACAGCCAGTGGTGGCAGGGGGCACGGACGTGGGTGCACACGTGCACATGGAAACACTGGATGGGCCAAGTCAGCGTGGACTCATGGGTAGGGACAGACAGATGGACAGCTGGATGCTGAGGCTGGCTGGCTGTCATCCTCTCCGTGCCTTGGCACTGCCAGACCATGCTCAGTGGCACCCACAGGTGGCTCCAAACCACTCTTAGGGGATAAAGCACCCTGAAGCCTCACTTGGGTTCTGGGTGAGGCCACTGGGGATGAGGGCTCTTGTATGGACCTGCACCCCCTGTCTTAAACCCAGGCTGAGGCTGTATCCTTGTGCCCCCCAGTCTCCTTCTTCACCCCTTGAGGAATTGCCACAGGCACGGTGGCCCTGCCAAAGTCCACTGTCTCTCCCTGGGGTGCTGCTGGCCACCCTCTGCTTCAGTTTTCCTTGTGCCCTGGTGGGTGGGCACCTTGCCATGGTTTCCCTGAGCTAACCCTGTCAGTATTTCACTCGACACTATGTAGGCACTCACACCCTGAGGACATGATGGAGTCCCAGCTGGGATTGTCTGGGGGCAGCTGGCTTGTGCCCAGAGGAGGGCTGGGGGTGGCCTGGTATTGCCCACCCCTCTGTACTGCCCCATCCCTGTGGGATCTGCCCCTGCCAGCAGGGATAGGGGGAACCAGGCAGGGTGGGTACTTCTCCACCCCATCACCCATCTGTTCCTCCACCAGTGCACCCACCCACCTGCCCACCTGTCTCTCCTTCCATCCACCTGCCTACCCTGGGGATGGTCCCCAGTCCTGGGCACAGGGACATGCCTGTCCTTTGCCACTGTGGTCCTGGAGCTGGTGGCCACTGAGTGCTGTGGGGTGCTGGTTCCTGAGCCAGGGGAGCGGTACCACTCCCAGGGGTGACAGGAGCCAGGTTTCCATGGTGCTTGGTGCCATTTTGTCCTCTTGGAGCCAATAAAGACGCCCGTTGTCCTGGGTGCAGAGTGCAGGCATGATAGCAGCAGGGAACAGAAGCTCACCTTCAGGAGCCAGATCTGGACGTGCCCCAGCCCTCCGCCCAAAAATGCCAAAGCCCTTGCAGCCCCTCTCACTCCTGGTTCTGCTCATCCTCGCTGCCACCGCCCAGGGACAGGCTGGTAGGTACCCCTGTGACCCTCTGTACCACCTCTGCGCTGGGGTGCTTGGGGAGGTGGCCAGGCCTCCCCCAGGCATCAGCCCCTGGGAGGCCTTTCCAGTGGGGCTGGTCTGTCCCAGTGCTCCAACAGTAACTTTCGGGGGCAGAGCAGAAAGATCTGGAGACACCCATCTGCTGCCCCAGTACTCCCCACTGTGCTGGGGCAGGTGAGCTGTGTTGCGGGTGGCTTCCTTTGTACTCAAGGGACAGAGGGAAAGGGGAACAGTGAGTGTCTGCTAATGTCCCATTCCATGGAGGGGGGTGGGGTGTCCCATCTCATGGAAGGGTCCCATCCCTGAAGGCCAGGGCTCCCCTGAAGCTGTCCTCATCCCCATCTTTTCCCTTCCCTACCCTGGCCATGCAGGCACAGGCCCCAAGGTGCTGCAGCCGTGGCTCATTGGTCTCACGGCCGTCGTTGTCTTCCTCTTCATCGTCTTCGTGATGCTGCTCATTAACCGGCTCTGGAATCTCAGGAGGCACAGGTTGGATTGGTGCGGGGGCCAGGGGAAGACTGCGTGGAAAGTTACTATGGGCTGAGAGCAGGGTTGTCCCCAGGCACTGTTCAGCCTCTCTCCCCTTGCAGGAAGGAGAACGACTTCCCGGAGACCGTGGCGGCTGACAGGTACCACAGCCTGGGTGCCGCGGGGCGGCACCGGAACCGCCGCCGTCAATCCCACCGGGGCTTGGATTCCCTCGAGGGTGGCCACGTTCCGGCTATGCCATGGTGGCTGTGCGCCCTTGGCATGGCCGGAGGCGGCCGTACCGTGGAACGTGTCCCTGGGACGGCCTCGGTGCCGGCTGACCGACGTTCCCTCCCTCCCGCAGGCTGGGGCGCTCCGGCCACGTCAACCCGGCGGCTGAGGACTTGGACGAGCTGAGTGACGACAAGCAGCAGAGCAAGGCCACGTCCCTCTGAGTCCCCCCCGCGCCCCTCTGCCCGCTTCGGAGCACCTCTGACGGGCGCCGCACCCGCACCCCGTCCGCGGGGCGGGAATCCGCGCCGGGTTTCGACGACAGCCGCGGCCACCGTGGCACCTCCCGCCCCGCGGCCGCCCCGGCTGTGACCAAGACCCGGCGCGGATCAACCGCTCGCCGGAGCGGAGCCGGCAGGGTGGCGGCCGGGGACGGCAGTGGGGCCTCCCCGTGTCCCCCAGCCCTGGGCTGGCGGGGGGTCCCGGAGGGACGAGGACAGACCCCTCTCCAGACGTGCTCAGTAAAGATTTCCCCGGCCTACCCCGATGTCAAGCGTCTTGTGTCACCGTGCTGGAGAGGGGCCTGTGCGCCACCCCTGGGTGCCACTAGGGCAGGGGACAATGGCAAGTTCCAAGCTGCCTGACCTCAGCGACTTCGGCAGGGAGAGAGCCGGTGTCCGGCCACATCGCTGCCCGAACACCCCGGGGCGAGGGGTGGGTAAAGAGGGGACACGGGGAGTTGGGGAGCACCGAGGGGGGAGGGGGGTCTCGCCTCCATGGCTGTCCTGAGCTGTGCTTGGGGACAGGGACCGTGGGGACCGCGGGGGTGAAGCGCAGCTTCGGCCAGCGCTGACCTACGGGTGATGTCCGTGACGTCGCACCGCCAGACGATGACGTCACGCACACGAGGTGTTGAAGTTCCGTGGCCAAGGTCCGGAAACAGAGGAAGTGGCAGCAGCTCTGAACCCTCACGTGAACCACGGCTGCCCCCACCCATGTCCTATCCCCACTTGTCCTCTCCCTGCCGCCCCGCGGCCCCGCCTGGGGGTGGCGGTGCACCCTGCGGGGTCCCAGCTGTCACCCTCCTCATCCGGGCCATGAGCAGTCATGGGCAGGGGTCCCTCCTCTGCCTGGCAGGGCTCTGCTCTCCCCGGTGCTCCTCAGTGCCCTCCTCCGCAGGGACACCCGTATTCTCCCCGGTTGGGCGCCGTGCCTCAGTTTTCCCCGGGGCAGCGAAGGAAGGGCGGAGGCGAGCTGGAGTTGAAGCATAGCTTGTTTAATTTTTATACATTTTTTTTTTGTCTTTTTTTTTCTTTTCATTTTTTAATCTTTTTTTTGTGTGACAGTTTTTTTCTTTTTTGTTTTTTTCTTCTTTTTTGTCTCTTTTTTCTNTGGTGCGCTCGCGGTGTGAATCGGCTGCGGCAAAGCGAAAGCGAGAATCCGGCGAACGAGTAAAATATAACTGCGGGAGGGGGCAGCCCCGGCCCCCGGGGGAGCGGGGACCCCCCTAAAAGGCGGGCGGGGCAGCCGGCGGCGCGGAGGCACTGCGGCGGGATTTTTGGTTTGGGTACGAGGCGCGGTCCGGCCGGCTGCCACCTCGGCGCCTTTTTGGGGCGGTTTCTCTCCTTTTGTCGCTCTTTGCCCAGGGGTGGGATTTCTCCCCACCCCGGCTCCACCTCCCGCCTGCTCCCGGGCATCGCACGGGCCGCCCAGCGGGGCACGGCGGTACCCAGAGCGGCACCCATGGACCGGGGCACCCGTGGGCATCGCTTGGGGCACCCAGAAGGGCATTCGTGGGTATTGCTCAAGGCACCCAGCGGGGCACCTGTGAGCACTACTTGGGGCACCCAGAGAGGCTCCCATGGGCATCACCTGGAGCATCCAAAGGAGCACCCAGAGAGGGACCCGCATGGGCACCCACAGGGGTACCCGGTGGGGCACCCGCGGGTATCACCTGGAGCACCTCCAGTGACACCCACGGTCACCGCACAGGGGACCCAGAGGGTCACCCATGGGCCTCACCCGGGGCACCCATCCCAGGCGGTGGCGGGATCCCTGGAGGGGGGGCAGAAAGCAGCAAATTCCAAACTCCGAGTACAAAAATAAACAAACAAAACAAACAAATAAAAACTGTCTCTTTTTTCTCTTTTTTGCATAGGGGAGGGGGGAAAACAACAACAACAAAAAAAAAAAGAAAAAAAAAGAAAAAAAACAACGGGGAAAAAAAACCAAAACAAAAGAAACAAAACAAAAAAACCCCAAAAATCCGTATCAAGGTCAGTAAGTGTATGTAGGCAGGAGCGCTATGGGTAATGGCTGCGTACAATGGTATAATCAAATATCGTGAAGCACCAGGGAGGCGAGCGGGGGCTGGGGGGGATCATGCGGGGCCGG
>VWYE01026665.1:395487-411127 GCA_013398995.1 Alaudala cheleensis
GAAGGAAGGGGGGGGGGGGGGCGGGTCCGGGGGCTGCCCCCCGGGGGGGGGGGGGTTGGGGGGCTTCCTCGGGGCGGGGGGGCCCAGGCCCGAGGGGCGCCAGCGCCCCTCGCCTCCCCGGGGCTGGCCGAAGGGGCTGCCCCGGTGCCTCCCGCTCCCTCCCTCCGCTGCCACTGTCACCGTTTAAAAACTTTTTTTTTTTAAATATATTTTTTTGCTTTGAGCTGAGCCTTTTCCAGCCTTATCCCCCTCCCCCTCTTTTTATTTTCTATTAATTTTTTTTTAAATTTTGTCTTTTTTTCCTCCCTCTTTTTCTTTAATTCTATTTTCCATTCCTCCCCCCCAAGCCGGACACCGCCCCCGTTCCCTCCTTGCATTGTCCTTGCAGAAATCAATACTGCACCTTGCATCTCCCAGGGCTCCTCCCAAGGGTCTGGGACCCTCAAACCAGCCTCAACTGCGGGCGAAACCCAGCGGGACGCGACCATCCTGTCACTCCCACTAATACTTCTGGACACAAAAAAGCCAAAACAAAACAAAAAACCAGAACAAACAAACAAAACAAAACCCAAAAAACTAAACAAAAAAACCCCCCACCAACCAACCAAACAAAAATTTAAAACTCTTGACGACGACGTTTCTTCATGCCCGAGCAGCAGCGATGCCGGTGCCACCCGCCCACCGGTGCCACAACCCACGTAAGTACTCAGCCTCAGGGAGGCTGGGGGATCTCTCCAGCCGGCGGAACGCTGGGGTTTTAAGGCAAATTCTGTGTTTTTAGGGGGTGTCGGGCCCCTGCTCGGCAGCGGCCACAGCAGGGAGAGGCGGCAAGAAGGCACCTCCTGCCATTCCCCGCTGCGCCGGCCGGACCCCGGGGATGAAGCCAATGGGGTGGAGGTGGGGGGGAGGCTGTGACCCCCCCAGACACCACCCCGGGGAGGAACACAGCTACATTCACACGGTTCCATTCCTGTCACGAGAGCGGCTGGGCTCAGCCCTCCTGGCCCTGCGCCCCACTGAAAACTAGTTTAAAAGTGGGGGTCTCCTAAGGGGGAGGGGCGGGACCCTGTGGCCCCCCGTAAGGATCAGCCCTGTGGGGCTCCATGCCTGCTCCTCCCCGCACGGACCCCACCACATCCCGCTCAGTCTCGCCGCGCCCGGACACTGGGTGCCCCCCGAGCGTTCTGGGTCCGGGGGTCCCTGCCGCCTCCCGCCTCGCTGCCTTTGGTTGCTAGAAGCAGAAAAAACAAATCAAAACCCCCCAAAAGGGAAGGAAAACAAAGAAAAGAGAGGCAAAGCAAAGGGGTGGCCGCCCCCCCGGCCGGCTCCCCCAACAGCTATTGCATATTCCGGTGTGTTGGCGCAGAGAATGCATCGGTATTACCAACTGGAAGACGTTTCTGAGGGGGAAAATGGGTTTAAAAATAAGAAGAATAGAGAGAAAAAGGGACTTTTCCGGCCGAGAAGAAGCCATGCAGGAGGCGAGGGGGGGGCAGCAGCCCCCGGCCCCCCCGGCCCCCCGGGAGCCCCGGGCATGCAGCGACTCCCTCGAACTGATATCGGGTCCAGTAATACTTAGGCTTCGAAGGCAAGGCACATCATGTGGTATAAAATTTCGTGCAAATTAGGAAAACATGGGTTTTTTTTCTTGTGTGTTTTTTTACGGCTTTTTTTTTTCTTTTATACAGATTTTTTTTTCCTCTTTTTTTTTTTTTCTTTTGCTGAAGGGGAAGGTAGAGCCGGTTAATAAGAGTCTGCCATGCACAGCATCAGCCAGCCGCGGCTGGGTTGAGCCAGGTCACCAGATCCTGTTAAAGCACCATGCAGTTTATTTGTCTTTTTTTTTTTTTTTGTCTTTTTGTCTTTTTTTCGTGTTTCTTTTCTCAGATCTTTTTTTTTTAAAAAAAACAGGTTTCCCTCTCCGCCAAGCGCTTTTTTTGTTGGTTTTTTCTTCTTTTTTTCTTTTTTTTCTTTTCTTTTTTTTTTTTTNTTTTTTTTTTTTTTTTTTTTTTTTTTTTTTTTTTTGGTGGGTTTTCTCCTTTTCTTGTCCTTTTTGATTATTTTTCTGTCTCCCGGGATTTCCTGCGTCAGCCCTTTCCCCAGTGCCTCGTTGTGCCGTCCCGGGGGTGGGGAGCGGGGGGAAGCAGGGGAAGCGGGGGCCACGGGGATGGGGGATGCGATGCCGGTGTCCTCGGGGCGGCTCTGGGTGCCAGGAGAGGGGGCCAGGCGGGTGGCGACGGTGGCCTCGGTGACGTTCGCAGCTCCTGGACATCCCACGGTGGCTTCTCTCCATCACCACCCTTCGGGTGGCCCCTGGGCCGAAGATTCCTTTGCGAACCAATTTCCTCATCTCATCTGGGGACATTGGGCACCTTTGTCCTCTTCCTCCTCCTCGCCTCGGCCGTCGCGGAGTCCCTCTGCTCTAAGGCACTGCCACGTCACTGTGTCCCCTTCCCGGCCACGCTGTCACCGCATAGGGACGGGACGGCCGAGCGCTGCCTCCCGCGCTGCCCCCGGCCGGGGACTCCACCGGGAAGGCCGGGGCCCCTCCCCGCCGCAGTTCAGGCACTTGACGCGGGGCCAGGGGCTCCCGAGGACTCGGGGAACTTCGAGGGGCTCTGGGGGGGCTGGCTCTACCCTCGCCGTCGCTCGGGCTTCTTTACTCCATCCTTCTATATCCCAAAAAAAAAAACAAACCCCCCCCCCAAAAAAAAAAAAAAAGCCCAACCCAAAAACCCACCCAAAAAAACAAAACCACCAAACCCCAACCCCCCAAACCAGCCATCCCGGCAAGCCAGTGCCGGGGACTCCTCCTCCTCCTCTTCCTCTTTTTGTGATTTTGTTTTCTTTTGTTTTCTTCNTTTTTTTTTTTTTTTCTTTTTTTTTTTTTTTTTTTGACTATTCCCTCTTAAAAGTGCATTTCCTACAAAATGTGCAACACAAGCGCACCCTCTCCTGCCTCCCACCTGGCACCTGTCCACAGGAATGCATAGCTCAAACACACGGACGCATGCCCCGCCCCAGCCCCGCGCAACCCCCGGGCGCGAGGACACGCCGGGGAACACGGGGACACGCGTGGCAACACACGGACACGCGTGGCAACACACGGGGCCCGGGCCGGTGCAGGCTTGGGGGAGGAAGGAGACCAGAGAGACGGTGACCGGTGCCCCGGCATGACGGTGGCCGCCCAGGAACCATGGGGGCCGGGCGGTGACAGTCCTCATGGCATGTCCCCGATGGAATCGGGGTGCCACCGGCACTGTGACAGTTGGGCCGTGGTGGGAGAGTCCCGACACCGTGTCCACGCGGGAACCGAGGTGCCACCGCCGCAGCGACCATCTCCGGCCGTGCCCATGCACCCTCTGTGGTCACAAGCCCCCTCCTCCTGTGCCACCCGCTCGATCCACTGTGCCACCACGTCCCCATGCCACCGCATAACTGTCACCGTATCGCTGCAGCACGATGTCACCGTCCCCGAGGCGCTTGCACAGCACGGAGCATCACCCGGCCCGATCGCGAGCGCACCCGGTCCGCGGAGCTGCGGCAGCACGAGGGGTTCCCCACGCCGCTCCGCCGCGTCCCACCCCAGCCCCGGGTCCCACGACAGTCTGGGGCCGGGGGGTCGGCGGGGGAGGTTTTGATCTTTTTTACTCACATAGAGAACGAGAGCGTCAAAGCCGTTTGCATATTCGGCGAGCGGCCGGCGGGGCTCGGCGCCGCGGCCCTGCAGCCGCTCCGGGAGGCATTGCTGGCACGACTTGTGTCAGGTCTCAGCACGGCGCCGGCCGACGGGGTAAATAATAGTGTTTCTTTCTTTCTTTCTTTCTTTCTTTTTTTTTTTTTTTTTCCCTGTTTCTTTGTTTTCTGGCGCATCACCGGGGTGGGGGGAAAGGTCCTCCTGGGATGGGTTGTTGGTTTGTTTGTTTTTTGTTTCTTTTTCTTTTTTCTTTTTTTTTTTTTTTTAACAGTTTGACCCTTTTCCTTCTTCCTTTCCCTCGCACTTTCCTTCGGGTTTGGGTTTTGCTTGTCGTCGTCGTCGTCGTCGTCGTGATTGGGCGCTCTCCGTCGTCACCGCAAGGCTGGGCCTGGTGCTCGGGTACGGGGATGTTCCTCTGGGGGTGCCTAAAGCAGAGGAGAAGGGAGGCGAAGGGGCGGCACGGCGGCGGTTATCCCAGGTACCAGGACTGCCGGGAGAGAGGAGAGAGGCCGGCGTTAGTGCTCTGCCCCGCGGAGCTGCCTCGTCCCCCGGCCGGTCCCCAGACCCCGAGACAGCTGTCCCCGCCCTGTCCCCTGCTCGGCGTACGGGCTGGCGTCCCCACTCCTGCACTGAGTTTGTCCGTCCTCCGCACCGCGGCCACCCGCGTTCCCCTGGGGGCCGGTGCCTCTGCACCTTCACGGCAAAGGTGACTCTCCCCAAGGAATGGTGCCGCCTGGGGACAGGTAGGGGGGTGGCACAGCTGGGGACCCAGCGAGGTGGCCCCCTGCCACCCTCCCATTGTTTCTCCCCCCCCAGCCCCAAGTTCAAGTTCATTCCCGATTACCTCATGTCTGGTTTCCGTTGGAAACGAGACAGCTCGGGGCCGCTGCTTCCCTTAACCCTTCCAGGCCCCGCCACACATGACCAGAGCGCAGCAGGTCTCAGCTGCCCGCTCTGGGACACCGCCTCCTTCCCCCGTGCCTCAGAGCATCCTTGAGCCCTGGGAGCCTCCCCGAGCACGACTAGGCACAGGTATACACAGCACCCTGGGACTTCAAGTGGCTGTGACCCCTGTCTCTGGACAAGGACTCTGGTCCCCTGCTCCTCCAAGGTTCTCTTGATGCTGCCCCAGGTCTCCTCTTTAGGGACCCAAGGCCCTTGGGGTGCCCACCCCATGTACAGGACTGGGGAAACTGAAGCAGAGTGGGGGATCAGAGCCGGGTCCCCTGTGTTTTCCCTCTGGAACGGCACAGCACCCTTGGGTGTCCCAGCTCATGGTTCCCAATCTGACAGCCTGACACAGCACAGCCTCCCTGGGTCATCGTGTTGTCACCGCTCACAGCCCCCAAGTGCCCACACCCCGGCGCAGCACAGCACAGCACCTGAGTACTCCTCCCCAGCACCCCAGGGTGCCACAACACAGCACTGTCCACACCCCCACCCCTGTGTCCTGTCACCCATGTCACCTGCCAGCCAGGTCTGCAGCCACTGCAACTGTCCCTGCAGGAAATGCTGTGGCCAGACCACTCATGTCACAAGTGAGGCCAGGAGCTGCCACCCCTGTCCTGGCACCACGGCACTGCCTGCAGTGCCAGCTCCAGAATCCAGGGCTAATGAAAAGCCCCTGGAAAGGCACACACGACCTCCTGCTGCAGCTGGAGTGGCCACGAGCACAGCCGAGCGAGAGCAGGTGCCTGTGCCCACACAGAGAGGGACCCATGGCCCTGGTGCTCCTCCTTTGGGGATGTTGTGGTCATCCAGGTGCCAGGTGGTGCCAGGCAGGGCACAGCTGGAGCACAGCAGTGATCTCCCTCTATGATGGAGGACTTGTGGTGGCCCTGAGCCACCAGCAGTGCCTAAAGCCCTGGCACTGGGTGCCTGTAGTGAGGATGTCATGGCAGCAATGCCTGTGAGCCACAGCGGTGATACCAAGGCAGCGATGCCCACAGCAGCAAAGCCAGCAGTGGCAGTGCCAGAGCTGCAATGCCATGGTGGTGCTGCCCATGGTGGCATTGCACATGGAAATAACACCACAATGGTGATGTACACAGCTGTGATGCCCAAAGTGGCCTTGCCCACAGCAGCAACATCCATGGTAGTGATGCCATGGAGTGGATGTTCACAACAGCAATGTCTGCAGTGGCCATGCTAGTGGTGGCAATGCCCACGACAGAGGTGCCACTGCTGTGGTGACACTCCTTGTGGCCTTAGACATGGTGGCAAGGCCATGGCAGTGATGGCCATGGAGGTTAAATCCACAGTGGCAATGTCCCACAGCGGTGATGACACAGTGGTGATACCCATGGTAGTGCCCACAGCAGTAATGCCCACAGGAGCAATAAACATGGCAGTAATGCCATGGTGGCAATGCCCTCAGCAGCGATGCCATGGCAGTGATGCCACAGCAGGGGAACCATGGCAGGGATGCCCACATCAGCAGTGTCACGTCAGCGACAGCCACGATGGCGATGCAAGCACTGGCCATGCTCACGGCAATGCCCACGGTGATGCCATGGCGAGAGTGCCCGGGGTGAGGGCAGGAGTGTCCCCCCAGCAGCATCCCCGCTCTCACCTGTGCCTGATAGATACTCCCAGGATCCCTTGGTCCTAATCCCACGAAGGAACGGTTCGCAGGGGGCGTGCCTGGTGCAGAGTAGGCTGGGGAACAAATGAGAGCTCATTAACGGGGCTGTGGGTGGCACTGCCATTGTCCCCACCGGGGCCAGGCCCGGGCCTCTCCCTGGCACTGCTGGGAGGGAGCTCCCTGGCACCTGGCGCTGGCGACCAGGCGACGTCCCTGGCTGTGACCTGATGGCGGGTGAATGGCACCCAGGGGTGCTGCACCCAGCGTGCTGTGCTCATGGTACCACCCGTGGTTTCAGGGCGATGACTGAGGCTGAGGGGGCGAAGTGCCCCAGAGTGCAGGTGCAGATGGTGCTCCTGGCTGTGCCCGTGCTGCAGCTTCCGGAGCTGAGCTGCCATGGGGAGAACAATGGCAGCCACCAGTTCCACTTGGCCACGTCACCCTGCTGTCACCTCCATCCTTCAGCAGGGGATCCAGCAGTAGGACCTCCAGCCCTGCTGAACTTACGGGTTCAGCCCTGCCAGAAGCAGAGAGCTGCCAAGGGGAATGGGGGATTTGGAGCCAGCTGTACCCCTTGGGGACAGCCAGTGTCCTCCTAATGCATCCTTCCCTGAGCCTACAGGAACTTGCATTCCTCTGTCCCTCCCCAAGGCTGTGACCCCATTATCAGCCAGGCCACCCCATGCCATCCCATGCTGTCCCCTCCGGATTGTCCAGGCTTTGACTTCTCCATGCCATGGGATCGCCACACTTGCTGACCAGCTGCTGGCAATCAGTCATGGCCCATTACCCAGGGACAGGGTAATGGCTCGATCAGGCAGGGCTTGACTGTGTGGGGACACAGCAGCCACTGGGGTGCCATGTTCCATGGGTACAGCAGGATGTGAACAGAAACAACCCCCTCACAGAGTGCGGTGACGGCACTGTGTCCCACCACTGCAGCATGCACCCCTGTGCCAGTCTGGGGTGACACCGGCACCCCTCTGGCTGTTGGGCCCAGCACCCAAAACCCTCCTAGCCAAGGCACTTACAGTCCCTGAAGTGGAGCAGAGGGCAAAGAGCTTGTCAGCGACCTGTGCTAACAAAGATCCCAGACGCCACCTGCCAAGGGCTCTGGGGGACCCGCACACAGTCCCTGCTCTGGTGCCACTTCACATCCCCAACAAGACCAGAATCCCCGGCGCCAAGGACCCCATGGCAGCAAGAGTACGACAGCCCACTCAACACACCAGGCACACTGTCCCTAGTCCCAGTGCCACCCGCGTGCCAGCCGGTCCCCATTCCCAGCAGCACAGCCACCACCACGGTCGGATAAACAGACACGGAGAGGCTACAGCCTCCCCCACAGCACTGCCCACACCGAGGGTCTGGGCACACTGGTTTGGGGAGCCCTGCCGCGGCTCCACTCATGCTCTGAGGGACAAGGGGCTCGAGCTGGTCCCTGGGACCAGCACGCAACCCCTTGGCTCAGCGGCCACAGCAGCCACCTGCCTAAACCCTGTCCACTCCGACCTGCCTGAGACCCAGCAAACTCATGGCGTGGCAGCTGCCGCCCTCTCCCCGGCTGCGGGGAGGCCACCTCCACAAACATCCCCCCAGCACCGGGACAGGGGGACTCCCTGGGGGGCTGTGAGAGGAGGGGGCCAGCCGGGCCGAGGAGCAGGGTGGGCGCCGCGGGTGCTTACTGGGTGATGTCGGCGAGGTCGTCCCTCCCTCGGAAGTTGTCGTGGTGGATTTGGTGTCAGGAGAGACGGCCAAGCGGGGCATGCCGGGGGGAGGTGGCGGCGCCAGCATCTGCGTGGGCAGGTAGTGGCTGGGCACTTTCACTTGACCACTTCCATTTAACTGGGGACAACACAGACAAAAAACAAACAGCACAAGCAATTAGGATGCACGCGCACACCAGCATGGCCGGGGAGCCCCAGGGACATCCCCGGCACAGGCATGGGGTGTCCCTCACTGCACACATGAGTTTGTTGGGTCTCAGAGCAGCCCTGAATGGTCGGCGTTGGCAGCAGGCAGGAAATGACGGCGGGACATGAGGGATTTGGGGGACTGTGGAGGCCATGCCCCATGGGGGTCATGGTCCACAGTGGCGCATGCTGGAGCCAGGCTGCTGGGACCCCTCTCTACAGTGACAGCGGGGGTCTCTGAAGCACTCCCTGGAGGGGTAGGGGCACTCAGAACCTCCAAAGGCTCTTGCACTGGTGCTCTGTGCCCAACTCAGCCGTGGGCTGCTCCTGATCTGGTGTCCATCAGCCCAGCACTGGGCGAGTGCACAGGGGAACAGTGGCCATGCACCTCACCCTGGCATCAGGCCCTGCTGGTGAGAGGAAACAGGCAAGTGATGGGCAGAGGTCAGACGGGCTTCCCAAGAGCTCTGCATCTGGGAGGACAAAGGGGGACACAGGACAGTATGGAAGCAGGAACAGCCCAAGGCTCTGGCTTTGGTAGGTAGGGTGCCCTTCATGGGGTGTGTGGGGTGCTGGTGGTGTGGGGCATGCTGTGTGTTTGGGGGCATGTGGTGATGGTTTGGGTGATGTGTGCACTGGGTGCTGTGTGTGCACAGTGCTGTTACAGAGCTCCTTTGGTGATGGGAGCATGGGGCGCTGGGTGTGTGGGATCCCATGTCTGTGGGGTACACTGGGTGCATGGGGGTGCAGGGTGCTGTGGCAAGGAAGGCCCACAGCAGCACAGTGTGGCTCTGCTACCCCTGTGGGGACACTGGGGACACAGGTACAGTGAGAAGCTGATGGGTCACCCATGGGCTCTGCAGGTGGATGGGGCACATCAAGCCCATTGCTCTCCTGGATACACTGGTAGACGGTGACTCCAGATGGTCACACACCCCTGACAGACATCTTGCTCCCCCCCAACACCTCAACTCTGGCTGACGGCTCAGCCCCAGCACCCCAACACCTGCAGTGCCCCATGCTGAGCTGGGGCATGGCACCTCCATCGCCGCAGACACGAGACGCCAACACGGAGCAGGCGCAGCAGCACTCCCGAACCGACGCACGGCACGGCTGGAGCTCAGCCCCACATAACACCCCAGTGATGCCACCAGAAGTCCCCGACCCCCCCGTGCGGCGGCAGAGGCGACAGTGGCGGTGCCGGTCCAGGGGACTCTCCTTGGGCAGCCCGGCTGGCAGCAGCCCCCGGCACCCACGGCAAGGTGAGCAATGGATGTGGGGACAGGGCTGCGTCCTTACCGGTCCGGGCTGCTGGTTGGACGGGTCGCAGGCCAGTGAGACGAGATCTTTGAGCGGGTCCTGCGGGTTGAGATGAGGCGGGTACCGGATGGCCGTGTGTGGGAAGTAGGTGGAGGCCGTCTGGGGAAGGATGGAGGTGGTGGGGAAATGCAGCGCAGACGATGGATGTGGGCTTCGGGCGATACCTGCGGGTGACAGCAAAAGGGGACACACACCTGTGTCACTAGCTAGTGGTTGCCCCGGCCCCCCGACTGCTCAGCACTCGCTCTGTGCCTTGTTTCCCTGGCAGGACACTCACCACTGTGCACAGCGATGACAGGACGGTGGTGCTGTGTGAAGCTGCTCAGCCGGGGCGAGGAGTCCTGGGGTGATGGGCTGTTGAAAGGGGACTTGTCCATCTCTGTCTTCTTCACGGTGGGAGAGATGCCTGGGGAAAGCAGGGTGCAACGTCAGGATCTGCCATGGGACCCCAAATTCCATGGCTGCTGCCATCTCAGTGCAGTGTTGGAGAGTTCATTCTGGGGGCAAGGGGCACCCCGGGGTCAGGGTGGGCGTGGGGAGGGTGGTGGTGTGAGGGTGTGTGTGTGTGCCTGCAGGAGGATGGGAACCTGTGTGGGCACCTCTGGGGGCACCACCTGCGTGCATAAATGTGTGTGCATGTGTGTATGTGTTGTACCAGCGCAGCTCTGTGTATCTGTATGTGTATGCACACACCTGTGTATGCACACACCTGTTCCTGCAGGTGTGTGCATGTGGGTGCACACAGCTCTGTGCGTGTGTGTTGCACCCTGGTGGCAGAAGAGGGTGCCCTCATGAGTGCCACTGTGACCCTGCAGCCCCCACATGGCAACCACCTGCCCTGGCACATGGGGCTGGGGGCTACAGGAGCTCCTGGAGAGGCAGAGAGGTGCCAGCATAGGGGTGACCCCCCCAGAGACCCCTGGAAGCAGCAGCTGCCCAGGTCTCCGAGGCCACCCTGGGGCAGGGGGGTTTGGCAGGCACATTAATCCCCCACTGCTGTGGCTTTAGCTCTGGCCATTTGTCCCAAGCCTGGTAATGGGTTGAGCCCTTTCTCAGCCGGGGGTTAGGAGGATTTCCCAGAACATCCCGTACAGGATTGCCAAGCCCCCGCCCTGCTGCCAAGGCTGAGCCCCCCCGCCAGCCACCCTCACCCCTGCCCGGGTCAGGCCACTGGCAGGTGACAGATGCCCTGACATGGCTCCCTCCTGCCTCCATGCACCATTTTTAGGAGGGGGTTGCACCTTCCCCAGGACCCCCCATGCACCAGCCCCACGGGGCAAGATGAAGCCCAGTCCCTGCACACACGGGACACAGTCTGGGGACCTGCATCCCCCAAAACTCCTTCCAACAGAATCAGTGCCTCCAGCCCTCCAGCCGGGCACCATCAGGCTCTGGCAGGGCAAGGGGGCTGGTGTGGAGCCCACCCCACTGCTGGGGGAGGCAGGAGAAGAGCCAAGGGAGGAGGAAGAGGAGCAGCTTCTTCACCTGCACCTCGGGGTGTGGGGAAGCTGCTGTGCCAGCCCCGCAGCATCGCTTTAATTNAATTGGGGCTTGTCTAGACAGGAAAGGGAAAAAAACCACCAAGCCAGAAAGCTGTCCACAGTGATGTCGGGCTGGGGGAGCTGACTTGGGGCTGGGAGAGGCTGGTGTGGGGCTGCAGGACCAGGCATGAGGCTGGAGGCTGGGTTGGTCCTACAGAGAGAGGCTGTGTTGAAATGGGGGTCCTTGTAGCAACACCTCAGCCCCCACAGAGCCCTGAAGTGGTGGGAGCCACAGACAGACCTGGGCACCAATCGAGAGCCCAAGTTATAGGGGGGTTTGTCAGCAATCCCACAGACCCCGTGGAAAAGCAGCAGGGATCTTCTGGGGGACTTGCAGGTGGCACTGCAGCCCCCACAGCCAGTATGTCCTGTGACCTGGAGGCCCATAGGGGCACTGGAGCATGGACAATGGTCACAGGGGGTTCTGGCAGTGGTTTGTGGAATGCTGGGAGCAGAATGGGGGCCTGGAGGCACTGGTAAGGACGTGACACCTACCCCCTTCCATATCTTCTGTCCAGTTGCGGCTGCTGCTGGTGGGGGAGTTGGAGGAGGTGTAGTACTCGCCCCCAGGGCTGGTGTCGATGTCATCCTCCATGGACCCCGACTTGTGCCGTTTGCTCCTGGGCACAGGGAAGGGTCACAGAATCATGGAATGGTTTGGGTTGGAAGGGACCTTAAAGCTCATCTCGTTCCACCCCCTGCCATGGGCAGGGACTCCTTCCACTATCCCAGGTCACTCCAAGTCCTGTCCAATCTGGCCTGGGACACTTACAGAGATCCAGGGGCAGACACAGCTGCTCTGGGCACTCTGTGCCAGAGCCTCTCCACCCTCACAGGGAAGTGAACCCATCTAACCCTGCCCTCTGGCAGTGGGAAGCCATTCCCTTGTCCTGTCCCTCCATCCCTTGTCCAAACTTCCTCTCTAGCTCTCTTGGAGCCCCTTTAAGGACTGGAAGGGGCTCTGAGGTCTTCTTGGAGCCTTCTCTTCTCCAGGCTAAACACCCCCAGCTCTCCCAGCTTGTGCCAGCCCCTGGTAGGATCTGGCTGCCCCTCGCCTTCCCCATGGCCATGCTCAGGCTGGCCCCGACACTACCCTGGCACAGCCCCGGTGGCACCTACCCGCTGGAGGAGGTACTGGGCAGTGTCCTCCTCATACCGGTGCTGGAGGGGTTCAGGTCATAGGCCAGGTGACCCTGCAGCTCCCCCAGGGAGAAGTTTGGCCCTGTGCCTGTCACCACCGGCGCTGTGGGGAGAGAGGGGGGTCAGGGGGGCCTGGTGGGGCGGGGCTGTTGGGACACTGCTGTGCCCAGGCAGCCGAGGGTTGGGCTGTGGAATCACAGTCACACTCACTTCGGGACACCTGGATGAGCTCGGTGACACTGAACACCCCCGAGGTGACAAAGCTTTCCTGGAAGTCTGTCGAATCTGTGTGGGAGAGAGGAGAGCGTGCTGAGGGGGCAACAGGACCACCCCTCCCATCCTGCAATGATTTGCGGCAATGCTTGAGGGCACTCCAAATCCCCATCTGTCCTCTTCCTCAGTCTCCACTCCATTCCCTGCTCCAGCAAGAGACCACCCCAGCTGGTCCCCTCTGCCAAAGACGCCCTGGACCTACTCAATGCCTCCGTTTCCCTGAGAGTGTTGGCAGGGCTTGGGATTGCACCCCCACCATGGGACCCTCCATGGCAGCTGCTGTCCCCAAGGGCTGTGGCCTCAGTGGGACTCTGCTGGGTGTAGGACAAGGCTTAAGCTATGCCCAGCTCATAGCAGGGGTCAGGCAGTGGCTGGCTGGGGCTGGGGGACACCAGAGCCGTAGCATAGGCAGCTTGACTATGCGTCATGGGCCCCCCTCCCTCACCGTGGCAGGGACCCTGGGGACAGACTGGGGTGTCCCTTGTCCTCTTGCCCAAGCCCTGCCCACTGCACTCACCCAGCGTGATGGGTTTGCTGTCCTCCTGGTCTGAGCCAATGCCTGTCCGGGGGCTGCTGCTCTGCTCTGCATCTGCAAGAGGAAAACCCACCAAGGTGAGCCCCCTATGCCAGTGTCAGCCTCCATGCCAGTGTGAGGCAGGACTGCCCACCAGCTGACTGCCCCCTCGTTGCCCTGCTGGGGGAAACTAAGGCAGGCTGCCCAGCAGCTCTCACTACTCAGAAGGGCCCACCACTAAGCTGGCATGTCCCCAGCCACGGAGGAACAGTCACCCACCAGCCCCCCTTGTCCTCCCTGCCAGCGACAGGAGCAGGGACAGCCCCACATGCAGGATCTGGGCACTGCTCCCCGCAGGAAGGGAACCCCCAGTGCTCGGCCAGGTGATGGTCACCTGGCCCTGCTCCAGCCTCCTCTCCTCTCCTCTTTCCAACCACATCCGTGACCCAGTGCTGCCCCACCAGGCAGTGTCACTGCAGCACGGCATAACCTGTGGCACCTTGTCCTGCCTCTGCCCAGCTCCTGCAGGGCAGCAGAGCTTGGGGCAGCACCTGCTCTGACCCCAGGAGCCCATCTGGCCCTGCTCCCTCTTGGCTAAAAATATCCTGGCTCAGACGCTGAGCTCAGCAGCCCTGGCAAGGCCTGGCACACCCCAGACACTGCAGTCAGGACCATCCTTCTTCACCTGGCTGCCCCCAAAGCCCTTCCATAACTTTTGCCATGTATTTCTCCCCCATACTTCTTCTGCTTCTTCATCCTCCTCCTCCCACCACTTGGCCTCTGGCATTTCTCTCTGGCAGCCTTGGCAGATGTCAGGAAAGGGCTGAGACAATCCAAAAGCATTATCAAAACCACACAGCTGCCACTGCCAGCCCATGTGCCTGCTTTGGGATTTTTCCCTTTCTTGCTGTTTTTCTCCTCCTTTTTCTCCCCTCAAGTCCCTTGTACTCCTATGTGGCTCCCAGACTGGTTATCCTTGGCAGGGCAAGTTATCCATGCGGGCCCCATGCCACTCCCCACCCTGACACCAATGTGTGCTGCCCATTGGGCAGATTATCAGTGAGGGCAGCAGGACTGTGCCACCTCCCAGTCTGACATCCCGTGTGCCCACATCCCCCTGGGACTGCTCAACACCAATGCCCAATCAGCCATTTTGTCTCCCTGCCCAGCTGCCACAATCCCCTCCACCCACCCCGTGCTAGCCTGGCACCACGCTGGCAGCTCCATGGCATCCTGCCTTGATGATGCTGCCCACCACCAGCCCCCACTCCCGTGCCCGCACCCCTGGCTCCCTCCAGGCAGCCATTTTAGGGAGCAGAAACTCCCCCTGGAGACAGGCATAGGGTTTTATCCTTCCCTTCTCTCTGTTTCTCTTTTTCAAACCCTATTCCCCCATTTTGAAGCGGCTGCCTGCCCACGTACTGGGGCACGGGTTGTGGGAGTGAGCGAGGCACAAAGCAGCTGGGACGGGGGAGTGGCAGCGGGGACCCCCCCNGGGCACCGCGTGGCTGGACATAGCCCCTCCTTGCCTCTAAAAACAACAAATCTGGCGGCAGCTCTGGAAGTGGTTAGTGGTGGAGCCCCGCCAAGGCGCAGGACGGAGGCTGGCGGTCGCAGCCTGAGGCTGGCCCGGCTCCCCACAGCCCCCCACCGTGGCCTCAGGGCTCCCTGGGACCCCACTTGCCTCCCAGATGGCACCCACTTGCCCAGTCCTGGGGTGCTCGGCCGCTGGGTTGCCCCCCAGGCCATGTCCTTGCCTGGTACCTCTGAGGTGCCCACACAGCCCTTGGCTCAGCCCAGGGACCCTCACCACTGCTCGTCCTGAGGTGCCCACCATGGACCTCTGCCCACACCAAACCACCTCAGCCTGGTCCCTGTTCCCCCAAGAGCATCCAGAAGGGCCATTACTAACCTTGGGCGCCCCCCGGGTGGGGCCCATGTCCCTGTACCCCCACACAATCCCACAGCACCGCCAATGCCATCTCACCGACCCCTATTGCTAAGGCTCTCTTTGGGGACCTGCCCCCAAACCGAGCAGTCTGCTCCCAGCCGCAGCAACCCAAGGAGCACCGGGGACTTTCCGGAGCTCGGAGCTTTGGCAGCAGGGCCAGCCCCTCCCAGCACTCTCGTGTCCGGGCTGATGGAGGCAGTGGGTGCAAGGCCGGGGCCGCGGGCTCGGTGCTCCGGGCGCTTCCCGTGGCTGAGCGGGCGAGCTCGCCAGCAGATTTCTGGCTGCCTCCTCGGCGTGGGGCGGCCGGGCCAAGCACTGCTCTCACCGCCATGTGACGGCCGCCTGCGCCGGCTGGCGCGCTAAAATGGCGAAGGGAGCCCTGGCCTCACGGGCCTCGCTCCCCACAAGGGCTGTTTCGGAGAGACTCCAAACCCAGAACCCAACAAGTGGCTCGACTGCACCGGAGAGGAGAAAGAAGCCTGTAAAGCTGCCCTATGCCCCTGCTGCTTCGTTGATCCTCCACACCCCCTCAGAGGGCCGGGATGGAGGATGGAGGTGGGGGTGGTCCTGCTGCCACATTGTGGGAGCTCTGGCGGGACGGGGTTCAGTGCCAGGGTCGTCTCCGGCAAGGCGGAGGAGGGTGCTCAGTGCCCAAACAGGTCCATCCAATCTCTTTTAAAAATAGCCAAGTGTGTGCCCCGGGGGGG
>VWYE01026665.1:411148-425029 GCA_013398995.1 Alaudala cheleensis
GGTGGGGGGGTGGGGGAGGGCGCGGGCTGCCTGGGCTCTGGGCCGCGCTGGCAGCCTGGCCCCGTGCCACCCATTGAATTATGGATCCCGCACCTCGGCCCCGCTGGCTGGCACGGTGCCCCCGGGCCCCACGGCGACACCCGCCCGCGGTCTCAGCGCGTGGGAACGACCCCCAGGCAGCAGGGCGGCCCTGGGGGTACTCATTGCAGGCCGGGTGCCCCCCGGGGCTGGCGCAGCTGCGGGAGAGCACTGGCTCGGTGCCCGAGCGCTGACGGTAACAGGGCACGGTGTTACCGGCAACGGCGCGGGCGCAGGCGCAGAGGCTGGAGGCTGCCGGGGGCTGGGGGAGCTGCTGGCGCCGGTGTGAGCAGTCCCAGCCTCCCATCGAGGGCAGCAGCCCTCCTTCTTCCCCAGCTCTGTCAGCCGAGGGCAGGGAATGGGCGAGGGTTCAGCACTGCTGCCTGCAGGCTTCTGCCCCGTGCCTCAGTTTCCTTTGGGGCTGGCTGGGGGAACTGCCCCCCTGCCTCATGTTCCATGGCCACAGAGCCCCAGCACCTCCTCAGGTGTTACTGCACTCCTCCGGCTAGCCATGGCGTGGACAAGTGGGGCCCAGAGTGAACAGCCTGGTCAGGATGGAAGACCCCTGGAGATCGGAGGGAGCCAAAGTGCCGTGGGGTAGATCCCACTGCAAGAGCTGGGGCGAGCGAGGCTTTGGGAGGGTGTGGTTTGGGGGCCCTGACCTGTCAGACCCCTAGAACTCCTCATCCCAGTCTCACAGTGACCCGCAGGTCCGAGCAGCGCTGCCCGTCCACTGTCCATCCCTCTGCCGCCAGGCTGGGGTGGCCCTTACATAAACCCGGAACAGTCCTGCTTGTGTAACCTCCTTTATATAATACTCTGAACCGCCGCGTGTGCCGGGTAAATCCTGGCTGAGCCGGGCCGGCCGGCGCGCCGGGGCGCGGGACCCCCCCTCCACACTCCCCATAACGCCCCGGCCCCCGGCGCCCCCCGCCAAGCCCGGAGTGCTGCGGGGCCGGCGGGGGTGAGGCGACTTTGCTGGGCCTGAGCCACGAACGCTGCGGGGGCGGCAGCTTCTCCTCCCCCTGCCGAGCGAAGCCCCGGGGAGGTCCTGGCCGGAGGCATCCCCCGAGGTGGCGGGGCGGTGGCGGGGGGGAACGGACGCGCCCCGCTGCCACGTACGCGGGCCGCGGCCAGCTGGCCCGGGCGGGAGCCTGGGAGGCGCGAGCACGTTGGCCGGCGGCTGCGAGCGAGCGGCGCTGGGAGCGAGCGGGTTTGTCCTCGGCCGACCCCGGCCGGCACGGGGAGATGGCAGCGGCCGGGGGGAACCCCCCCAGGCGGGCGGCGCGGCCGCCCCCTCGCTCAGCCCTGCCAGGCCTGGGCTCCATCCAGGGCTGCCGGCGCCCGCGGAGGCGAGCGGGGACAGATGGCAGCGGGGAAAGGGATGGGGAGAGCGGGACAGACAAAGGGAAAGCTGAGCACCCCCCCCTTCCCTGTGACTCTCCCCTGCGGGGTGCTGGCATCCAGCCCCTGCGCCCTGGGCTGGGGGCACCTGGGAGTGCAGCTGCAGGGAGGGGGTGGGAGAGAGGAGAGATGGATGGGGAAAGGAGAGGAAGGGAGGGAGGAAGGGAGGGAGAAAGGAGGGAAGAAATTAAAGTGGCGAGAAAGGGAAAGGAAAAGGGACAGTGAAAGGGAAATATGCTGCCATTATCTTGCTGGCTCACCAATCCCAGCCCCGTAGCATAGCCCCACAGCATAGCCAGCCTTCCCCCCGAGTATGATGGGTCTCCACCATGGCTCCTCCGATACTCCTCCCAAACCAGCCTCTGCATCACCACCACGCAGTGGCTGAAGCGGCAGGTTCAAGCCCTCCCGAGGACTGGCCAAGACCCCAGTGTGGGGGCCAGTGTGACAGGGGACCGTCCCCATGCCCCAACTGGTAATGCCAACCCTGATCGGGGGTGTAGGGGCACAGCGGGGGCTTGCCGGCGTCTGTTTCCCCTCCCTCCCGCGGCCACGGGCAGGAGGGAGCACCGTGGGCATCTGTCTCCCCAGCTGTCCCTTGCCAGCGCAGCACGAAGCCGGGCACCCGGCCAGGATGGCAACTGCGGCCCCGGGGAGGGCACGGCGTTTGCCAGCGCGGGGGACGGCGGGTGGCGAGGGCGGGGGACGGCAGGTGCTCGTGAGAGGAGCTCGCTCATCTTTTATTCATCGGGTGCCTAACGGTGCGCGGAACGGCTCTGGCCCCTTGTCCCCTCCGGCGGCACAGGACGTGGCACCCTGTGCCAGGTCCCCGGCAGGCACCGCTCGCGCTGCCGAGGCCGCCGGGCTGAGCACGGCGCAATTCGCTTCGGTGGTGACGCGAGGCCGGGGCTGGCAGCGGGCACTGCGGGGAAGCCGTCCGACTCCGGCACGCCGCCGGCTCGGCGCACTGCGGGAGAGCCGGGGAAGCCCTGACCTCCCCAAGGTCGCCGGCACATCGATCCGGAGAGCTCGAGCACATGGAAACCGCCCCGGCCGTGCCAGCGCCAGGCTCGCAGCGGGGCCGGGCTCAGGAACGCCGGGACCGCGGGCAGTGACGCTGCAGAAGACAGGGGTGGCGGGGGGGTGGCACCCTGGGGAGCCCCCTCCCATCCTGCAGCACGCAGCCCTGAGGGCAGGAACCAAGCCCCTGCGGATTCTCTGCTCTCTCGTACCCTTGTGCCTTTCCTCGGGGGGGTCTCCTCCTGGACTTGCTGGGCTCTGCCCACCTCGTTCCCCTAAACCCCGGCCGCCCTGGCTGTTTGGGAGTACAGATGCCAGGACAGGGGGAGGGGTTTGCCCGTGTTCATCTTTGTGGGGGATTCTCCAGCCTGTCTGCCTGCCGATGCCCAGCTCTGCGAATGGCAGATCCCAAATATTGTAAACCTCATCAATCTTCTCACGACCCTGGTGATAAATATTTGCGTGGGGGCTGGCGGAGCGGCGGTGCCCGGGGAAACGCCTGCCCCTCCATCTGGAGGGGCTGAGCAGACGCTTGGCACGGCCGGCCTGGCATGGCCGCAGCGCGCCTGGGAGGAGAGCCCTGGCACGGGCTCCCCGGCAGATTGGTGCCATCTGCCTCGCACCGCACCCAGCGGCGAGGCCGGCGGGGGGAGATAAGGGGCTGCCAGGCGCTGGGAGACGCAGATGCTGGCACAGCGCGGGGGTCCCTGCCTCCCCCCAGGTGCTGTCCGCTGGCATCGGCATGACCGGGACCGCCAGGAGCTCAATGCCACCTTGGGGTCCACTGCCTGCTTGCCTTGGGCACCTATTTGCTCCCACCCCGCTCGGCCCGGGTGCTCAGCCAAGGGGCAGTGCCGGGAAAAGCTCACTGCAGGGCAGAGCTTAGACCCTCTGCCCCGCTGAGCATGACGGCTGGGGTGGGGGGCGGCAGAGAACCTCAGAGGGTGTGAGGGGCCAGCACTGACCCTATTCTGCCCCTCCCCGGCTATAGGAGCCTGGGTGGGATGGGGGTGGGGCCCGAGGATGGCAGCTAGCAGCATGGGGATACAAGAACGGGGGGATGCATAGGTGGGGGGATGCAGGAATGGAGGTGGGGAGCACTGGCGGGAGCATGCAGGGAGGGGAGCACTGTTTCCCCCGCCTCAGACTGGCTGCTGCCGACGGGAGCTGCTGGGAGGAATCTCTCCGTAATTCTCCGAAGGTCCTGGCACCATCGGCTGGGGAGATTGATTACCATTTTACTGCAATGCTTTTGACTTTNTGCATCCAGCCCTGCTCTCATCCTGCATCAAACCCTGCTCACATCCCCTGCCCTTCCCGCACCCATCCTGAATCCAGCCCTGCTCCTATCCCGCGCCCATCTTGATCCCATCCTGCCCCAGAGGTAACTGGGGGTGGCGGTCGCAGGGCTGGCTGCAGGATGGGAGCAGGGCCGGTGCTGCTCTGGGGAGGACCCAGGCGCTCGGCACTCCCTGCACCCCACGGCCACCCCCGGGGCCAGCAGGGCTGGGACGGAACCTCCCCCCAGCCCGGCACAGGTCGTGCGTCAGTTTGCCCACCCGAGGCACTGAAAGCCGAGGACAGGGGGAAGAGCCGAGGGGCAGATCTCGCCTCTGGCATGGGCCTGGGGAGGGGGGGGGGCCGTCCGGGCGCTCAGCCCCTGCCAAGGCTGCCCCAGACCGCGGGTGGGGAGCGCAGGGCCGGGGGCTCCTCCATCCCCCGCCTCCCCAGCGTTGCCAGAGCAGCGGCTGGGAAATTGTGCTGACACCGGCAAAACCGGGCGGCGGGGGCGGGGGAGCGCTGGCGCACGTGCTCGGGCTGATAACGGGGGGCTGCGGGGACTGCGGGGAGCCCCGACTGCCCAGCCGGGGGGCCCTGCGCGGGAGAGACCCTCCCAGCCCCCGGCCTTGCAGGCTGGCGATGCTGCGGGCGGCTCGGGCAGCAGGTGAGAGGAGGCAGGAGAGGGCAGGAGCGGGCAGGCAGGAGGGAGCAGGAAGGAGGGAGGAGGCAGAATCAGGCAGGAGGGGTCAGGTAAGAACGGGCAGTGTGCCGGGCAGAAGCCAGTAGGAGGGTGCAGGAGGGCAACATATCGGGCAGGGAGAAGCTCACTGAACCCACTAGGCTGTGGTACGGTGATCCCCAGCACCCCTCGAGTGCTGTCACCAGCCTGGCCATGCCATGCAGGGTCCCATCGATGTGGTGGCTTCTCTGCCTGAGTTTCTCCACCAAGGTGGGAGGCCAGAGACCCCTCCCACCGGCCACAGCCTGACAGAACATGCCCACTGTGGGCTGGGACTGGGCCATGCTGAGCACTCACACTCAGCACTCTTCAGCACCCCAGGGGTGCCACGCTATTGCTCCTGGCCCATGCTGGTCCCCCTTAACCACGGCCAGAGCGACCTTAACAGTGAAAGTGAGAGGCTGCCAGGCCTTATCAGAGAGTATTTACAGCCGCTGTGTTCCCAATTAGACAGTCAGGTGACTGTGGCTGCTGGGGACCCAGACACTGGGGTCAAGGTCGCTGGTGGAGGGGCGGGGGTGGCAGAGGGGCAGCCACCTCCCGGGGACAGCAGCTGGACATGGTATGGCTAGGAAACCTGCTGGCACAGCACCCCAGTGAGGCACACCAGGTGGCACATGGGGACCCCATTGCAGATGCTGTGGGGGTCCTGGTCCCCCAAGCAGTGACAGGTTGGTCACTGTAGGGCTCCCAGTACAGCATCAAGGTGCTCCCAGTTCAGCCCAGTCCAGGGTACTCCAGCCAAGTGTGGCACTACACCTCCAGCTGAGCAAGCACATGGTGCCCCCAAGTCAAGCCCAGTATGCAGCAACCCCATCCCAGTCAGTACTACAGGGTGCCCCCAACACAGCATGCAGCACCCCAGTTCATCCCAGCATGGCCATGTCTCAGCCCAGTACAAGACACCCCATTCCCTCTCCAGGTGCTCAGGACACCCACAGCCCCCAACCCTGCATTCTGGGACCCCCATTTCTAGCAGAGCACCCACCCTTACCAGTGCCCTGCTGGGAATTGGCGGTGCCAGACCCCGTTGGGTCCCTTGTTGCCCCAGAGCAGGTGAGTCACATGCCCGGGCACAGGTGCACACGTGCTCGCACACCGGCAGACACGGCTGGGCAGGCAGGTCCCGGCTGCACATGCATGTGCAACCGTGTATGTGCCCCACACCAACCCAGGGTCCCACCTGGGCCCTGAGACAGGGTCTGGCCCTGCTGGAGGCTGTGCCCTGCTTTTTCCCGAAGCCACGAGGGCCTGGTAGTCCTGTCAAACCCTTCCCCTGGGTAATGGGGGAGGTCACATGCCTGCCCTGCCTCAGTTTCCCCAGTGACACCCGGCATGTCCCACAAATGGCTGTGTAGAGCGTGTGCCCACCATGATTCACAACACTGGCACCTGAAGCACCAAGGTGGCCTCTCTGGTGTCACTGTCTGTCCCTGGGCTCTGGCCAGTACCAGGCAAAGAGGCACCAGTCCCACGTTCCCCGTGCTGTGGTGTTGAAGAGGGTGGGCTCACGGGGCCGGGGGACATCACCCGGTGCTGTGGGCATGGACAGGAGGTGCTGCCAGGAGGGGACCAATATCCTGCCACCCCCCCACACCTGGGTAGCCTGGCCTGACCAGAGGTGGCCATGAGCCCCTTGATGTCCCCTAGGGCTGCAAGTCACAGACCCTCCTGTCTGTGAATCAGCCCTGTGCAACAGCCCAGCCCTCACCCACGATCACACAGCATCTCCCCTGGTTCTTCACACACCTGGGGGTGTTGGGGAAATGGCAGGGTCTGTGGGGCACCCCAGCTGCTGGCAGGGTGTCTTTGCCAGCATGTCACCAGCCAGGGACAACAAATCTATCCACGTAAAAAACCTACTTATGAGCTTCCCCTTCCCAGCATGCAGGGAGGTGACATGAGGTGGTGAGGACAGTGGCTCAGGGACCCAAACTGAGACCTGCTTCCTGCACTGCACATCATGACTCAGTTTCCCCCTTTTGACAGATGGTTTTGAGAGCATATTTGACCCTCCTTGCTGCAATGAAAGCAGCCAGTTCTCCCAGCAAGTCCATGGGACCCCCAGGCAGGTGAAGGGCTGGGACCAGCATTCCCTCAGGGCACTGGGGACCAGCAGGACCTGCCCCCACCAACATTGTTGCTGTGTCTTCCCAACTGGCCTTGCTGCCCCTGCCGCTCTGGCATAGAGGGGTTTGAACCGTAGCCTGTGGCCAATGGGCACTGCTGGAGCTCTCCCAGCTCCAGCCCTTGGGTATGCACCAGGAACAGGCTGCCCCTTCCTTCCCTGCCCAGGCTGCCCACCCACTCCTCTCAGGTAGGCGCAGGATGTGGGGTTAGCTCTGGGTTTAATCCCCAAAACTCCATGCCAGGAATGCCCAGAGACAGGAGCACCCTCAGGGACCTTTGCATCCTCCTGCTCCCAGGCAGCTGGGATCAGTCCTGGCAGGGGGAGAGGGGCCAGGGTGGGGGGCACCCACCCGAGAAGCAGTTTGGAGAGAGGGAAGCACTGCAATGTCTGCAATGGGAAAGGTGTCTGGGAGCAGTGTCCCCAGCTGGAGATGAGGATGGGACAGATGGGGAGGGAAAGTTAAAATAAATCCCCCAGAGATGCCCTACATGCAGGTGAGCACCCACCTCTCTCACGGACGAAGTATGCCAGGTAGAGGTCGAGCTCCTTGACAGAGACACTGATGTGGTGGGGCTGGACACAGAGGATGGGGTTGGTGCACTGGCCCGACTTGACCAGGCGCTCGCCGTCGGTGCTCTCCAGTGGGATCCCTTTGAAGAGGATGACCATGACCAGGTCCAGCCGCCACACCTTGTCCGCCTGCCGCAGGCAGTCAATGCGGCGCATCTTGCCTTTCTGGTCAGGGTTGGAGAGGACGCAGCACGAAGGTTTCTTGCCTGTGATGGAGAGCACAAAGTCCTCGCGGCACTCGGGCCGGATGTCCTTGCGCAGCTTGGCCAGGAGGCGCGAGGCCCATTTTTGCTTCACCTCCGGCTTCTCGCTCAGCAGCTCATCCTTCACTGCCCTCTCCTCATCCTTTGTCATCCTCTTCTCATGCTTCTTGAAGTATTTGCGCTTGCGGGCCTGCAGGTTGAACCAGGTGTAGGCGAAGGCCCTGACGTGGGGGAGCAGTGCCTCGATGAAGGGGTGGAACTCATCCTGTGGGAGCAGAGGGACAGGGGGTCACTCCTGGCCAAGTCCCTCCAAGCTCTCTCCCCGTGTGGCTGTGGAGCCCGGGGGACCTGCCAGGCCCATTCCCACTGGGCTGCATCCCAGTGCAACCAGAAGAAAAAGCTGTGGCAGAGGCATATGCCCACCAGGGATGGGGATCCTCTGACTACACAGCGAGTTGTAGACCTCCGTAAATCCCACTGGCTGCCATTTTCCCAGGCCAACAACCTGCAGGGAGTGGCTGAGCAATACTGGACCCAGTGCCACAGGGGGACAGGCACCTGCAACACCTCAGCAGCACCTGGACCCTCTCCCCTTTGCAGGATCTGCATGTCAGGGTCTGCTCCCACCAAGTGCGGAAATCTCACCTGAAATCCCAGCTGACACCGTGCCAACCAGACTCATTGTGCTGGCGTCAGGCACTGCCAGACCATAACACCCCACTGTCGGGCCCCCATGCCTGCAGCATGCCGGGTGCTCCTGTGTAAGCTGTGGGTGCCTTGGACCTCTCCACTCCCTCTGGACCAGTGGGAAACTCCCCCAGTTTGCCCCAGTTGCAGCCAGCCCAGCGGCTGGCGCCTGGCCCGGCACACAAGGCGTGCTCTGACTGCCTTTTTCCATTTGGTGAGCACTGCTGGATGAGTCCAGCCCCAAAAAGAAAACAAGGAAAACTCATCCCCCTCCCTGGCCCCTCCTTCCCGCATCCCATTTTTTTTTCCAATTTGGAAAATCAGTGCTTCCTGGCTGGGGGGCCCAAAAACCCCACCACGGGATGGAAAAGTTTTGGGAGCCTTCCTGGTAAGGAGCAGCATAGCTTGGAAAGCAGCAGGCAGAGGCTTGAACATCCCTGTTGTGTAGCCAGGGCAGCACCAAGCTGGTTCCCAAGGGCAGGATTTGGCCCTTGGGGTCCCTCATGACTGTAGGGAGGAGGACGAGGAAGGAGCTCAGCTGGATTCCTGCTGCAGGGTATCAGGGCTGAGAGGGAGATGGCTGGTGACAACTGCCACTGCCATGCCACAGGGTCATGCCTGGGGAGGGTGCCAAGGGCAAATGCTGCTCTGAGGTGAGGAGGTGGCCACGGGCAGGAGCTGGGAAAGGACAGAGCTGTGGCTGTGGGATGGGGTGAGTGCTCCAGATCTGGCCCCACTCATCCCAGAGCAGCGATGCCATTCCCTGGCTGAATCAGCTGTGTCCCAGAGTGACCCTGCCTGGAGGGAACAATGTCCCCTGAAACAGGCTCCCGGCAAGAATCAGCCCCATACAAACCCTGCTAACTCCCACTTGTGCCCAAGTCTAGCACAGATTCCATTAACCCTAAATCTGCTCCCCCAGCACAAACCCTGACAACAGCCAGTGTGGGTCCCATGGCACAGCCTCGGTGTTCCCTGAACCAGTGACCCCTACACACACTCTGCTGTGACCTGACACAGACATCCCAGTACAGACACCACTGTCCCTGAAGCCAGCACAGACACCAGTAACTGCCAGCCCCAACCCCCAGCACAGCCCCACTAACTCCCCAAAAGTCCCTGCAAGCACAGATCCTTCCTCATAGGACAGACCCTGCCACCTCTGGGGGCCACCAGCCCCTCTCTGGACCCAGAGCTGTGGCCCCATAAGTGTCCCTCCCATGCCCAATAAGGGACAAGGGACTGTCCCCTCACTGGGGAGCCCATTGTACCCATGGGACCCAAATCTGCGAGGCAAACCCATCCTAACCCTGGGGACCCGTCCCTGCCCAGGGGACTCATCCTGCCAAAGGAACCCTTCCTTGCTTGGAGGACCCGTCTATGCCTGGGGAACCTGTCCCCGCCGGCTACTCCCGGGGCGGCCACAGGGTCTGGTTCCCGCTTCCCTCCCCAGCAGCAGCCGCTAATTCAGTGCAGCTGGGCAAGGGTTGGGCATGTGTCTTAAATCAGGGAAGAAGGTCAAAGAAAAGTAAGACAGGAGCCGAAAAAAGCAGCAGTGAGTTCCAAAAACAATACTTGGCCGGGGCGGTGGGCGGCTGATCTTCCTTGGTGGCCGGTTATTCAGACGAGCCCGACAAATTGCTGCCATACCCTGGCCCCGCCACCCTCCCCAGGCAGCCGGCGGCAGGGCTGGCCGCAGGGCCGGAGGGGACACCACGCCATTGTCCTCATCCCTGCTCTCTCGCTTGGGGAGTGCCACCCCAGGCACCACTGCGGGGGAGCAAGGCAGGAACCAGGTTATCCGGGTTGGGTGAGGCAGCACCCTAGGGTGCTGCCTGTGCTCACTGTGGGGGCCGTGGGGTGCTCGGTGCTCTGCCTCAGCATGGCAGCAGCAAATCCCAGTCTCTGTGCCCTCCCCCGCCACGGTGGGGGAGAATTTGCAGTTCTCGCTTGGACCCACAGTGAGACCCTCCAAAAACCCGCTGCGTGCGGAAGCCCCTGCAGCCTCGGTGCCTCCGAAGCCATCGCAACCCGCCTCCCCCCCAGTTCCCCGGGATTACGGTAGGCCGGGAGCTGCACCCAAAGCCAATCAGCCCCTCGCCAACTTTCCCTCCCGCCCGGCTTAAGCCGCGCCGCGATGCCGCGGTTAAGCCGCTTTAGCAGGGCAGGCGAGGGCGGCTGGGGGGCACCAGGACAACCACGAGAACGGCTGCTCTTGAGGGCTGAGGGGACACGCGAAAGGACGTGGGGACCGTCCCCAGCCGTACAGCCAGTGAGTCCCTCAGCCTGGCACACCATCCCGACTGGCAAGAGCCAGCTTCACACCGGATCGACTCGGGAAGGCAAAGGCAGGGATACGCTGTCTGTCCGTCCCAGTCCCAGACTCCCACCGGGTTCCCCCCATCCAGCAGCCCGAGTGCCGGCAAAGGACTGGTTAAGTGTTTCTCCTGCTGTTTTTCCTTTGCGGGGCTGGGAAGCAGAGACGTGCTGCAATACCCCAGACGAGGCTGCTCCCGGGGCATTTCCGGATGGGAATCTGGCAGCAGAGCCTGCGCTTGGGCCTCATCCAACCTAGGCTTGTAAAGCCCTGCAACCCAGGCAGGAGCACGCCTGCATCGGGTGCTGCCGGCCCCGCTCCGGGCCCCCCTGCACCCCCTTTCCAGGGGCTGCTGGAGCACTAGCTTTCCATGCCAGGTGCTGCGAGAGGAAACTGAGGCACGGGTCGAGCCCGACTCTGTCTTGCGGTGGAGTGGGGAGAGGAAGGAGGGATGGTTGTTCTGCAGCTGGGCATGCCATGGAGGATTAACTTCGCAGTCCAGGGCTTGGCAGCACCAGGGATTGGGAAGGGGCACAGCTGAGGCGCTGCCTCTTCCCATGCTTCTGTCATTAGCTCGGCAGTGCTAGGGCCCTGCACTCCGGGGACCCTCCACCCTGGGGACACGGGGGATGCTCCGTGCCACGCAGGGACACAGAACCTGGCATGGGCACCGCGGCATGGGCTGGCCACCCTCCGAGCATTCTCCGCTCCAGTGCCTTGTCCAAACAGGTCGGGCTCAGTGGAACAGCCTGAAGTTTCCAATGAAAAAAAAAACCGTTTCCTCAGGAAATTCCGGAGCAGTTTTCACGGGGGAGGTGCTGGGGTGAGGGGCGGAGGAGGAGGAGCGGGACGGGAGGGGTCAGACACCTCGGCAGTTGGTTTTACTCCCCAGCAGCACGGCCTCGGCTGCGGGGAGGAGCGGGATGCCATCCCCACAGCGGGCAAGGCGCGATGCGGGACAACCTCACTGTATCGCAGCCCTGCAGGGACCACACAGGGTTTACTCTATGAAGGGATGCTCAGCCGCCTCTCCAGCAGCCGCACACCTCCGAACCGCTGCCGGCTCCCACGGCCGCCGCTCCTGCCAGGTCCCGCTCCCCGAGGCCCTGCGAGCCCGGGCAGGGGCTGGCAAGTCGGGCGCCGGGCTCCGTGCCCCCATGGGAAGCCTTGGCGTGGTGGCAGGGGGGGATGCGACTACAGAGGTTCCGGTAATTCTGAAAATCCCGGTACTTTAAAAGGGCACACCTTGCTTTCCCCTCACCAGAGTCCGCAGATGACCTTAGCATGGAGCACAGGGCCTCCGGTAGCTGCTTATAACTGTTTGCAGAAGCGGCTCTGGGTAATGAGTTAACCTGGTAATGAGACCTGTTGCTGAGACAGATGCAAATGATTGGGAAGTGCTCATTAGATGGGATGGAAGGAGGCACTTAGGCCCTGAAAGGCACCCAGCCCTTCCCGGGGCCACCCTGCACCCTATTAGAGCCCATTTTACAATAATTGCTCCAGAGGAGGAAATCTATTTGGATTCATCATAAAGTATTTATTAACAAGAGCTTAATCATAATTTCTGCTGCTCGCCGGTGTGGCGCGGCCGGGCGTCCCGGCCTGCTCTGCATCGGAACGCGGTTTCCCTGGCCGGGGAGAGCGGCAGTGCTGCGCTCGGGTGGGGGCAGCGACGGGCCACGGGGGCAGCTGAGGCTCCCGGGGCAGGTACGAGCTGTGCAGGCCTTGCCTGTGCACACCCAGCCCCACGACACAGGTGCCCGTGGGGCAGAACACTCTGTCACAGCCACCTTCCCCCCCAGCTCCTGGCTGACCCAGCCCCTCAATTGCAAAACCCCTCCTGCAGCCCACGCCGGGGCACAGAGCCTCGGTGCCCAGAACATCTGGCTGGCACCACTGGCAGAGGTGGAAGTGAAGGCAGGGCACGTTTCAGCCTCCTCGCAGCTTCTCACTCCAGATCCTGTGGCTTCTTTTTTCCCCCCAGAGCCAAGAGCATCCCCCGGCCAACATCCACACATGGCTGGGGGCTGTGGGTAGGCTGAACTGTTCCCACTACGGCTTCTGGTGGAAGGGGGAGCAGAGATGGGGCAGAGAGGGGCTCCCACCCCTATTTGCTGCCACGATGCTCAGCCCCACTCAGGATCAGCCCAGGAGGGGGTGGGTGGGCTCGTACAGCCCCTGGTGCCCACCATGCACCCAGGACCACGGTGACCACGCACCTCTCACTGAGCCGCCCTGGGGTCTCTGGTGCTGCCCAAAAACGCCCTGCCTGGTCCTCGGAGCCAGCCCAGAGCAGGCAGGTCCCCGCCGCCCCAGAGCCCCGGGCCGGTGCCCACCTGCCCGCGCCTACGTGCCGGGGCGGGAGCGGTGCCGGCGCTCGCCCTCGCAGGTGCTGCGGCTGCGAGCGGGGGCGCGGGGAGCGCGCCGAGGCCGCGGGTCACAGGAGGCCGCGCCGGCAGAGAACCTGCCAGTTGCTTTGGAAAACAGCAGGAAGAAAAGCAGCTCTCTTGGCAGCCCCGGGCTCCGGTGCCAGCGCTGCCTGGGCCCCCGCCAGCCAGCACAGACCGCCCCACAGACAGCAGCTGGGGGTGGCCCAGGTGGGATGGAGCCGGAGGGGGCTTCTCCGGCGGCACCGTACGTGCCCTGACACCGTGCCCAGCACTGCCTCTGGTCTGCCTGCGTGCACCCCCACCCGAGCAACAACCAGCGGTCCCCAAACTAGGGAGCAGCGTGCCCAGCATCCAGGGAGGGGTACAGATGCCCCAGGGATGTATCCAGTAGCAACACGGCTAGCACTGGGTGCTGGAGGAGCCAAGAGGGTTCTGCCGAGGGAGATTCGATGGTGTGAGAGCCCAAAGCAACTCGCTGCCTTCCTGGAGACTCACTTGCACTTCCCAGGTGCCTCAGTTTGCCCAGGTGCCGTCTCAACGCGTCCGCTTTGGCGTTTGGGAGCCGACGGCTCAGCTACTTTCCCAGGGTGACCCCACCTGCCCCCAGGGTGAGGCGCTGCCTTTCAAAAAATAAGGAAACTGAGGCATGTCACCTGCCAGGCCAGCCCACAGAAGAGGCAGGCTGCGACGGTGACTGCTGAGATCTGGAAGCAGCACAGGGGGGACCCAGCGCATGGCCAAGGAGATGTCCCCTCGTCCTGGGAAGTATCCCGTGGCCAGCAGCACCAGAGCCATGTGGCTTCCCAGCCGAAACCCCCCCGGGGCTCCAAGGAAGGGAAATGTTTTATGGAACTGGGAAAAAAAAAAAAAAGCTTTGCCAACGGGTCCTGGCGCTGCTATCTCCTCTGCCCTGCCCTGCCCTGCGTCAGCCTGGGGCCCTGGGGGTGGCCTGTCCCCACCATCCCTGCTCCTGGCACATGGCAGGGGCTGCGGTGTCTGAGACCCAGCACTTTGCCCATCCCAGATCCCAGGGTCTCAGCCGGGGAGCTGCTAGGGTG
>VWYE01026668.1:0-62798 GCA_013398995.1 Alaudala cheleensis
TGGGTGCTTTGGGAGGGAGGATGGGGGAATGGAGAAAAGTCTGGCTGGAACTGACTGATTTTAATATCAAATAAGTAGTGCTGGTGAGTGAAAATTACTTGTAAACCTGAATTCTCTCTTTTCCTCCTTGCTTTCGTTTCAGGTCTAAGGAAAACCATAATAATAATATTATCTATATTAATAGTAGTTTGTTGTGCAATTGCTGCTTTCTTCATCTGGTATTTTGGTAAGTTATTTTTTTCTCTCTTTTTAATTTTTTTTTTAAGAAAATATGTATTAAGCTTTTCAAGTCAGAAATACCCATTCTCATTTTATGCTTTATGCTGAATTAAGGACAGAAAAGTCTTTGCTCCTTTTCTCCTAAGAGATTAAATAATGTTACTTCTTAATGGCTCAGTTTTGTTTGTGGGTTGAGGTGTTTTGTTTTGTTGGGGTTTTTTTGTTTGTTTTTGTGTTTGTTTGTTTGTTGTTTTCTTTTCTTTTTGTTCTTTCTTTTTCATGCTGCTGTTACTTTCCAAATTTGAGCTTCACTTAGGTGAAGGGAGGGGTTTGCAGTAAGTGTGCAAACCTTAACTGCAAGAGTCTAAATGTTCAAGATGTGTTTTGTTTTGCTAAAATGGGATCTCTCTTGGAGCAGAAGTCTTTTACACCCATTGATTTGTTTCTGTGGGGCTTTTGTGTAAATGTTGCATGAGCCCAGCCTGTCTCAGCACTCTCAGTTGTATCATGGATGTTTGCCTCTGAAATCATCCCCAGCTTTGGGGGACTGAGCTCTGAGGCAGGGCTGGACCAATTCTGTTCAGCTCAAGGTGAAGTTTGCCTTGTGCTGTCTTAATTTCTCTTTCAATGAAAGCTGCTTTGCTAAAAAAAGCAGGGAACTAAAAATGTCCTGGCTTTAGGAGCCTCTCCTTTCTGTTCTGCTCAGGAAAAGAGGAAGAGAGATCTAGTGGAAGATACTCCTGCTTATTGCATTGGGGTTGGACTAAAATGATGTTTAAAGACCCTTCCAAACTATTCTATGATTTTAAGGGAGTTCATTCAGAACTATCAGGATGACGCTTTGTGTTCTTAGGGGCATTTTTTTGCCTCATTTTGATTTAAGCAGGGTGAGTGTAGTCCAGTTTTAAATGATAGCAAAAGTACATCATGGAGGCACTCACTCCTCTCTTCCTCCTTTTCTCCGTGTTAACCAAAGCTGACTCCTCCCTGACAATTAATGGTGCTTGGTTATTCAGGGAGGCCAGTGGCCAAAATCCCATCAGCTGCATCAGAGGCTTGATCTGACAAGTGATGCAGAGGACAGAGCAACCCATCTCCTGCTGTGGCAGGAGGGGTTTAAGGGGTTCCCTTCCGACCTCCGGGTTTAAGAGCCAATTCCAAAGTTCTGCTCCATCAAAGTGGGGAAACTCTTTGAGAGCTGGGCTGATGTGCAGCCTCGTGGCTGTGTTTTTCTGTCCCTGCAGTAGAGAACCACTGTCTCAGCTCCCTGATCCAGTGTGGCTCCTCAGGGGTGTGCATGTCCCCCTCGCAGTGGTGTGACGGAGTGAGCGACTGCCCCAACGGGGAGGACGAGACCCGCTGTGGTGAGTGACAGCACCGAGGGCTGGGGGGGAAACCTGCACCAGCTGCAGGAGCCTGGGAGCAGGTTTCCTTCTCCAGAGCTTGCAGCAAGGCTGTTTTAGCCCAAGGTCTATCTTTAAAGTGCTTCAGGATGTGTGTTATGTTCAGTTTTGTTTCCAGCCCAATTGAAAAGCGGAATGCTTGGCTCAGGGGTTTGAGCTGCCTGGACTTTAAAATCAGCTTTTTAAATATCACCTTTTAATTTGGGTGGAGTTTGTGCAGAGCTGAACATAGCATTGGATGGAGCAGTCAGTGGTGACTTCTCAGTAGGCTACAGGTGATAACATAAACCTGGTGGTCTTCAGTCAGGCTTGTCTTTTTCCATGTATTTTGCATTCCTCGTTCTTCCCTTAGTTCTTCAACTACTTCAGAACTCATTTGTGTAAGAAAGCCTGGCCTAATCATTGCTTTGAACTTTGCCAAAGGCAGCTTTAGTGCAGAGCTGAAGGTAGAAGGTGGAAACATTGATTTGTCCCTTCCAGAGGTTTGGCATCTTGTGTGGTGCCAGTGCCACACTGGAAAACCCCAGCTGTTCTTTAAATTCCCTCTGTAAACTTTTATTCAGCACATTCTCATGCAGGGTTGGCATTTGCTGGCAGCTGTTCCACTCCCTTTGGTTGAATAATGGGTTCTTGGAGAAGCCTGTTTCAATCTGTTCTTTTGCTTGAACTATTTTTTATTAAATTCTTGTGCAAGCAAATACATAATGGGACATGGAATGTCAGAGCTGATTGCTCCTGGTTACATTCTTCTCTACAAAGTGCTTCTCTCAAGAAATTTGGTGTATTAAGAGATAATATATTTTGCAATAGATCATATTTTATTTATACACAGTATGTGATATATTAAGAAATATATGGGTGCATAGAGAAAAAATCAGAACATTTTTATGGTTGCAGTCTTTCTCAGTGGTCGAATATTAAAAGAGAATTTTAAGCATAAAAGCTGAAATGAAAGGATGAACCCTATCTTGTACATTTGCATTTTAAAACTGGTAGTTCTTCTAAATTGCCTTACATAAAAAGAAGTAAGTCATTGCCATATTTCTGTCTACTGGATATTTACTCAGAATTTGTGTAGAGGGGGAGCATGAAGTTAACATCAGTTCATACATGAAATGGATATTATGGGTAACTACTTCAAAGTAGAGAAAGAAGTAATAATAGCATGTGGTGTTCTTAGTTTCTTCTTTTTTCCTTTTTTCCTTTTTCCCTTTCTTCCTTTTCTGGCAGTTAGACTTTTTGGACCAAATTTTATCCTGGAAGTTTATTCACCTGTCAGCAACTCCTGGTACCCTGTTTGCCAAGATGACTGGAATGATGAGTATGGGAAGATTGCATGCAGAGACATGGGCTACAGCGTGTAAGTCCAACCTCTGCCAGCCTGTGCTCAGACACAGAGAGGTTAAAATTTCCCTCTTGCCATTTTTAATGTGTCTGACACTTTCTCTTCATCTTGCCCTGTTGGACAAGGTGCATGCATAGCAGATAAAAATATTATTTTAACCTACTGACTGGCGGGAAGTGGAGCTTCACAAATGTCTCAAGAATCTGAGACTCTGGCTGGGCTGCACCACCAGGGTTCTGCCTTCATGTGAAAACAAACACAAACATTTCTGGTGTTGTCACGTCAGAAGCTCCAGCTTGGCACAGCTCATTGTTACCTGAAAACTGAAACCACTCCTGGGTTTCATGGTGGCCTTTGTGTTTTGCAGAGACACATATTTCTACAGCCGTGGGGTAGCACCTGAAGCCAGCTTTAAGAGCTACATGAAGCTGAACACAAGTGCTGGGAATATAGACTTGTACAAAAAGCTGTACAGCAGGTATCTCTGTTTAATGAAAGCCTCTCTCCTTTCATCCAGGGTCTCTCCAGATGCTGTAGGGGGTGCAGCTTCTGCCTGCAGCATAATGCAAGCACTTCTTTCAGTGGGGATTGCTGGAGGGAAAGAGACTTTGGTTTTAATCTGATTGCAGCAACTGTTCTTCCCTGTGTTTAAAAACGCAGCTGTTATTTTTCCATCCTTCCTGTCCTCTTCTAAAAGAAAAAATGTCCCATCCTCTGTGCTATCCAGAAGGTTGCCATATCAAAGGTATTTTTCAAAGGCTCTCTGACCACCAGCAGGAGTTTGTGTATGGTGACAAGAGCTACACTCTGCAACACATTCACAGCAGCTGGCACAGCCCTTTTTTCAGTCCCATGGACACACAGCATGCAAAAATGGATCTTCACTGTGGAAAGCATCATTTTTATTATCATCAAGCAGCCCTGAAGTGTCCAGTTTCAAAACCTGTACACTGCTGTGCCTGCAAACTTCCTGCATCTCCCTTGTTTAGTTCTTCTGCAATGAGTTCCTAAATCAACTCAACTTTCTCTCAGGCTGTTCTTCATCTTGCTTCTCAATAGGCTTAGAGACCTTTTGTGCTCATGTCTGCAGGGTCCCACAGGGCAGTTTGGTGGATGCAAGGCATGGTGGAGGCCAGATGGTTGTTGGTGGGGTGCTGGAGAAAGTGGAGAAAGTAGGGAACCCTCTGCAGGAAGATGAGGCTGAAGGCAGGGCATGGAGCTGGAAAGGGTAGAAAGCAGCTGGAAGGTGGACTTTGCTCACCATTTCCTTCACTGAGTACCTAAGATCACATTTGGTTTTTTTATTTCTCCTGCAGTGCTTCCTGTGCCTCAGAAAAGGTGGTTTCCCTGCGCTGCATAGGTAACTCACTGGCTTTTGCAAACTTCTGCCTCTTCATAGTTTGAAATGCTCTGGACTGGCAAGTCTTTTTGGGCCTGTGGCACTGATTGCTGTTTTTGCTTGGGCAAATGATTTAACTCTGGTTCCCAAATAATGCATTTTTAGGAGCAGGGTGGGAGAGGAGATAAGGAATACAGTGGATCCCCAGTTGCTTTTGTCTTTGCTGCCACTGGTTCCTTTAAATACCTTAAATATCTCCATATCCATCCCCCAGCAGCTGTGTTGGGTTGTCTGTGGCACATTTGCTCTCCATGATCCAGCAGTTGGGTGGGCAGTGCCTTCTTGATGGTGATTCCTGTCCTGAGGAGTCTCCTGGCTGTTGGCTGCTTTGTTGCACAGCACAGGGGATTCTGAATCCCCAGAGATTCCTGCAAGGGGTGAAGAGTTTATGGTGAATCCAGCAGCTGCCAGGTGGGGTTTGCAATTGAATGGGGGGGGTCTGGGCCATGGGATTTGGTGTCAGGGCAGGGGTTTGAGCTGTGCTGTGTCAGGCAGGTCAGACGTGCTGTGTGCACCCCTCTGCCAAGGGAAGCCTGGAGGTGCAGAACCCATCTCCCAGCTCACTCTTTGTTCACCCTCTGTGTGTGACTGCCCTTCCAGAGTGTGGCCAGTCCAGCAAGAGCGTGAGCATCATGAACAGGATCGTGGGAGGCAGTGGGGCTGTGCTGGGCCAGTGGCCATGGCAGGTCAGCCTGCACGTCAAGGGCACCCACGTCTGCGGGGGCTCCATCATCACCCCTCACTGGATTGTGACAGCAGCTCACTGTGTGGAAGGGTGAGTCCCCCTCTCTCCGTGGGTGTTTGCCTTTCTTCAAGGTTTTTTTTTTTTTTGTGTTCAATTCTCTCCCAGCTTTCTCCTTTCAAACTGGATTCCTCCCCCACTGGAGGAATGCAGGAGCTCAGTGTTCTGTCTGTGTGGGAAATCCGAAGGGTTCAGGGAGGATTGGTTCTGGAGGAGCTCATCTGTCTGCCTCCTGCAGGAAGCCTTATTTTGTGTTTTGTCTAATTTACTGAATGAAATGGGTGATGCTGAGCACAGATCCCCACCCAATTTAAGATGTAAACCCAAGGCACCAAATTTAATGCCAGTCAGTACAGTGTTTTCATGAAGATGTTGAATTACCCTGTGAGAAAACCCAAGGGAAGCTCCCCCTCCCCCCCTCAAATTCTCAAATATCACACTGCTGTAGATATGATCAATTTAAAGATGCCTGTGCCATTTATTTCTTCATATCTTCTTGCCACAGGGTAGTAAAGTCCCAGTCAGTATTAAATACAGATTTATATCTATCCATGGAGCACTTTATGTAGCCATCAACAAGAAAAATAGCTGGTGCTTTGTACATTTGTAACCTATAAAAGAGAGTTGAGGGTTCTGTGGTACCCTCAGAAAGGGCAGAATTTGTTTAAAAGGTGGCTGCTTCTGTTGGAGGGAAAACCCACAAAGCAAAAACATTTTTAATGGTTGGTTGGCTGGATCAGAGTTTGAGGCCAAGGCAAGGAAGGATATTTGTCCTTAACCTTGAGAAAGGAATGCAAGTGTTGATTTCCACCTGGAGATCTTATCCCTCCTTTGTTGTCTGGATTTGAGCTCTGTAGTGCTCAAAGGCTTTGGGAATGACAACCAAGCTGCAGCTGCACAAACCTGGTTTTCAGCCTGATCTGGGTGTTTTTTTTTTTTTTTTTGGAGGTTTTTTTGACTTGCAGGCACTGCTGCCTTGGTGCTTCTCATGGAGGGAGTTTTAACACTTGTGGCAAGTTTTCTGTTAAGGTTTTGTAAACTGTGCTGGAGCACAAGAGGCTACTTAAATGACATCTAGCAAGCATGCTTAACATTAAAAAAACCCACCAAGACACAAAACCAGCCTAAAAAAGACCCTGGCGTTTTCAAGATAGTGAAATTCTTTCACTAGATCATATTTTTACTAATTCTGGGTTCTGCTGATACCACTGACATGTGAGCCTTCAGAAATACCTGCCTGACCCCTCAGTCATGGAAATCAAAAGGCTTCAGTGTTGCAGTCTCAGACTTAATTTGTTGTGCTGAGTGATTAAGGGGATGGACAGTGATACTTAACCCACTGCAAAGATTTTTCTGATATATTTTTGAAACCAGAGCTTTCCTCAAGTTACATGCCTGGCAATTTGTCTTATTCTTCAGAAATGGTAGCCAAATGCATGTGCGTTTTTTGGTCACACAAACATTTGACTACAGCTCCTGGAGACAATTTTTTGAAGGTCCTGTCTTGTCACCACTGAAGAAAACCTTCAGACCTTTTCTTTGTTCTGTAGGAGACTTTCTGACCCACGCAGCTGGAGGGTTTATGCTGGGATCCTGAATCAGGATGAGATGCTCTTTGGCAGTGGATACAGAGTGCAACAGATCATTTCCCATCCAGATTATGACACAGACTCTAAAGACAATGATGTTGCCCTTATGAAGCTGGAGACACCACTGACTTTTACTGGTGGGTATTCTGCTCTTCTCCAGGGAAAAATCCACGGGCAGTGAGCACACCTTTTAAAACTTCTGAATTTCATCAAGCAATCCTTGTAGGTACTTATTGGAAGAACACAAAATGACCCTAGAGACAGAGGGCACAGCCTCTGGCTTCCTAAGCAGGATTTATTTAAATCTATTACATGGATAGGGGGTTTGGGCTCATCTCAATAATAAACTTTTACCTCAGAATGCTCTGTGGTGCTCCAGTTCTGCCACTGGAATATGTGCAGAGAGCCACAAGCGCAGTGGTGGAGCAGCTGATTAAATCCCTAAACTCAAGTCAGGTCAAATGATGGTCAAAAAGCCCTTCAGAACTCACATTACAAGAAATTCCTTTCATAAAAGCAGATGTAGGTGGTTAGTAAGCAATTGGTACAAGACAGAGAACAAGCCATTATTGAAACTTGAAGTGCTTTTTGTGCACAGGCCCTTTGTGTTTCAGTGCATCAGTTTAAAGCTACCAGGAGTAATCGGAAAGGGATTTTCTGCTGCTGGGAGCAGGGAGATTGTCTGTTTTCCAGGTTTTTGTGTTGCACACTTCTTGTGTGTATATCAGTACTGAACCCTGCTTGTCTTGTGATTATTTTCAGCAGAGTTTTGCAAAGAGAATGCAGAGTTGTATTTTTCAGGATTTTTCTTCAGTCTTTTACTGCTCAGAAGAGCTGGTGTTAATTATTCTGGTTAACCTGATGAATTAAGGCAGAACCATTAACTGCTTGTTCCTCACTTTGAGGTGAAGATGAGGTAGATTTGAGGTGAAGATGAGGTAGATTTGAGGTGAAGATGAGGTAGATTTGAGGTGAATATCAAGTACCCCTCAGGGAAAGGGCAGCTGGTAAACTTCCTGCTGCTTCCTGCATTGTCTGCCTGCAAGGAATGTGAAATACAGAGGGAATGCCTGGTGTGGAAGTGGTGGCCATTCAAATTTGAGTTCTGTCTGAACATCTGTTATTCTCTTTGTTCTGCAGAAACTGTGAGCCCAGTTTGTCTGCCCAATCCAGGAATGATGTTCCAGCCCAACCAGCAGTGCTGGATATCAGGGTGGGGAGCAGAGTACCAAGGAGGTAAAAACATGCTTCTGGAATATTTTGATCTTTTACATGAACTAGTCCTTTTCATCCTATGAATGTTGCTGCATGGGCTGATGGGGCAGTTTGAATTGCATCTGTTCATACACTATTTTTTTTCACCCATTTTGCAGCCCCCAATATTTTACCCAGAACACTCTGTCTCAAAGCAGGCTGTGATGTGTTGCATTCAGCAGGAATGCAAAGGACCCTCAAATCAGTGCTGGGGGCCAGAAATACCCATCCAGGAGATAATTCTGTGCCCCTGCTGGCAGGGCCACCTCTCCTGCAGCAAGGGTTGCTGTGTGCCAAGTGTGTCCTGTGGATGTGGGAAAGGACAGGAGCTGCTCCTCTCCACCACCTCAGGCTGAAACAGAGTGATGCAAGTCAATTTGGAAGACTGGAAAAAGGAAAGGGAGGAAAGGGGTTTTTTGGTATAAGAAAGGTACTGGGGCAGGTCCTCCTGACCTCTTGTGGACTTCTTACATCTTAAATTTCCATCCCACTGCTTCTAGGAAGTTCATTTCATCTTGGCTGCTGGGATTTTTTTGTAACACCAAAGCAGTGTGCTGCTTATTCTGATTTAGTCTTGGCATGTTTGTGCATCTTTCAATTCCAGGCAAAACATCAAATAACTTGAATTTCGTTGCGGTGCCCTTGATAGAACGCTCGAGGTGTAATGCTGTTTATATCTACAATGGCATGATTCTGCCCACAATGATCTGTGCTGGAGACCTAGCAGGGGGAATTGATTCCTGCCAGGTAATTATTCCTAATAATTAGCTCATAATGATCTGATTACTTTTGCGGCCTTGCTAGTAGGCTTTTTATCCATCCATCCATCCATCCATCCATCCATTTCTCTATTACAAATAAATCCTGTGCCCCCCCAAAAATTAAAAATTCACATTACTTCTGCTTGGGCTTCTGGTTCCTTTAGTGGTGGCATCCCTTTAAAGAGGAGAGCTTTTGTTTCATCATCTGAATGGCTGCCAGTGCTGAGTTCTCACTAAATTCCCAAGGAGGGTGAGGCTCCTTTTTAATGCTTTCAAGGATGGCTTGTTACCTGGTACTTGGAAGTGATCAGATGCTCCTCATAACCACAGCATTATTGTCATTATTATATTATTAATCACAGCCTTGTGCTTGTGAACAAGAAAGTCAGTAATACCAATCTCACTTAGAGGGCTCTGGGCAAATTATTTTCATCCCTATTGGAAGCAGCAGACATCATTTAACACCAAAACTGCCATCATACCTTGTTTTAATGACTCCCTAAATGGCAGGTGGGTTTATATTGAAACTAAAGCTGTGTTCCTGGAGGGAAATGGGCTGTGTTTTTCCTGGTGGCTGTGTCACTGACAGGTTTGTGTCCCGTGCAGGGTGACAGTGGAGGTCCTCTGGTGACTCACCACCACTCTGTGTGGTGGCTGGTTGGAGATACCAGCTGGGGCACTGGCTGTGCCACTCCCAACAAACCTGGAGTGTACGGGAATATGACTGTGTTTACAGACTGGATTTATAAAAACATGCAGGTAAAATATCCCGAGTTTTTCCATTGATTTTAAGGCCCCCGCATCCTAAAATGTGGTTTTACTTTAAAAAAAGTTAATAAATGAATGTGACTTGCATGATAACTAAGCTGTTTAGTTGGGAAGTGATTGTTAAGACAGAATCTGAACCTTTGTTTTCTGTTTTGTTTTGTCTTTTAAACAGGCAAACAGATGACAACGCTCTCCTTGCTAATGGATGTTCCCGAGGACAAGAATAAATGAAGCCATGGGGGCCTGGGATATTTATTCACTTTGCAGTTGATTTTATTTTTCCTCTTTGATTTTTCTTTTTAAAAGTAACATGAAGGATTGCACACTTGGCTCTGTGCTGGCTACAGTGAGGGATCTTAATCAGTGAAGGATTATCACAGTGAGCACCTTTCTTCTCCTTGTGGTGCCTGGCAGAGTCGTTCTGTCAACTGCTTGCTGAAATGTCTCTCTTTTGTTGAGTACCTTTTGCTTGGTGATCAGGCTTATAATGACAATTTAAATCACAATTTAATTGCAGATGTTCGTAGCAGGATGCTGAGACAGTTGGTTTAGTAGTTTTTTTAAATTAAATGTTAAGTAATGTGAATGTTGAATCTCCGAGCTGCTGGTTGGCAATTTAGAAAGAATTAATGGTTTTGGTTTTTTGTTTTTTTTTTTTTTTTTTAAACAAAGAATTAAAAGATGGTTTGGGTGGGAAGGGACCTTAAGGATCATCCAGTTCCAACCCCACTGCCATGGGCAGGGACACCTTCCACTATCCCAGGTTGCTCAGAGCCCCATCCAACCTGGCATTAAACACTTCCAGGGCTGGACAATCCTCAACTTCCCTGGGCAACCTGTTCCAGTGCCTCACCACCCTCACAGGGAAGAATTTCTTCTTAAAATCTAATGTGCCCTCTTTCAGTCTGATGTCACTACCCCTTGTCCTCTCACTCCATGTCCTTGTCCAAAGCCCCTCTCCAGCTCTCTTGTAGGCTCATTAGGGACTGGAAAAGGTGCTGAGGTCTCTAACCCAGAGCCTTCTCCAGGCTGAGCAACCCCAGCTCTCTCTGCTTGTCTCCATAGCAGAGGTGCTCCAGCCCTTGGAACACCTTTGTGGCCTCCTCTGCACTTGCTCCAACAGTTCCAACATGCTGGAAATCCCAGAACTGGATGCAGTATTCCAGGTGGGATCTCAGGAGAGTAGAGGGTGAGGGATTTATATTTGAAGGGATCTTTTTCATGCACTACAGTACAGGCACAGAAAATAAAAAAAACATACTGCATATTCAGGTAGTTAAAAATGCTCAGGATCTCACCACAGCCGTCAATCAAAGTCAGACTGTTGCAGTCTGGCTGCCTCAGACCTTACAGAAAGTGCTGTTGTGCCTTCAGCTGCTCTGAACCCAAAATGGGCACTCTGTCAATGTAGGATTTGGAGAGGGATGCCCTGGACAGGGATACTCTGGACAGGGATGCCCCAGAGCTGCAGCAGGAAGAGTCTCAGTGCTGAGGTGCCTGGCTGAGCACACTGAAGGTGACTTTTGACCTCTCCCTGCTGTGAAAGGCAAAGGGCAAAGGTTTCCAGCCAGGCTGTGCTGCACCTCGAGCTGCAGACACACACACACACACACCCAGAGACTTGGATGTTTGTTACAAGGAAACACAGAGCTGCGTTTCTGCAGGACAAGATGAACTACCTCATTTGTTAAATTTGGCTTCTGATTCCTTAGAGCTCTCCTTTATGTATCAGCCTGTGTGTTTTTAGCAAAATGTAATTGGTATCCGAGTGCCACCTGAACGAGGATTTTGAAAATAATTTATAATCGTGGTAGAGGATCAAAAAGCCATATCAAGTCACTTTGTTAAGAAGGATAAATCTTTATTGAATGAAATGACTCCATTAGTCTTGTTTTTTCTTTTGGTACTGAAATGCAATTATCTTACATGTAAACACTGCACCAAATAAATTGGTTGGCTTTTTTTTTTTTAATAGTTTTCCTTAGTTGTGCTTTATATCTGTTTACTTGGGGTTTTTTTTTTTTTTCTTGTAAGCAGTTGCTGGATTCAGTGTAATGAAGTGCTTTGAGACTCTGATTATAAAAACCAACAACAAACTAACAACTCAAGAGGGTGAGCCAAGAGATTATTCTAATTCCAATATTTCAGGTCCTTGAACAAAGCCGGGAAAGAGCAGAATGTCCAGGAATGCTGAGTGTCTTTGGTGGCTGGGTCTGATGAAGTCACTCTGAGTTAATTGAATTGAATAAGGAAGTTTAGCCTGCAGGCAGTGGCTTGAGGGAGTGGCACCCTGTTTTGTCACTCCACCTCATGCTGCCTGGAGCGATGTGTCCTTGCCTCTCCTCTCTAGGTGTGAGATGGGTGTTTTCAACAGCACTTGTGCATTAAGTGCACCTTGGGGGATGGGGGGGGGATACCGTGAAATAACGAGTTTAAAGTACTCATAAACATAAATTTTAAAATTAAGTTGTTACAGGTATGAGGCACTTTTTCTGTGGCTTCTGACCTGCAGCACTGCAAGTCAGTAATAGCAAAATAATGTTCTGGAAGAAAGGGGAAACTGGCTGCAGCATTCAGGAAGGTTAAGGAACCTGAATGTTGGGGTGAATGCTGTACCAAAAGCTGTACCAGCTGCAGTTCCATGCCACAGGGACAAACACTTTCTCTCATATTTATATATGAGGAGAAGGCTTCTCTTGAAAGAAACTTAGCAACTTCTACATCACACACTGGTATAGGAATGTTTTCTCTAGCTGGGTGCAGACATTACTTTTGGTGCTTTTGGTTATTAAACCAAATCTTCCGTGTGAAAGGTGTCGTGGACACAGCGTGTAAAATTTTTTGCATCAGCTTCCGTGAAATGAAAGAGCTTTTGGGAAGGTTCTCCTTGCCCTGGGGAGGGAGAGGAGAGAGACAGCAAAGCACAGGCTGAGACACCCTGGTAACGTTTAACATCCTGGGAGGTTTCTTTGTCTTTTGGACATTCACATCCTGCCCTCTAGTGAGCTGCCCATCAGTCCCGAAATTTCAGGTGATGCTGCAGCCATCTGAGAGGAATGAGCCTCTGGGACTTCTGCAAATCAGACAGCTGGGAAAGGAGACTGAACAGAGCCAGTGGCGTCCTCGGGCTGCCCCAGTAAATAAAATAAAGTAAATAAACTATGTTATCCTTCTAGGCTGGAAAAGTTAATTGCCCTCTGTGTGCTCCCTCTCTCCCTCCTGGGCTGAGACTTAGTGGTGACACTTTGAAAGGTGTCTTTTAGGTGACAGCAGGGAAGAGAACAACCCCAGCAAGACAAAAACACAAAGGGAAGTGGGAGATCACGAGTGTCATGCATTGAGCTTCATTGAGGAAAGCTAGATAATTTCATTTCCACTGTTTGTGAATTATACAGCTTCCATCATTAAAAAGAGAAAAAAACCGAAACAAACCCCAACAAAACATATCATCCTCAGAGTGTTAGCTTTTCAATGATGGTGCAACCACTGGAATAGAGTCCATAAAGAAAATGTTTTAAAATGGGATGTTTATTTAATCACAACTCCTCCAGTGGGGCTATCAAAGCAAAGGCAGCTGTTTGCATGTAACTGATTATGGAAAATAAGAAAAACTGAACACTAGAAATTACTAATAAAGTCTGGACTGAAATTACATTTTTATGGGATTATAGGAAATTCTTCAGTAATGCTAGATGATGAGGAGAAAAAAAAAACCCAAAAAACTTATGAAAAGCAAATTACAACAAGCTGAACTCTCTCAGGTACTGGCAGGCTTTGGTGAGACGGTCAACCCTCTGGCTGAGGTAATTCCTGGTTTTAGCAGCTTCAGAGTCCTCCTCAAGGAGAAAGTTTAAGTTCCCTTTATCTTGTAAAAGCTGCAGCATTGAGGTCTGCACATTTTCTCCAAAGTCATGAAGGACAGTAGACAGGATGATCAGAGGTATCTGATTGGAGAGGCGTTTACTTGCTCCCTGCACGATGGGGGAAAAGAAAGGCAAAATACTAAATTGGTAAAAAGAACTGCAAAATGAAGGGTCTATAGGTAATCTGGTAAAATAATTGGGTTCCAAGGCTTTAAAATGGTGGACTGAGATACTGTTCAAGAAGGGAGTACTGCTATGAACTAAAAAGTGTTTGCAACCAATGTCTTTTGTGCCTGAAATCTAAAAATGAAGAGTCATGGGGATGTCAGCTGTTGCTTTTCTTCCCTTAGCAAACTAAAGCCAAGGCAGGCTGGTCTCTGCTCAGCCCTGTCAGCTGTCACTGGGACAAGTTATAGCAGGACATTCCTGACAAACAGAACTTGTGCACAGTTTCTGCTGTCCAGCCTTCACTGAATGCTAACAATATGTTTTGATGTAGGAAATACTTTTTCCTAAAGCTGGTGAATTCCTCATTAGATGGTGGTATTTAGATGGCATTTCTGATGTGGTTGTCCTTTTAAGACAGTTTTGGAGGAAGCTTTAGCCTTAAGGGGAAATGACTTCAGCAGTGGTGAGACCAGACTGTGCCTGCATTACACCTATTGATACCCCCATGAGATAATCTCCTGTCTGACCTGACCAACTGCCTGGTTGATTTATGGATGCAAACTGAAACAGATTGACCCAACTTAGCTTGTGGGGCTCTTTCCCCATGCACATCCACAGGGTTCGGGGGCCCACCTGGTGCTTTTGGACAATATGAAGTTCTAAACTTCTCCCACCTCTGGGAAGTGGCTGCCTCCAGCCCTCCTGGTGCTGGGTGAGCACTTAGACCTAAATGCCTGGCTGCAGTTGAGAGGTTCTGTCTTCTTTTTGTAGTACAACTTGAAAATTGCATTGGTAGGCCCATTGTAGGCAGCCATGGACACTTTAGAGCTTCCTTCTCATTCAAACTGTGTTTGGCCTTGCTTGAGTCAGTCCCATGGAGCTGTGGGCATTTGGAGGTTTGTTGAAAATGGCTCTCAGGGCATTTACAAAAATATTTAACTGCAGATAAGACATATAGCAGAGTGTGTAGCAAGGTGGGATGGAAGTGCTTATGCACTTCTGGCTTTGTTTCTTGTTCTGTGAAAGCCAGTGGCTTTCTCTTCATCAGCCTGAGCAGCCTGACCATTTAATTGCAGGAATTTGTCACAAAGCCTGCTCTTGGAATTCAAAGTGAGCTGCTGCCTACCTTCCTGAATTATTAAGACTGAACTTGCTGCTTTCTGAGGGAGCTTTACAACAAAGCAAATTTTGGTACTGTGTGTTCTGTTTTCTGTCTTTCTTTACTATGATCCTTTATTAAAACACCCCCTTTGTCTTCAGAAACTTCACTGACAGGGTGCTATCTGCAATACAGCAGATGCACTCTGGTCTCTACAGACAGCTGATGTATTTTAATGTAACATTTTATTATTGCTCCTCCTGCTGTGGCAGTCTAGGGCCTGACTGCAAGCCACTGACATCACTTTCTGCAGGAATGTGCAGAGCACAGACCTGAGCCAGGCTGGGGGGCTGCTAACAAGTGGTTTAGGAGGCAGCTGCCCCTCTGGCACCTTCAGGCTTTTCTAATCACCACATCCTGCATCCTGCAACCTGCTGATACAGCCCAGCTTTGCCCTGACCCTCTCAGAAGCTCCAAGGAGCTGGTGCAGAAGCTGAGCATGAATGAGACACTGAGGTACCCCCTGGCTGTTCCCTGCACAGTGCCAGCAAGGCACACAAGGCTGGATTGACTCCAGCAAGATCTGCCTGAGGGGGATCTGCTGTGGCATTCAGGGGGCAGCGAATCTGCTGTATCACAGCCTGGGAACTCACAGAGAAATAGGCATTGGTGTGAGAAAGCATCTCCATGACAACAGAGGGCTCCTTTGAAGGGAGAAACTGCAGATCTTTCCCCGGGGACGCGTTCAAAGCGTTTTCTGCTTTAATAGTATTTAAATCACCAATGTAAAGGTCATCCTGGCAGTACACAATTCTCTCCATTTTAAACTGTGCCCGGATGTGTCTTTCAGCCTCTGCTGCTTGTTGCTCTCGAATGTCTTCAATTTTCACCTAGGGAAGAAAGGAACAAGAAGTTCTGAGACATTTGCTTCCTTTGGGAAGGTGCCAGTGTTTTGCAGTGTCCCTAAAGAATGGCAAGGTGGGCACAGTGTTCAACTGCCCTTGTGCAGCACTGTCTAATCCCAGAACATGGGGACATGGAGTAAAGCTTTGGATTGTGGTCTCTCTGTTGTGAAAGAGCAGGAAAATGTGGCAGCTTTGTCCCCTCCTTACACAGGAGTGGGATCAGTCCAAACCTGGTGCTTGAAACCCAAAGGAAAATATCAGCAAACCAACCCTGGCTAACCCCTCTCTGCCTGGTGCTTTTATTGCAGCCATCTGATGCTTTCTGGCCTTTTGGATACTTCCACCTAAAAACCTGTGGGGGCAGCAAAGTTCCCTCAGTCACGCTCAAATTCCCTCAAAATGCTTTCCTACCATCCCTACAAAAACACCCCATCTCTATTCTCATGTCCAGTGTTTGTTGTACTTCTTCCCTCTTCATTCCTCTCACTGTGTTACACCTAAAGACCCTGCCTGACCACCTCTGTGTTTGGATGAAATGATTTATTTGCTCACTGTCTGGTTGGCCTGGGAGCTCAGTGGGGTTTGACCATGCAAGTGAAACAGCAAGCCACCTATTTCACTCACATTTGCCTCTGAGTTTCCTTTTTCAGCAGTACCCTGTGAGTGGACTCTGTTTCCTGGCTGCCAGCATTGCTTCTCATCTTTTCCTCAAAGATCTTTCTGAGAAAAGGCCTTCAAGGACATCCACATCATTGAACTCCACCCAAAAATGTGCTAATACCCAAACTGTGAACAGCCATCTTCCATGGCTGGATGATTTTTGGTTTGTCTGCTCCTGCTCCCTTTCATCAGAGATGAGATTCCTGCACTGGCTAAAACCCTGGCTTGCTTTCAGAGGGGGAAGAACAGTTCAGCACTCTGACAAATCATTGCAGGACTTAAATATGAAGTTATTGATAAACTCCTCAAGGTAGCCACACCAGGTTTTCTTTGCATTGTGTTGCAAACATCAAGAATGTGAGCAGAATGAATAAAGAATGTATGTATTAGATCTCATCAAAGTTGTGCAAAATGCACTTTCATTAGTGCTATTATAGTAATTCTATCATTTTCAGCCTCTTTCTTATTTTCCTGCAAGAAATTCCACACTTGCATAAGGGTCATGCAGTGAGACAGGTACTATAAGCAAGGTACCATATTTACAAATGCCATTCTGTCTTTTGAGAATCTCAGGTTGCAGGTAGTGCCTCACCTTGGCAGCTCTGTTTAGATTGTGAAAATTAGCAAAATTCTTTGTAGCTAAGTCTGTAAATTTCTCTTCAACCAGTCCTAAGGGAAGAACAGAGAGACAAAACAAAGTCAGGTAAGTAAGTGAGGGTTTGAAGCTATTGTTAATATGAGACTTGGGAAACTACTCATTTTCTGTATTCACTCAGAAATAGCTGAGCTGCTGTACTGGTGCACTCTGCCTTTATGACACGTATAGAAACAAGTAGAAATTTGCATTTCCAAGTCCAAGAGTGTGACCACTTAACACCAGGTACTTCTACTGTACTGTTTCCTTGCAGTGTTATTTATTATATAGTTATTTTCTAACTGCCTTGCAAGAGCCACTGGGAAATGCATTAACAAATGCTGGGGACCATGTGTAGAGATTGAAGGCTCTGGAAAAGGAGCAATCCCCAAACTGAATCAGGTTTACTTCCACACTCTGAAGGATCCTGAGAGCATCAGCTTCTCCTGGAAAATAAACTTGTTAAGCCCAGCAGTGTCCCCCACACCAGAGCCTCCCATGGCCTGGGCCATACTCATCACATTGTTGAGGATCTCAATTGCTGGCTCCTCCAGTTCTCTGATCTGCTCTTTGATAATGTCCTCAAAAGTCCTGTAGTTGCTGAAGCCTGGGAACTCCCGTCCACGGAACTGGTCTTCATATTTCCACACTCTGCTGGGGACAGTTTTTTTAGCTGTAATGATAAAATAACATTTTTTAATAGCTTTGCTACTAAATCGCTCAATGCATATGTTTCAGGTTTAAGAAGGAAGTCTATTTCTCCTCTTTGAGTTGTTCCTGAGAGGAAAAACTCCTGAGATGATTTTTTTTGTTACCACAGAACAGAGCTAGCACGTTGTTGCTGTCTGAGTGAGCCATCTCACATGCTGCATCAAGCATCTGACTGACAGAAATTATGATGGGCCACAAAAATTCTGGTTCTTCTTGGTACTTTTACCCTCACAGAAGTAGCTGGCCATTACCAGTCACTTCCAAGTTTATAAAAAAACCCTGAACAAAACAAACCCCCAAGCTCACTAAACACTTTTTCCAGGGAATCTACACCTGATTAGTTATTTTCATTTAAGTATTGACTAGTTGTTTTTACTTATTTATTGTATTTTTATCACAGTCAATATTTCTTCATTGATATTATACAAATTTGCTAACTTTTTTGTATGAGGTATCACTTTAGCCCAGAGCTAAAGTGGAACAAACCCTACCCAGATTCGAAAATGTTAGTAACAATAATAAAATAAAATAAAGAAGAATAATAAAAATTATTATTGAGATGTTTATTATTTATTATTAATTGGTGTTGCTGTTATTTAGAAGAATCAGAAAATCACCCACGAATTCTGTGCCAGTGTCTTGATTTTAGCGCTGGGAGAAGAGAGACAAGCACTGACCTCTCTGTACCGACAGCATTTAACACAAACTGTGTCCGTGTCCCCAAGGCAACACCACAGATGCTCCTGGCTTCTTGCTCTTAATTTTCTTGAAAAAATATTTTCTGAAGATGCTGTGTGTGGGTTTGAGAGCAAGGGGAACTCCCGGGTGAGCTGCCAGGAAGGGCTCTGCGCTTACCCCTGGCAGCACACTCCAGCAGGATCACGCCCCACGTGCGGAATTCCTTGCGGATCTGGGTGAAGAGCCTGACTTCATCCCCGAACAGCTGCTCCTCCCCCCGAGTGCTCCGAGAGATGTCTTGGTTAAAGCATTTGATCAGCTGCAGCGAATCGAGCAACAAACAGGAAACTTAGTGAGGTTTCATTTCTTCAGACCGATTTGTGGGTGTTAAGTGAATCTGCAGTTTGCTGTTAAAGCAGGGACACAGTTCACATAAAACATTCCTTTCTTACATCTTTTATGCTCTCAGCTCCTGGTTTCTTTGGGTTTTTGCTCTCTTTTTTTTTTTTCTCTTTTTTTCTTTCCCCCAAAACTGTCACAGCTAGGGGAGAACAAACTTGATACTCTTTTGTTTTTCCCCCCTGCAGACTTTTAGAACCATTTACTAAGTTCTAACAGGCCAGACTTGCACGAAGTCTGATGAGCCTCCATAAACACCTCTAATGCCTACTGAAAGCTTACTCAGGGATGCACTCCCTGAGATGAGGAACTCAGATGGACTTGCAAACCACATTTTGCCATCAGGAACAGATTTGATCTTGTGAGTGCTGTAAACAATGGGAACCCTTCAAAGTGTTGAGCAGGCAGGAGTTTAAGTTTTCCCTTGCTGAGATGCTTGATTTTGACCCAATCAACCAAGTTGTTCAGTTTTCTTGTCCCATAATCACAGGAAAAAAAAATTGCTAGAAGGGCCCATGAGCTCCTGGGGTCCATTATTTTTGCAGGTGTGGTTTGTCTGTGTTACCTTCACTGAAATTATGGGTACCATGGTGTTCCATGCTGATGTTTTGATAATTTCAGGAGGTTTCTTTTCCTCCCACAGTTACCTCCTTGCTGTGCTCTGTGACCAATACTGATACTTACATCTGTGAGGAAAAACAGCTTCTCAGACTCTGTTTGGGGTGTGCCTCTATTGTACCTTTGCAGATCCTGTAATGTTTTATGGAGGGTGTCACGAATTTGGCTCTCCAGTGCTGGCATAGTTTTCTAGGGAGGAGACAGTGAAGAAGGACATTGAGATAGGTTGAAGCTGTCTGGTTTTGGAAGGAAAATAAAATCCCTCTAAAAGTAACCTACATCTGCACAGGAACTTTGCTGTTTTTACAAATCCAGGAGCTTGCTGTCAGCGTCCCATGCATGATGCCATGGAAGAGCAAATATGGCCTTTAGTGAGGGAATGCAAGGAGCCAGGATCTCCCTGAGGGATCAGGCTGGACCTCACTGAGAGCTGGGCAGAAGAGCTGCTGCTGGGGTTTGGGCTTCCTTTCAGCCTTGCTCTTAGCCAGGAACTGAGTGCATGAGAGATGAATTTCCCCTCAGACTCAGGTGTTTATTAATCCTTATCTACAGCACAATCTCACAAGTGGTGAGCTCTGCACACCAGCTAACTGAGCACAACATGGAGATCCTTCTCTAATCTCTACCAGGTCTTTTCAAGGACAAATCACCCAATTATGAAATGCCACCTACATTATTTTTACTTTAAACCAAATAACCAAGTGCTTGTGGTCCACATTGCAGACTTTTCTAGCCAATCACAAAACCTGCTCAAACCCACGAAGAAGAAGGTGAAGAAGAAAGTGAAAAGGACTCAGACAACACCTTAAGTCCTCCATCTTGGCTCATACACATTATTGTATACTAAAATCTTAAATCTAAGTTTTTCACCCTGTGAGATCACACACTTCTACAAACTACACACCCACAACCCCTGTGCTCTCACTCAATATTGGAAGCCTGTCCCAAGGCCTCAGATCAAATGTTGTGCCTGTCTGAGGGTCAGCACCTTTTAACACAGAAAACCTAAAATTTTCAGCTTTTAGGATTCCAACAGCTGCAGTCTAGAGCAAGATTTCACCCACAGTGAGCCAAAACCAATGTCCTCACAGGCTGTGCCAGGGAAGTGGTGGCTGCTCAATTCCTGATAAATACCTGATGGAACATGCCTGTTTAGTTGCTTGTTTTCTGTAAATTTACATAAATAATTTTTTTCCTCCTCTGAGACTGAATTTAGATGTTCTCTATATTTTAGCATCTTCTCTTAATGTAATAAGAGATATTATGTGCAGATATATTTATACCAAATAAACCCCCCCAATATCCTTACATTAGTGTATTAATGTAATAGAACATCTGGATGTTTTGAAGACATTTTCAGCTGAATAGAAATCACTGTTTCAGTAAGGTGACAGCAGTAACTTGTCACCCAGGTGATCAACACTCATAAACAAAAAGAAATATCACAGCTGCCATTGAAAAGGCAGGAATTATGAGTCACAAAGAGATGAAACAATTTCCTTACTGTTGATCTGCCGTTAAAAGACAAATCTGAGGACAGAGCATGGGGCTCTTCACCTCTCAGTTCATTTTTTTCTCAGATCACTGAGTTGAGGGATCATTAAGCATATAAAGATGAAATCCAACTGCAGTCCCAAGGTTGAAGGGTTGAACTGGTTTTTAGGTAGTGACTGATACAAACAGCTCAGGATGGGACCTCTGTTACTTACAATGATGTGCTTCACGAGTTCATTTGTGAGCTTCTCTGCCAGACAGGGGATAGTAGCCTTTCCTGCTTCCATAATAGCCCTGTGAAAAACAAGGAAAAGGTGGGTTTGGATAGCCAGGCTGTGCAGGGCAAGGAGGCAGCACTGATGCCCTGCTCTGTTTTCACTAATTCTATTTCACAATTTGAGTAAAGGAAAGGTCTCTGGGCCATGCTGGTGCAGATTTGGTGACAGCCCAGGACTCTCTGGGCACATTTATTCAAGAGTTGCTTGGCAGCTGCTGACTGAGCAAAGGGAAACAGAGAAAAATCTGAAAAATGCAAATTCTAACAGCAGATGAGTGTGCTTTTTTATTATTTCTTCATGTGTGAAGTTCACTGATTCAAAACCCTTTTCAGCTGCCATTCTCTGTGTTATGATTGATCTGCTGCTGAGTCATCTGGGCAGCCTGTGCCTTCAGCACAGCCCTTCTTTCTCATGCTGTTCCTCCATGTTTTCCAGTGAACAGAAACACTCCAGTGCCTGACTTGAAGTGCTCAGATGCTTTAACTCAAATTCTTTGGGACTATTCAGAACTTCTGAAGTTCATAGCACTTCCCCCATGTAGTTTGCATCAAAAAATAAACAAAAAAAGCCCCCAACAACAACAAAAAAGCCCCAAAAAACCAACAAAAAACATTTTAGAAAGTTTATTCAGTGTGTAAAAATCTTCTGGGTTACTGAGACACAACCCTACATGGCCAGTGGGAAATACTGAGTATAACTAATACCTGTTTGTGACCCCTAAGTTAAATCTCAGCAAAACAACAGGAAGCTTTGCCTTGAACACATTTTTGATGAGAACTTTCCTGTGAGGAGTACCTGAAATGTTTGTGATTCTCAAAGAACTGTCTCTCCTGTTGGATTGCAGCAGCCAGGCTCAGTTTGTTGTGGATGTCCTGCTGCCCACGGCACTTCACCACCATGTAGCCTTTTTTGAGGGGGATTACCCTGTTTTGCAGTATCTTCACCACACCCTCTTCAGTCCCCCTGTCCACCAGGTCGGGTTTTGTCAGGATTCCTGTGAAATTAAAAGAGAGAGTTAATCACCAAGCAGGAATGCTCTGTACCATGTCCTATAAAGCAATTTTTTGTGTATTCTCTCTCCTAGAGAGCTCTCAGCTCCTGGGCTGTAAAACTCACTCCACAGTTGGCCTCCCACCATGCTTTTTGCTTTGCAAAGCTTTTTTTAACAGGCAAAAGAAAAAAAAAGCTTTTTTACCATTAACTTCAGATCAACTACCATTAAATGAGATTTTCAGCTTCCAGTTATTCATAACAGCAGTGCCAGCAAGACACCAAACTAAGGCATTCTTGGAGCTACTGAAGAATTGTGACTAGAAAGACTTGCAAATATCTTATTTAGGCTGGTTTTTTTTCCCCTCTTTTTCTAGTAGCTAATTTCACAGATTTGGTGCAGAACACAGAACACCAGACCTCATGGAGGGGGGAATTTGGCCTCCTCTTCAGTTCAAAGCATAAAAATTATCTCACCTATGGTCCTTTCTCCAGTGGGGTCCACCTCCTGAGCCATTTTCAATGCTTCTGTTGTTGCAATATCCACATTACATGGCACCACTACCAAGTTGACTGTCTCTTTGCAGCCAATAATTCCTTTAAGCAGCATTTTGATCTGCAATTCAACACAGCAGTGAGGAGGTTCAGTGAAATCAGCCACTTGCTGGTAGGATGTGACAATTTCTAGCAATATGAGACAGGACATTAAATGCCACATATGCTGAGGATAGTGTTACATGCTAGAGGATGGCATGGAAAGGGGTCAGCAGAACAATGCAGCCTCTTTTCTTATGTCAGGATTAATCCAAACATCTGGCATGAATGAGACCAGACCAATGTTGTTAAGCCTGTCTTGACAGCTACGTGGAGTTTAACCTCTTGTGCATATATAATCTTTCATTATGGAAATATTAAAGGTATTTGATAGCTAATCACATGTAAGAAAATCAGGTTCTGATGAGTAGGTACACACTTAAGGAAAGAAAGCAAGCTCAATTATGCTGCTAAATCTCAAATTTGTATCTCTGAAAGGAGCACAAATATCCCTGGCTTATTTTTCAGTGGAATATTTGTAGGAAAAAGCCCAAGCTGAAGATGCACATGACATCTAGTTGGCATTTTGTTACGTTTCAATGCCAAACTAAATGAGTTCCTCATAATTTGTGTTGTTTTGCAGGAGCTTTACAGAGCTCTATTGAGCTTATTCCACAGTAAATTAATTTCCCCCCCCCTGGATTTTGGTTAAAGATGCCTCTTTTCTACTTCCCACCCACCCCAGTTTCTGACAGGCTGCAATGCTGTAGACTCCATCTCTGGAGCATGCAGACTGCTGGGGATGATGTTTGGATTTTATCACATCTGCTGCTTTCTTCTCAATACAGTAGAAAGCTTGCTATCTAACTGTGACATTAAATCACTCTCCTCCCAGAAAGTAAAGCCCAGACAATCCAATCTTGTCTCATTTCTATTTGGTGTATCTAGTTCAGTTTGAGCTCCTCTTCTTCCAAGTTCCCATTTAAAGGTATTTTGGGAGAAACAACACACCCAACTCCGGCATATCACCAGAGTTTCATTTGCATCCCCCAAATCCATTTCTTCTGAAAGTAGCCAGAGGAGGAGCAGAGATCCCCTGCACTTATTCTGTTCACTTCACAGAAGGTCTTGCTGGGAGCCCTCAAGGGATGAGACCCTGGGCACAGACTGATGAGGCTGAGCTTTACCTGGTCCCCGATGTCTTTTGGCTGGTCTCCCACGGCCACCCTGGCAATTCCAGGAAGATCAATCAGCGTCAGGTCTGGGACATCAGGGGACCGAACCTCCAGGGAAATTAACTGCTTGCTAATGGCCCCTCGGGGACCAGCCACAATGTCCTGGGCTGTGAGAAGAGCAAGGCAATGAATACAACCTTCAAATGGTGCAAGCTGGACACAATGGCTTTGAAAAGTACCAACAACCACCCAAGGTTCTGTCAGGCTTGGCGTTTTCTTTCAGATCCAGCCACACACTTAAATCCATTTATGCAAAAATCTCAGGAAATCACCATGCAGAGCAAGTTGTTGTGAAGTCCTGTTGGAATGTGAGCTGTAATATTTTACAGAGCCTGTATTTATGGACTCTTGTCTATGCAGACAAACTACATGTAACTAAGCCACAAAGGGATCAGATAAAACACTGGTCCGTTATAGAAATGCTTCCTCAACATCAAGAGACTTTGTAAGCATTAATTAATCCTTGGGTGCCATGAAAGAAAAATAGATGTTGTTCTATGTTCTTCACATTTTGACAGGGAGACTGAGAGTAAATTGTCCCAGATACTACAAGGCAATAATGCTTGAACTGTGAACACAGAGAAGCAAGGAAACCCCACAGTCCTTCTCATAAGAGATTCTCATCTCTTTAAGTGCCTTATTTAATTCATACCCATTGCCTGGCCAGTTTTGAGAATATCCAAATAATGTATTGAAAAGCTAATTAAAAAAAATTAGAAAGAATAACAATTTGCTCCTAGAGCTGTGCTACTCAAGGAAGTCAGGACAATCCAATTTTCACACTTAGGGCAAGTGCTTACTGCCCTGTGGGTAAGAACACTCATTTCTTGCCCAGCATGAAATGCCAGAACAGTGAAGCTGAGACACATGAAGGGCAGTGACTGAGCCTGTGGCCACAGTACCTGGCAAAAGCTCTCTGCCCTCCACTCTGCCTTCTTGCAATTTTCTCCAAATAAATAAGATTTCCAGCCAGAGACACCTCAAGCACTCTCTGGGCTTTTGAACTGATGACAGGAACCATTCAGGTTCCATGTCTTCAATTTGACACACAACTTCCCCAAACCAGGAAACCAGGAAGCCACCACCCAGGTAAGGACAGAGCCTGAGCCTTTATCATGGATCAGGATGAAAGGATCATGGATGTAGTGGGTGGCAACCCTGCCCAAGGATTGGAACTAGAAGACCTTATGCCATTTTGGGTCCATCACAGATCATCTTCACCACTGAAGCACTGGTACAACTCCCTTGAGAGATCTGAGTTTTGCAGCTTCCTCTGTCTGAATCCAGCTTTTGTTGTAACTGCTCAGTCCAAGAGGAGGATTCAGAGGAGATGGAGCCAGCCAAATCCACTCACCTTGCCTTATTGCTCTGTCCACCTCCGAGGCATCCTGGAGCTCCAGGGTCACATTTTTGTAGGAGATCTTCCCTTGCCATGCCTGGCCTTCAGGCAACCTCTTGAGTTTAAGTTCCAAGGGACACCGAGTGACAATACCTGCAGCAGTTCCAAAGGCAGAGGTTGTGCACGAAACATTGAAGTGTGTGGGGTGCACAAGGTGGCCTAATGTTCCACACAAAAACCTGGAAATGTTCCAAGAGATGCTGCCAGAGGGGACTTGTCCAACTTCCTGCTCAGGTCAGGATTGTCACCAGTGCTAGATGAGGTCAACCATGGCTCTTCCCAGACATGTGTGATCTCCACAGATGGAGTTTTGCTCATCTCAGGATCTCTGATCTAAATCCTACAAAAACCCTTTCCACAACTCCTGCCTGAAAGACTAGATTATATTGTAAATTCTCACAGAACTTGCAGAATTTCTGTGTGCAAAAATACACACACAGAGAGCTGGAAAGTGGACCTTCTCGAGCTGTAAAATTTTCCAACAATCATCTCTGACTTAAATAATGCTTTAAGTAAAGATCTTTGTATACTTTTTAAATGTAGTAATAAAAAAGGTATCTGTAAGAAAATGTTGTTTAAAAAACCCAAGACAACCCCAAAAGCAAATTTAAATACTGGTTTTCCATGTGAAATTAATACTCTGCTGTGGGCCTGCTATTTCTGGGACTGAGAGATTTTAGCCTGCTGGCAGCTGCTGACCTTTTCCCAAGGGAAAATTTCTCAAGAAAGCTTCTTCTCAGAACAATCTTGGCAAACAACTATCCTTTCTCAAAACAATCTTTCTCCAGGTGGTGTTCTGCTGTTTGCCTGGTTTAGCCAATGGGATTAGAGAGGTGTCATTCCTATTAACCAATCCTGTTAAGTCTGTATCTGAACACCTTATACAAGGTAGTAAGAATTAGACAAGAAAGCCTTTTCTATGCTCTTTGCCTTCTGAAATATTGGAGTCTGTCTTTCTTTCATGTCCTACAACTGCATTGGTGCTTTCTGGGAAGTGCACAGAGTCAGCTGGGGCAACTACACTGCACTTCTTACTCCTGGAACATGTCCCTTGGATTTACCCTATGGTGCCTCACTCACCCCTCCATTTCTCAGTCAGCAGTTATCCAATTCTAGACCAAAAAAAAAAAAAAAAAAGAAAAAAAAGAAAAAAAAAAGGGAAAAAAAAAATCCCTTCTACCTCATCAAAGTGAAAACATGAGAAAGCAAATCCTTACCATTGCCCCTGGGGAGAGCAACACCAGACAGGGCTTCGAGGACAGAACTTTTCCCAGAGCTCTGGTCTCCAATCACAGCAATTGCAGGCAAGGACAGGTCCTTTTCTATTCCAAGAGCTCTCAGGCTGTCAACAAGATCAATGCAGGGCCGGATCTTTTCCTCATATTGGTTGTACAAGGTGTGTTCTGCATCCTGCTAGAGTTAAATTTACAATGGATTTTCCATAATTAAAAAAAAAACCCAAATTTTTTTTTTCCTTTTCATTTTCTATTAATCGTTCTTTAGTAAAAGTTATTTACTCTTAATAGGCATCAAGCTCTACTTCATATCACTGTGCCTCCTTGCATCTCCCTGAATATGAAATACTTCATATTTACAGGTGTCTGTAAATATGAAACAAACAGTTGAGGTTGCCTCCCAGACCATCCTCAGCAAAAATACCAAATTTTGGAAGCCATCCTGAGAAGTTAAAGAACACATTAATAAGTGTGCTTTGTTAATTTTTTTTAATAACTTTTTCTTCCACTCATCCACAGATGTGCTGAAGCGTGTGTATGCAAATGAGGATCCCAGAAATCACTGAATTGGGTAAAAAACAGCTTATTAGGCCTTTGTTTCAAAGTTTGAAGAGTTAGTTTGTTCACACATACCAAAAGAGTTCTGCTGTAACATTCTTAACAGGTGGCTGAAATCTTTTAGATTGTCATGGCTCTTCCTTCTTTGCCTCATTTTAGGCTCACATAAGGCATGAATATGAGGGGGTTGTTTTAAATGATTGATTATTGTCATTTTCTGGGTTTGATTCAGGTCCAGATATTAACACAGGCTCTTCATTTATGTGTTAACAAAACAGATAATTTCCAGTCTTTGGCAAAACTGGTCCATCTGCTGTTAAATATGCTCAGCTAAAGTATATAAAGATCAGCTTGGTCTCTTCTCCCTGTTCCTCTCTCCATGCTCCAGTCTGACTGGTGCATTTAGAGATGCAGTTTTGGGAACACCAATATGTTTCAGACATTTTGGGCCAGGCACATTCAAACCTGATTTTTTGAAAAGAAAAATTGGAGTTTCTCTCCATCACTTTTCTCCAAGAAAAATACCTCCAAAAGTATGTCTATGGATCAGATGCACTCAAACAAAGCAGATTTTTTTTGGTTCAAGATGAGGAAGGCAGCATACATTACTGGAGGCAGGCTTTTAAAGCCCTTTTTGGTAACCCCTGCCCACTCTCTTCACTACAATATTTAATAGCTAGTAAATTCTCAAAAAAACTTCAATAACTGTGTCAAAGACTTAAAACCCATATGTGTTCAGTGTAAAATATCCAAGGTTATTATTAACCTTCCTGTGTATTTCTGTTGAGGGTTGAAGTGCCTCAAGAAAAAAAACCCCTGAGCTTTTATGATTTCTGTTCAACATTTGTTGCTAGGATTGAAACAGGCATGTCACACATTAAATTGATTTATAGACTGCAGCCATCTCTTTTTTCAGGCCTGCATTATTAATGTCTGCAGAATAATTGCTGGTACCTCTCTTTCTACTTACATGTATAGCTGCTAGGCCACATCCCAAAAGTTCTCCTTAGACCTAACAAGTGCAGACTGCCCAAAGAGACAAAGGGATGAATTTTGGGGCACAAAGTGAAACAACAGAGGAAGAGTGGGGAGGATCTGTGCCCTCTCCTTGCCTTACTTTGTCCTCTGCTCTGAAAGACTCTTTCTTCAAGTCCTGTTCACAGTTAGGTCTTCTCTCAAACGTGTCCTCTGGTATCCCATCAGCTTCTTCTGGCTCCAGCGGGAGAGGCACTGCAGCGGCTTCTGGAAACGGCTTTCCAAAATTAAACACAAACCCCTCTTTCTTTGGGGTATTTTTGGTTTTTTCAGAATGTTGTTTGAATGCTGCTTTATTTTTAGCCATGGGCTGGTGATTTTGTGGGCTCCCACGCAGGTTGTCCGTAAATTGACCAAACATTGATCACTGCCTGGTCCAGCCACGCTGAGGCGCAGCCCCTGAAAGCAAACACGGGGCAGTGAGTGACTCCACCTCGTGACAATGAGCAGAGAAAACTAAATACCACTTTTATTTCCTGATCCAAACCCTTGGGAAGGTATCAAGTGCCACAGCTCTTTTCAAATCACTAAAATTGGTCTCCAGAGGGCAGACTTGAAACACTTCCTCCTACCACTCATGCCTTTTTTTTAATTGAAAAAAAAAAAACAACCAACCAACAAACCCACAGGGAAAAAAAAAAACCAAACCAGTATTCTGACACAAGAGAAATATTTGGCTGTTGGAAGGACATGCAAAAAGCCAATCCTCCTCAATGAAATGTTTTGCTGAAAGGTGTTTGGAGAAGCTCAGTGAGTACCAGGGCAGGACTGGAGGGAGTGTGAATCCTTAACTTCCTGGGGTCAGAGATGTAGGGCTGTAGGCTGGCTCCAATCCGCGGTGTGCTAAGTGGCCATCTCACCTCTTTTGTGGAAGAAATGCTTGTCAGAGCCAAGTCTGACACCTGTTTTTGAAGCTCTGTATCTTGGTCCCCTCCTCTATAGCTTAAAACCCTCTGCCAAGAGCAGACTTTGCTTCAAATGACAGAGGACTGGGCTTTTTATTTACTTGTTCAGCATTTCCTTATGGAGAAGTTTTGTTTTCTGTGGGTGATAGAGGAAAGTAGTGGCTTTTGGCATGACATTATCCAGGGAAGGGTATTTCCAGAGGGAGTGATTTCAAGGAAAAAAAAAAGCAAACAAGAAACACAGACCAAGAGTCCTTTTGCAATGCTGGATTTTTTTAGCTTCCCTCTGCCAAAACCAAGATCTGTTTAACTCAAACACTTCTGAAAACAAATTAGGAGAACCACATCTTTGCTTGAAATAACTTCCTCCTCTATTAATTTGTTTTTCTTGAATTAAGTTTACATGTTTTCTAATTTAAACAGATGCCAAAATAGGATGATCAGACACAATGTAGGTTATACTTTCAATGTGTAAAATAAGTTTAGAAAAAACACCACACATTGTAGCAGAGCACTTGAGAGAAGGTTGTGGACCAGGCACGAGTAGCTGGCCACAGTGACTGTGTGGGCACTTTTAATTAGATTTATTGCCAATACAGTATGTAAATATTGCAATATCAAAATAACAACTCCATCACCTTTTGCAATGGATTATAATCAGGTCATGGTCCTTCTGCTGAGTCACAAGGGAGGCCCCCTTGCTTCCAAAACTTCTGAGAACAGTCTGGGTGCAACCTGGTCCTCGTAGTCCCAGATTTGGTGGGCAGTCCATGCCCAAAGGGTTACAAAATGAGCAGGTTCAGGTGGAAATGTGCAGATTTTACAGTCTTTGGCCTTGAAATATTCGCTATTGCAAAGCAACAAAGCATCTCTGGAGCTACTTTAGGATTTTGTGTCTGTCTGTGGGTGGACCTTGCGTATTTTAACACCTGCCCAAAAGCGTTGGAGCTGGAGGTACCTTGTGGGCATCCCTGGTGGGAGTGGGGAGAGAAGGGGATGGGGAGGGGGGGAAAATCAACCCAGAAACTCCCTGCACCGGTTTGCCCTGTTGGCCCAGTCTCCAGCAGCACTTTAAATCCTTTTTTGTGGCCAATTTGCACCAAAGTCAATCACAAACATCTCAGTTCTCGATCTCTGGAATGACTTAATTCTGCAAACATCCAGACTTCCTGCAATACCCACCTGGTGTGTTTACTCAGGACAAACCCCACGGCCATCACAGAGGTGGAGGGGAATGTGGGGAGGGCTGAGGATGCATGAGAAGACCTGACTGTCTTCAGTCACCCTTTACAAACATCGAGGCGGGGTGCAGAGTGCAGGGAGCACAATCACACACACAACAGCCCCGTACAAAGATACCTGCGGTCACCACCACAATAAACAATCGAGGGGATTTCTGAGGCTGCACTGCTGCTCTGCCCTGGGCCCTGAAAGGTTCTGGAACCCTTCCCGGTGCCACACGGGCAGAGTGATTTATTCGTGTACCGAGACGTGACAACAGGACAGAAGAGAGGAGGAGAGGAAAACAAAAGAGCTGTAATTGTAAAGAGCCCTTCTGCAAGGGGCCAGAATCCACATGTGCAACATGACACCTGGATGAGGCGTGATGCTGAAAATCTGCCAGCAATTTCCTCTCACCAGCGCTGCCCCTGCCTCCTTTGTCGGGATAAGACGGATTTCCTTGAGCTTTACCTTTAGAATTTGCCTGCCTGTGTGTGGGGAACGTCTGTCAGCACAACATGCAGCTCTCTGCTGTGCACCCACATCTGCACAAACACCAACCTGCTGATGGTTCTGAAGAGGAGGTGCTTTGTCTTTCTGTAACGACCCTTTGGCTTTGCATCTCTAGAAGATGAAAAGCCCCTTCTAAAAAATGCCCTCTCAAACCCAAGGTGCAGAGCTGCAGTGCTGAACCCACACAGATCCTGGATTTAGCCACTCCCTGTCCAGCCAGAGGAGCACACGGACTTCTGGCTGACACATCCTGTGAGCTCAGGATATTTGGGCAAAGCTCACAGTTTCTGTGTTGTATGTTCATTAACTCTAGCTGTCTTCTCATAAGGAAAATGAAGCTATGCAAAGCTTATGATCCTACTCATAAATAGTGCTGGCTAGATCATCTTGGTGAATAATGACTTAAAAAAAAACCTAAATGCCATCTCACTGATGTCTCCTTTTAAAGAGGAAATAATAGTAACATCTTTTTTTTTTTTTCCCCACCTCAGAAAGCAAAAAATCCTGCTCCTGGTAACCCTGTTTAATTCCACTTTAGACACTTTATGCAGCCTTTACCACATTAAAAGAAATGAAGATAACAGTAAAAAATGGCATTACTCTTTTTAGAGGAGGGAAGCGAGAAACTTACCCTTGTAAGTGTCCTGCTGGAAGGAGAAGCAGTGACTTTCTGAAACTTCTTCAGATGCTTTTTGATTTGTAGGCTCCACCTTCCCATTATGACAAGAAACAGCAGAAACGAAACTACTGACACAAGAGAAATATTTGGCTTCTGGGCAAATGACCAGGCTGTTTCAAAAGACAGAGCTGCCACAAGTGGGCACCGCTTGCTTACCTTGTGCCTGGCTCCATGAAGGGCACAGATATCTTACCTTACATATTAATGGTGTCCACTGTGAAGGAGGGACCTCACAGCCAGAAGTTCAGAGAGCCAGAGAATCCTAGAATGGTTTGGGTTGGAAGGACATAAAGATGATCTTGTTCCACCTCTCTGCCATGGGGAGGGACATTTTCCACCGTCTCAGTCTGTTCCAAGCCCCATCCAGCCTGGCCTTGGGCACTGCCAGGGATCCAGGGGCAGCCCCAGCTGCTCTGGGCACCCTGTGCCAGGGCCTGCCCACCCTCACAGGGAAGAATTTCTTCCTAATATCAAATCTAAACCTAGTTCCTTTCAATTTAAAGCCATTCCCCCTTGTAAAAAGCTCTGCCTTCTCTCTCAGAAGAGCAGCCACACCTCTGTAGTGCTCTTCAGCAGATGATACCCGGGTGAAGCTAAGCTTAATTATTGCTGAACTTTTAGTGGATTGTGAGTTACTAATTAAGCAATCAATGTAGAGCCTTAGGATATTTAGCACTAATGCAACAAATGCATTTATCAAAGGCAATTCTGAATCTGTTACAGCTGTCACCTCAAACCACAATTCTTGACAAAACTGTCTCCATGAAAGTCCTTGGAGGGGCTCTGTCAGGCAAATGTGAAATTCATACAGTTAAAGTGACAGCTTTGTGATAGCTCTGGAAATAATAATGCAACGTGTTGGGCTTTTCCTTTCATTTCCCTGTATGTTTAGTGGACAACAGAAATGAAACTGCTCACAACACAGCTGAGCTCCTCCTTCCTTGGCTGTATTGTGTAACAGGATGTCAGGGGCAAATGGCAGAGGCACTTGGAAATAATTGAGCAACAACTTGCCTTTCCTCCCTGCCAAAAAGGAATGTCAGTGAGCCAGTTCACTCACACCTGGGGCAGAACCTGCTGGTTCAAGCTGCTGTGCCCACTCCCACTGGTGTTGCCTGCTGGGAATGCTGGTCCTGTGCCATCCAGGGCACTCTTTCAGTGTGTCTCATCCCTCCTTGCAAAAAGCAAGTGAGTGAGGGCCCCCTCCACAGGAGAAGGAGTAATTTTTCCACATCCCAGTGAGAATTTCTGCCCCAGCCTGGGTGGCAAACCATGCCACCACTCACCTGGGGCTGTGCCTTGGCTCCAGAGGCTGCAGGGTATGGCTGAGGCTGTTGGATGTGGGTGACAAGGCAGCAAAATGACACACAGTGTGATTTGTTATGCACTTCTTCAGGACAGTTCCAAGTTGTTTCTCATGACCCTGTGGTGTTTTCTAGATATCACTAGGTCAGAATGCTTCCTCTTCTGCTGTCTTTGCTCTATTGCTCTCTCCCTTTTTTAAATTTTTTTTTTTGCTTGTTTTGTTTTCTTTGTTGACTATAGGCTCTAAGCTGTTAAGCAACATCAGTGTACTTTGTTCAGTCAGGGGCTTTGCAAGCTGGATGCAGGATCCCCCCTTGCTTCTCACTCCCTCTGGTTTTGCCCATTGCCTCCACTGACCAGCTGTTCTCAATTCCTGGCTGCTCTGGTGGGTTTCAAAGTGCCCTACTCAGGTCCAGTCACACTTCTCTGCCCCCAGCCCTTTTTCCTCATTCCTCACGTGGCAGTAACTCAGAGGACTCAGTCCCAAGCTCTGGCTGTGGGTGGCAGAATGTGACACACAGTGGGGCTGCAGCAGGACACCACAGCTCTGAGCTCTCCTGGTTTCTTTCACCATCCCTATCCTTGCACTTAATCATTCAGGAGATCAATCTGAAGGAGATACTCGGCCGTACTTTTGTCCCAAAAGGGCTTTTTTCACCCTGTGTGCAGGAGGCTGATCCTCACAAAGAGCTGAGCTATTTGGTTTATTTACAGTTGTGCATGAAGAGATGCTGGGTGGCAAATCCACAAAGCCAGCACAATGATTATCAAAACTTGCCACTATTTACACACAAACAAAGGCATTCATGTTCACTGGCTACAAGTCACAGAGTTCTCTTATTAACTAGTATTTTATCTTCTATTGATTAAATGATTCTCTCATTTCTTTTGCTAATTAATCCTCATACTCAATCTTTCTCTTCTATTGAGTCAGTGAGTTTTTTGGGTTGGTGGGCAGTGAGTTAGTGGTTGTGATCTCCCCTTGCCAAAATTCCTGATTTGCTTTGTTCCTTGCTATTTGCTATTATCTTAGTTTATTCTCCGAGTGTCCTTGGTTTGTTGGTTCAGCAGTAAGTTATGCGTGGCTGCACTTGATACATCATCTCAAGTTTCTTCTTTTCTTTCTTTTTTTTTTTTCCCTACAGCTGCTGCAATTACTGAGACACATTAAGCATAATTCATCTTTTAGGGAATTGTTCCTCATTTCCTCCAGTTGAGGCTATGAAGCCACAACAGCACTCAAAAGCCTCACTTTTCATGAACATCACACGTTTCCCCGAAATTAATCACAGGGATGACTGGCAAGTCAATTGCTTTATGGTTTTTCAAATGCAAATATTTGCTGCAATTAAGATAAAGCATAATAGAGTTAGCATTAAGAGAGCAACAACAGGGTGAAGTAGCTTACTGAAAATCCCTGCAAGTTGTTGTGACCATCCAAAAAGAGTGTCCCACCACTGATGTTCTGCAGGAATAGCTGCACCTTTCTTCCTGTTGTCAGATTTCCCCACTTGAATGCTAAGATGCTCTGGCTCTGCTCATCCTCCAGAATGCAAAAGAAAGCATCTTTTAAATCCAAAGGAGTAAAAACAATTGTTTGTCCATGATTATTTATTTTATTGCTCTTAAATCCTGTACCAGCCTATACTGCTGAGAACAAGGCTTCTTTGCTGGGGTCTGATTCAGAGTGACCCTCTCCAAGCAGCATTCAGGGTGTCATTCTCAGGTTCCTCTGAGCTCTGGCTCACTATTAAACAGATTCAAGCCTTCCAAGCCTTTTCTTGTGAGATGCATAGAGGTTTCTGAAAAAGGTTTTCATGCATTTAACTTGCAGAGTACATCTTGTCCTGTCTACTGAAGGGGACATCCTGGCATACAGAAACTCATAAGTTAGTTTAGTGTCTCCAGCTGTGCATTCCATGGGTTGTAGGAATGGCTGTGAAGCTCATTTCCCCATTACCCCAACAATCAGAATTGTAACTTTACTGAGCACACCCTTGCAGTGAGTTATTACTGAATGTCTGGCTCTGCTATCCACTGGAAATGCCTGGTTTCAGTTGATGTATTATCTTAAATTTCTGTCTTCTATCCTTTGTTTTCTAGAGCTGCTGCAATTGCTGGGAGATGTTAAACATAATTGATCTATTTGGGAGCTGTACATCAATACTAGTGATTAGCTCATGAATTTTCAGCAGTGCCTTTGCTACATGATCAGTTTGGTTTTGTTTAATGATAGAACTTTGTTGCAAAAAAAGGAGGAAATCTGAGCAGCATCATTTGCTGTGAACAGTGAAATCAGGGCTCTCCTTCCTCCACATGTCAAGAGTTTGGTTCTCCCATTTTCTCCTGAAACAACCAAATAAAAACTTGACCCCCCCCCTTCGTGGGAAATGTTTTAGTGTAAGGCATTGAAAACAGTTTTCATGTTTATGGAATGATTTATAACAGCTTGTTGCACTGGCAGTACAGTTCAACAGATTAACACAAGAGAGATATTTAAAACAGACTAAGCAGAATTTCATTCAAATCTGAGAGTGCAGAGTACGTTTTGAAATAATTTTAATGAAGAGAAAAATGGGGCATGGTGCAAAAGATGAATGACCAAGCATTTGTCAAAGCCATTTCACATTATACTTTAAAAAGAAATCAAAATACAGTGTAAATGCACTAGTTGGCAGGATCACTCTGTGACATAAGCCACTAGGAAAAATCCTAAATCATAAAATTATTCAGATATTATACTGGATGTTGTCAGTCAAACTTTATAAATCAAAGTGGTCCAGACCATGTTGCCTCAGGTTTTATCCCAGTGAGCCTTGAAAACCCTCAGGTATGGAGACTCCACAGAATGAAATTCAATCAAATGATTGACTAAAGACTTTTTTCTCTCGTCATATCTGGCTGGATGTACCCCCCATGTTTCAGTTCCCAGTGTCTGTTATTCCCCCATGGTGCATCTCTGCACAGAGCCCAGTGCCACCCCCTCAGCCAGAGGGGCTGGGGGGCTGCTACAGAACCACCCCCAGAACAACCCCCTCCCCAGAGCCCTGGCTGTGGCTGGGACAGAGTTAATTTTCTTCCTGGGAGCTGGTGCACAGCTGTGTTTTGGAGAACAGTGTTGATGCCACACAGATGTTTTGTTGTTGCTACATTAGTGTTTACTCTCGGCCAAGGACACTTCAGTTTGCTCTGCCAGTGAGGATGATAAGCATAAGGGTTAAAATTCTAGCTGGCCTATCATCAATTAACACGATGGTGAACAACTGAACTGTGCATTCACTTGGGCTTCATTTTTAAAAATTTCAATTAGTTGTTATTCTGATAATATTTTACTTGTTCCAATAATTCAACTGTTCTGATCCCAACCCAGAAGCTTTTTTTGTGATTCTCCTCCCCATCCCACTGTGGGGGTGATAGATGGGTGAGTTACTGCCTGGAGGAGCTTTGCAAAGCTGCTTCAGCACAAGCCAGTGGAGACAAAAAGCAGCGTGTCCCATGTGCTGGGAAGGAGTGAAGTGGGTGGTGATTTGAAAGGCTTTAAAATAAATAGAGGAATTGAAAGGTCAGAGAGAAAATATAACTGGGGGAGGGTGCAGTCTTGGGGGGGAGGGGGTTGTATGCATGAAAGGGTCTGAAAAATACAAGGTCAGTGGGTAGAATGCTCTCCATGGTTCAGAGCAGAGAGAGAGGGACTTAAACCAGAGCCATTCTCTTGAGTTCCTGAGCCTTGCTCTTCTCTAGTTGGGGATGAGCTATAGGGAATTGCATGATTGGCTGTGTATGAACACTTCCACCTCTTCCTGCAAATGGCTCAGGTGTATTTATCTGCTTTTTGACTTGGCTGAAGTTTGGGTCACAGTGTTTGTCATGCAGGTTCCATCCTTACAACGAGAGGGGCAATCCTGAAGATCATGAAGAGTGGGATGAAAGCAGTCCTTGTTCATGTGAGTAGCCATCACTGTGTGGCTTCCTGTCAGTCACTCCTGAGTGCAGTTTGTCTGTGTGTGGTTTGGTGAGGCCTGATTGCCTTATATGAACTGGAGTTAAGGGGATCTTTTTGGAGTACAAACATACCTGAAATTGGAGAGATCCAAGTAACTTGAAGCAGTGGGAGGTGCTGGCATCACTAATACCAGGGTAATCCCATGTGCATTGAACTATCCAGACAATGGGTTTTCTGCAATCTCAGGTCCTTCCTGCCCTCTCCTAGTGGGTTGTGCCCTCTTCAGTGTGCACAGACTTGCAGTTCCTGTTGCCTACTCACTTCCTGGGGGCTTTCCTGCACATTTGTTAGGCATTAAGTTTTCTGGGCAGAGGGGTGGTTCAGACTTGTGCAGGGCAGACAGGGGAGGTTCAGGTTGAGCACCACAAAGAATTTCTTCACTGGAAAGGTTTTTAAGCATTGCCCAGGGAGGCGATGGTGGTGTTCAAGAAATAATTGTGTGTGGCACTCAGTGCCGTGGTTCAGTTGATATTGTGGTGTGTGGTCAAAGGCTAGACTCCATCTTGGAGGTCTTTTCCAATCTGATTGATTCTGTGATTTGTTAGAATTCAAGCTTTCTGGGCAGAGGGGGTGGTTCAGACTCCGCAGGGCAGACAGTATCTCTCCTGTTTTTACTACAGGGATCTTTCCTTCCATCTGTCTGCCCCCTTCCCTCTTCCCCTGTGTGATCCTTGCACATGTGAAGTGCCCACCCCACTCTGGAGCCAGGCACAGGGAGTTCATCATCCTGGAGACTCTGACCCATGATCACCAGAGGGAGTCTGCAGGAAGCAAAGGGACCACACCCAGCTGTCAAGGTTGGTGTGTGAGGACTCCAGTGGCTGCTCTGGTGGACAGAAGTGTTTCCTGCATTTGAGTGTTGAGCAGTGGTTTAAACCACAGCAACAGGATAGGAACACATGGATCTTCTTGGGCTCCTTTACAGCAAATTTTGTGGTCATCAGAAGTGATTGTGGTAGTGGGTAAAGCAAAGTGAAATTCAGATGTTTTGCTTGAGAGGCGTGGAAGAGACTGTGGTTTCAGTTGATGCATTTTCAGAGCTTTTAGTAAATACACAAATCTATTGAGGTAGAAACTTTGCTTCAACTTTTAAACATAGAGATTTATGTTTCTTTTCTGCTTTAAACAAAATATTTCCTTATTTCTCATAAATATTTATGGAGATTATGCAGCTAGTCCCAATCTCATGTGAATTCCCAGGCTGGTTACTTTTGGCCAGAGCTGGATTCATCAACCAGAGCAATGATGTTCACCTGAAAATGCTGTAACTTGGCTCTGATCACAAATTGTCTGTGCTTGTGTGTTTGCCAAAGCCATTTTGCCTGTCTGGACACTGCACACTGAATCTTGACCTTGGGGTTTTTTTTTTTTACACTATGAAAACCTCCACTCCTGGCCCAGGAGTAGTTTAAAAGCAGTGTCTAAAGCAAGGCAGTCTGAAGTCAGTCCAGGAAATGACATCTGATCTCCCTCTTTGTTGCTGTCCACGCTCCTGAGTTTGTTTTCAGTGACGTGTTGCATTTTTTTATCTCTTTAGAAAATGATGAATTTTCCTGTTGTAAAGGGACTAGATGGTACAAAGTTCACTGAATAAAGGAGTAAAGATTTGCTGAGAAGCAACAAAGAACCTCACCCACCAAGAGCTGATAAGGTGATGTATTTTTCTGTCTCCCCATTTCAAGGTACTCAGAAGCAAAAACTGAAGTAATGTATCAAAAAAGAAAGAAAAGCTTTAACTGTGCAATGGATTGGACACTTCTCCAAAGCAAACTCCACACAAGATTCCCAAAATTAATTAAATAACCCCAATGAATAGAAGCTATCAAAAAAGGGGAAGAGGAAAAAATGAAGAAAAATATCCCCACTCAAAGACAGGGACCATTTCTTCAATTTATATAGAACAGTGTGACTAAGGATAACAACCTTATTATCTGGAATATTAAACCTGTTTGTTCAAGGGGTATTGAAATCTGTTAATGATCATTACGGTGATGGTATTTAAACAGTTGCCATTGGGACATTTACAAGTAGTGATATTTTTCTTTAACCATTTTTCTACTTCCTTAGTTTCTGATAATGAAATAGAAGAGTGTCTTCTGTTACAGATAAAGCAAACAAAGGCAGTTCCTCACAGCTGTTTGGCATTAAAATATTGCAATTTGGGTGGGGCAGGGGGAGTCTGAAACCTAAAATACAGCATGTAGTGTGTTTGTCCATGAACTGCTCAGGTGTGACTGGCTTTGCATGAACTTCCTCATGTCTGTCTCTTTAATCTTGCTACATTAAAAATGGTTACATTACAGAGATGAGTTCCTCAATTCATATAAATTACTGCTGTCAACAGGAAGTTAAATGGCAGCAAAGGATCTGGCAGAACGTTGGTGGGGGATTTTTGTATCCGTCAAGATGAATTAAGCACATGTTTGTGCTTTAAATGCAAAAAGATTTAATGAACAACTTCCAGAGCAGAGTCCTATTGCCAGAAGTGGTTCTACAAGTGCAAAGACGTGGCATGAGCTGATTCCTTACATTTGCCCTGGTGTCCATTGTGTGAGTGTTGGCATGGGGCACCTCATCCCCATGGTCGAGCCCCCAGCACCAGCTCTGCTGTCCAAAGGCGGGCCCTGAGAGCTCCCATTGCATCACTGGCACTAAAATGCTGCAGCATTTCTTATCTCATCAGCCAGTGGAACCTCACTCCCTCACAGGGAGCAGCCCTGGCTCTGGCATCCCTGCCTCCAGCCAGGGTAACTCTTTCTTGTCCTTATTCCCTCCACGCCCGATCATTCCTTGGTATGGAATTACCATTGCTAAGCAGTTACAATTTGAATTATGCCTCCTATGCCACACTAGAACACAGGTTATGGATTTAATTGATGCTCTCTCTTTGCTATGAAATTCATCAGTGTCTCGTTGACACAATCACTTCACTGCAGCAAAACATGAATAGAGGTGCAGACACCAAGCAGTGGACAGTGAGAGAAGGAAAATGCTTTCCCCACATGGAGTTGAGTAATACAATCAGTGTAGGTGGCTCAGGGTGCAGCTGCAGGAGCTGCAGGTTGAGCTCTGGGGAGTGGAAGCCCCAGGCAAGAACTGGCACTGACCTTTTGCCCCTCAAAAATCACCTGTGGCACCAGTCAGGAAAATAAATTGCTTTAAGGATCCAGATTCCTGAGACTCTGCTATGGGAAACCTGTGGCTGAGCTGCCAAGTCCACAAGCAAGCCATGTGATTTTGGGAATAAACATGGGATAATAGCATCATGAGATTTGCAGGGCCACATCTGAATTGCATCAGTTGTGCCTTATAAATGTTCAAGAACTCCAGAAGCCTTTTTCCAAGGAACAACAGTGATCCCTGACTGATCACATGTATATTTCACATGATATTGATGTTTTCTGGCTATATTACACATATGTGAAACAAACCTTGTAAAACTCTAAATGCAAATTCCTCTGTGGGAAATTCCCGGGGTATTAGACATCAGTATCAGCAATATTAGAAAATGATGGTTGTAGTGATAGATCCATAAACAAGGAGTATTTATGCTCTGCTGAGCAAGCAGGGGAAGCCTTCCTTTCCTTAGTTTTACTGCATCCCTAATGGAGTTAGAGCCAGCCCAGATAGATAAGGGATGTGTTTCATTCCTGCTGAGGTGCTGCGCAATAACAACTGTGGGAAACTATGTCTTAGGTAACTCTTGAGCCCTCATTTTTAGTATAGCGATAAGAAAGTTTTAAGATAACAACAACAAAATAAAACCTCCTTGTTTTTGTCCACGGGATTGTTAGGCAAGGGATCAGAGGAGTGCACCACTGGACTGGGATCCTATCTGATGGGAATGTTACATAATCCAGAAGGGGAGAGCTGGGAAATTTACTTTGTTGAAGTTCCCCTGGGTATTTAGGGAAGTCCTGTTCTCCCAGAAAAATGTTATTCTGTATTGAAGTTTAACCATCCCTCAGCCCCTCCTCTGCAGTGGGCTCTCAGCTGCCATCAGCTGGAGCTGTACATAGACATGGGGTTTGTGCAATGAACTTTCTGTGATCCTGGCCCATTCCCTAAAAACGACACACAAAAAAAGCCCTCACAGTTCATCCATATGAGCTGTGAGAAGTAAAGACTCAGTAAAGAAGGAAAGATTGCTGGTTATGTGTGGAGCTGGTCTCAGACCAGTGCTGTAGTTGAAATCACAGGGATGCAGGGAGTTCTGGCAAACCCTGTGCTCCAGACATTTTACATCTCACTAATAATCACCAGTTGTTTCTTTGTGCAGGAGCTGTAGCTGTGTCTCCCAGTCCTGCCTGTCAGACTGAGCCTCCAGTTCCTAAAGCAGATCCAACTATAACATACTTGCACATGCACATATAGGATGAGTTGTAAGTGAAGGAAATGAAAAGCTTGATCAGGAAATTCTACATGTCAGGAGAAAGCAAGTACCACAATAAATGTCAGATTCCCTGATCTTTAATATTGGACAACTGTAGCATAACTATGGAGTGTGTCTTAAAAAGATAAAAGACAGATTAGTGATGAGTCACACAGCAGTGACCTGTGAAGGGGAGGCAAACATTTGTTTTTCATTCATCTGTGAAAGGGGATTGCTTTCATTTTTCTTTTATCACATCAGCTCCTGCAGCACAGTGAGGGAGAACTGATTTTTCTCTTCTGATCTATTTTTGTAGCTCATGTGAATAAATATTCCTGTAGATACGGTGAGCATTTGGCCTCCTGTGCTAGACCAGGATTTAATGGTTGCTAGTGGAAGTGCCTTAAAGATCATCTAGTTCTAACTGATGCTCTGTTTCTGAGACCTCTTTCCTGTTTCTTTATATCTCTCTACCTCCCCTTTCTTGGTAAATAAAATCCATGTTAACTAAGATCTGTATGTTGTCCTCACATAGTCTCCTTTGCACCTTCATTTGGGCAGAGGCATCTCTCCCTCATGGGCTCGTAGCACCTGCACAGGTCCCTTCCAGCCACAAGCATTCCTGGATTCTGTCAGTCCCTCACTTCCCTTTTCTTCTTGCCTCTGCTTCCAGCTGGGAATGTGCTTGAAAATGTGCAGCAAAGAAGCCTTTAGTGTCTGCTCTGGGAGCCCACACCTCTTCAGGACCTTGTCACCTGAATGTGTCTCTGTCACCCCAAAACACCTTCCCTGTTCTACTCTCCCTTAGGAAAGTCTCCCTTTTTGCCCATTCTTGGCAGCAATCTTCTGGTCCCATTCTGCCAGCTCCGGAAGGTGGGGCAGAGCACGCCTTCAGTGAGTTTGCTGGTGACACAAAACTGGGAGGTGTGGCTGACACGAGAGAGGGTTGTGCTGCCATCCCGAGGGACGTGGACAGGGCTGAAGTAATGGGGCTGACAGGAATTTAGCAAAGTTCTGCACGACAAAGTGCCAAGTCCTGCACCCAGGTAGGAACAACTGCAGACACCAGCACATGCTGGGAGCAGGTGGCTGCAAAGGAGTTTTGTGGAAAGGACCTGGGAGTCTCAGCAAATTTCATACGAGCCAACAACATCTCCTTCCAGCAGAGGAGCCTAAGGGCAGCCTGTATTAGGAGGAGTGTTGCCGGCAGGCTGACGGAAGGAATCCCTGCCCTCTCCTCAGCAATGGTGAGGTCACTCCTGAAGCACAGTGTCTCCACTGGAAAGGGGCCACTGAAAGGCCAGGAAAATGCTTCACAGGCTGGAGGAAGAAAGGCTGAGGGAACTGGGAGGGGGGAGAAGCTACAGAAGTCTGCGGGGGAATTTGATGAGGGTTTAGAAATGTCTGAAGGGAAGGTGCCAGGAGCACAGAGCCAGGCTCTTGGCACTGATGCCCAAGAGACAGAACAAGACGCAAGGACATAAACTGAAGCACAAGAGGTTCTCTCTTGAGCAGGAGGAAAAGCAACTTTTCATTTGAAAGACGGGCAAGCGCTGAAACGGGCTGCTCAGAGAGGCTGGAGAGCCCAAGGAGATACTGAAAAGCCATCAGAAGTGGACGTGCTCCTGCCCAGCCGGCTCTGGGCCGCCCTGCCCGAGATGGGGCCGGGACAAGGGGCCGGAGCGGGCGGCGGCCGCCCCTCGGCAGCGGGGGCCGGGACAAGGAGCCCTCGGCAGCGCCCTTGTGGCAGCAGCGACTGAGCCCGGCTCCGGCTCTGTCCCTGGGGCACCACACAGACGAAGGGACACAGCAGGAGGGGCCTCGGCGCCATCGCCCTCAACCCCGAGCCCTCTTTGCCATCCAGCGCGGGGCTCGCCCCGCTGCCACAGGCAAGTGCAGGACTCCAGCTCTTGCTCTGCCCTGAACACGCAGTGCCTGCCGGGCAGAGACGCTTTGGCCCTGGGCTTTCTCCGGCACTCGAGGCTGCAAGGACATTCCCCAGCGGAGCCCGCGCACGGCTGTGGGGCAGAGGCAGAGGCTGAGGGGGCTCCCCTCGGGCCAGCCCTGCTGGAAGCGGGCAGGGGCAGGGGCAGAGCCGCAAGGCCGGAGCCAGCGCTGCCTCTGGAGGTGCTGAGGGCAGCAGCGCTAATCTGAGGCGTTTGAAAGGCTCTTCCGACTTTAATGAATCCGGGACTCGGGGATTGCCCCAGGCCCGTTGGAATCCGAAAAAGCTGAGAATTTTAAGCTTTCTGTGCTAACAGGCACTGACCCCCGCAAGAAAAGACTACATTTGACCCGAGGCCTTGGGACAGGCTTCCAACATTGAGTGACAGCGCAGGGGTTGTGGGTGTGTAGTTTGAATGGTGTGTGATGGCATGATTTATTAAAATATGAATATCGATCTAATAGAGATATCCAACTGTGACGGACAAAAACCCTCTAACAGTTAAAGTTAGAAAGTGTATGTTTATTACGACGCTGGGGCAGTGTGTGGGATAGCTCCCAAATACCCACNACGGCTGTGGGGCAGAGGCAGAGGCTGAGGGGGCTCCCCTCGGGCCAGCCCTGCTGGAAGCGGGCAGGGGCAGGGGCAGAGCCGCAAGGCCGGAGCCAGCGCTGCCTCTGGAGGTGCTGAGGGCAGCAGCGCTAATCTGAGGCGTTTGAAAGGCTCTTCCGACTTTAATGAATCCGGGACTCGGGGATTGCCCCAGGCCCGTTGGAATCCGAAAAAGCTGAGAATTTTAAGCTTTCTGTGCTAACAGGCACTGACCCCCGCAAGAAAAGACTACATTTGACCCGAGGCCTTGGGACAGGCTTCCAACATTGAGTGACAGCGCAGGGGTTGTGGGTGTGTAGTTTGAATGGTGTTGCGTGATGGCACCATTTATTAAAATACGAATATCGATCTAATATAGATAACCAACCATCATGGATAAAAGCCCTCTAACAGTTAAAGTTAGAAAGTGTATGTTTATTACGACGCTGGGGCAGTGGTGGGACAGCTCCCTAATACGCACTGTGAATCTCACAGGTAATTACAAAGCCTTTTATTTACAAAAGTGTTGAATACACAAAATACAAATGCATATTCATACCCCTGTCACTTCCTCTTCTCCGCTTTGCATGCTAATTGACAAAAAGGCCATTAAGCATGAAATGGGTCGGTGGTCCTTTTGTGAGCAGTGGTCACCAAAAGGAGGAAGTAAAATGAGTCTTCCTCGTTCTAAACTTTCAACCTTTTCAATGCAGATGTGATTGATGAATCTTTGGTAGAACTCTTTGTTTCCTGTTTTCCAGGACTATTTCAATGATTTCTGGAAACAGGACGTTTGCAATTGTCTTGTTTCCTGGGATTTCATTGATTAGTGTTCCTGTTTTTCCACTGGAAACACAGCTACACAAAAATAAAGTTGACAAGCAATGAGTTACTAGATCCGGGATAACTTATCTCAGATCCAGCTTCTTCTAACTATCCTCTAACTTTTAACTGATTTCAGCAAAGCTTATATATTCATTTCAGCTATATCAACAAATCCATTGTTAACTACAATTTTAACTTTTCTAAGAATCTTCTTTAAAATCAGTGTCTCAGTCACAGGGTGAAAAACTTAGGGTTTAAGATTTTAGTATATAGTAATGTGTGTGAGCCAAGATGGAAGATTTAAGGCGTTGTCTAAGACCTTTTTACATCCTTCTTCCTTCTTACCTTCGTCCTTCTACTTCATAGATTTAGGTGGTTTACTGTAATTGGGTGTAAAAGGTCCACATTGCAGGCCTTTAATGGTAATCATTGGGTCAAAACCATAAATAATATGTGTCATCTCATTGTTAGGTAAATAGTGCTTAAAAGACCTTGGGAAAAGTTAGTAATAGCCATTTTGCCATGTTTTTCTAGCTTGCTAGTTAGAGCTCATGGCTCCTGAGTCTGTAAATGATCTGTAGATAGATAAGATATAATAAATAACGAAGTCTGATTTAGAATTTATGTTTCCTGTGTCTCAATCATCCTGACCTTGGCAAGAATAAAAAAGAACCTGCACCGTAACATAGGCCAGGTGCAGCACCTGGGCCTTGGCCTTGCTGAACCTTGTGAGGTTCTTGTGGTCCCTCAAGCTTGTCCAGGTCCCTCTGCATGGCCCCCTCCTTCCATGGAGGTATCCCTGCCCTGCTCAGCTTCCCATCCCTTGCAAATAGCTCAGGGTGAGCTGGAAGCACGGCCTGTGTCACTGGAGAAGCCCTGCAAGAGCCTCAGGGCCAAGGCAGAGCCCTGAGAGACACCCCTCATCCCCAGCCTGCAGCTGGACATGGAGCCAAAGCCTCACAGNCAGCCTGCACCTGGACATGGAGCCAAAGCCTCACAGGGGCCTGGGCACATCAAGGGCTACAAGTGCCCAAGTCTGGGGCTGCTCCATGCCAGTTCCAGTGGGGTCGGCTGCTGAAGGGATGTTGGGGATGGCCCTTGGTGACACAGGTGCTTGGTGTGCCCTGGGGTGCCCAGTCCCAGGAGAGCTGCTCTCTCAAAGAGGAAGCAGCTCCTGGGGTGTCTCTGTGCTAGAGCACAACAGAGATGGAGTAGGACAAAGTGAACCCCAACTCCCAGCCTCTGCCCAGCTGCTGAACACCAGGCCCACATCGGGCACTTGGTGGGGGCAGTGGGTGGCTCAGTCCTTGCCCTGTCAGAGACTGAGGAAGAGGGGCCTTTGTCAGTATGGAGGAGTGGGAACCTGACGTGGATCACAACCTTTCCCAGTGGGGAGATGTTAGGAGGTACCAAGAGGTCTCCGACTGGGAAGGATCTCTTGATCAAGAGCTTTCCCAAGGAGATGTCAGTAGGTGTGGAGAGCNCATGCCAGTTCCAGTGGGGTCGGCTGCTGAAGGGATGTTGGGGATGGCCCTTGGTGACACAGGTGCTTGGTGTGCCCTGGGGTGCCCAGTCCCAGGAGAGCTGCTCTCTCAGGAGGAAGCAGTCCCTGGGATATCTCTGTGCTAGAGCACGACAGAGATGGAGTAGGACAAAGTGAACCCCAGCTCCCAGCCCCCCAGCCCCTGCCCAGCTGCTGAACACCAGGCCCAGAGCAGGCACTTGGTGGGGGCAGTGGGTGGCTCAGTCCTTGCCCTGTCAGAGACTGAGGAAGAGGGGCCTTTGTCAGTATGGAGGAGTGGGAATCTGATGTGGATCACAACCTTTCCCAGTGGGGAGATGTTAGGAGGTACCAAGAGGTCTCCGACTGGGAAGGATCTCTTGATCAAGAGCTTTCCCAAGGAGATGTCAGTAGGTGTGGAGAGCTCTCTGGCTGGGATGAGGAGAGCAGGAGCTGTCCCAGGGAGAAGCCCTTCGCTGCCAAGAATTTTCTGACTGGGAAGAATGCAAGGAGCAAGGGCTGTGCCAAGGAGAAGTCGGTAGCTCCCCAGAACCGTCTGACTGGGAGGGCTCTGTTGGCTACATTTCCTATGCTGCTGAAAGCCTCTCCCAGAAAGAGAAACAAAACAAAACAACCAAACCAAAACAACCAACCCAAAAGCAACAGCCCCTCAACCCAAACCAACCCAAAACAAAAACAGCACAAAAAACCCCAAAACAAAACAAAAAAAACCCAAAAAACAGAGCAGAGAACTGAAGTCAAAACTTCTGAGTCCCCAGGAATGAGGAACTGCTGTCACTCAAATGTTATTAAACCACCCATCTCAATCCCCTGAATTCTAGTCATTGTTCAGCATCTCACTGCAGCTAAGAAGAGATCACATAAGTCACAGTTACATATTACTTCCCTCCAGGCACTATGTTTAAGTAAAAGCATCAGCTTCTCTTTGCTTGTCTGGGTGGATTGCTCTTGGTCAGAATTTTCCTTTAAGCACAGCCTGCCTCAAAAAGAGCATCTTTCACCTTTCTTTTCCTGTCTTGTGTTTTTCTATTAAATTTAGTGGAAACTTCCCACTTTGAGTTAGATAACAGGACACAAAGAACATGAAGAAACAGTTGCCCCTGGGAAGCTGAAAATGTTACCTATTATTTGATCAATAAAGTGGCTGCCATCAAATTGGACTACAAGGGACCCATGGATTTTTAAGAGACATGTCAGGACCCTGAAATACTTCTCATGCTCTTAAAAGGAGAAAGAAAAAAGGAACTCTGTCCAGGTACTTTGTTCTTTATGGGACTGGTTGTCATGTTAACATAGGAGGTAAAAATGAGAGCATCTAAAATGTGTTTCTACATGGGGGTATGAAGGACCCCTTTGTGTGGAATGCTCTGCTGGGGATATTTGAAATGGGAGCCTGCCCCTGGCAAAGTGTAGGAAAGGAAGGTCTGGCACAACAGGGGCAAAGCTGCTGGTGTCTACCCAAGGTGACCTCCACCCATGTCTCTGGCTTCCAGTGTCTGCCCAGCACAGGGAGGCACAGGAAGGTTGGGTATTTCTAGAGATGCAGAGGATCTGGAAATCCACTGCTGCCACCTGCTGTGCCATCCCACTTTTAAATCCACAAACCCACGCCCTGAGTAATGCCACAGCCTAAAACTCATGGCTTCCCATGGGATTTGCCTGCTGGGGTTAGAAAAAGATGGATTGCTGTTCAGGATTTAATATTACTGCATGGTGGTGACCCCACGTGTGTAATTAACACCCAGAGGTATTTCCCAGTACTTTCCCAGCTCAGAAGAACACCAGAAATCACCTCCTACCTGCTCCTTGTGGTTGGCAATGTCACCTGACATGGAGATCATCTACCTCCACCTCTGCAGCTGCAGTTTTCCCCTCAGATTAATTTTTCAGAATAAGGATTCCATGAAAAAGCTTTTAACATCTTCCTAGGAGGCAGTTCCTTTAAAAGCATTCAAATTGTGGGTGCAAAGTTCAAATCCCACTTTCAAACCAACTCTGCAAGATTGCTTCTAATCTGAAAAGTGATCGAAAAAGTGGCAAGTGATCACTTTTCCATGATTTCTTCAGATCAGAGGGTTGTCAGAGTACTTGAGAGTCCTCTGCTTGCCATATTTAAGTGCTGTGTCATGAACAAATGAAAACAAAGCTGATGATGGCTATTCGGCACGGCAGATTATCAACACACTTCAGTCCAGTCCAGGTGACTCAGCTTCATCTCTGTAAAAGTGAAAACACCACGGAGTTAAAGAGCATTTTGCAGGAATTTGTGCTTGTGAAAGGTTCTCGGGGTGGTTTGATCTTTGATTTAGATGACAGAGGCACAGCTTTTATTGTTGCAAAGAGTGGAACACCTGCACAGAGTGTGAAGAACAGAGCAAATGCAAAGCATGAGAATGCTGTACTTCATGGTAACTGCTAAACAGAAATTGAAGTGAAATTTAATTGTAATTGATGTGAGATTAATTGTGGCCTGGAGCAGAAGGCAGTGACTGTCAGACTGCACAGAGCTCGAGGGCTGTCTCAGAGCTTGGCACTCTTGAGGACTGCCAGCCATTAGCACTGTAATTATGTTATTTTTATAATTCAGGCATGTAGCAAAGGGTGACTACGATGCAAAGGAATAAATGTCCTGCCAGTAACACAAGCACCACCCGAAAAAATTATTAAGAAGAATGACTTAATGTGGAAAAACATGGAAACAGCTACTGAAGTGCTCAGTTTGTACCTACCTCATCAGCAGCAAGGTGCTAAGGAGCAACCACTGACTCTGCCAAAGTCAAATTGAGTCAGACCAATTAAAGTGTTCTTTTTGGCAGTGTCCCTGGGCTATGGAGCAGTTTGCAAACCAGCAGGAGAAAACTTTAGGGACTGGTGAGAGACACAACACCAGAAAGCTGCTGGGAATTCTGCAGTGACTACAAGTGGCAGCCACGGTTGGACATTTGAAGCTTTCAAGCTTCATGTGAAGTTTCGAAGGGGGCTTCAAGCAGGAACTAATGTTTTAATGTTGAGAAAAAATGTGAGGAAGGATTAAAACAGGTGGGCTCAGTCTAGGGAGAATAGATGAGGATAATCATCAGACACATAATAGAATGGTATAAAAAGAATAGTGATGAGTTATTCTTCATGTAAATTGGCTTGGTCCTTTTGGGGTAATTCTGTATGTTCGGGGAATAATTAGAATAACAATGGAATGCTGCAGGAAGCAACTTAAATTATGGAATCAGCCATATGGGACACCTCTGAAACAGCACTTAAGACCAGTCCAGACACTTGCTGTGCTTTAAAAAAAGGGAAACTGAATAAATGCTTCCTTTCAATCATGTGCTTGATTCTATAGTTAACATAAACAACACTTATGAAGTCTTGTTCACTTGCATGATGTCACTACATTTTTTAAGTAAGTTGAACTTGCAGGAAGAAAAAATAATTAAATCAAACCATGTAGGTTTGCAGCTTAAATCTGACAAAATAATTCAAGTAACTGGATCTTTGCATGTTAGCATTGCTATTCTGTGGTGTCAATATCACTAAAATCAGCTCAACAAATGCACCTGCTCTTGCCGTACTTTCTCTGAACAGAAGAAATGTTATTAATAAACTGACATCTAAGTAATTTGCTGTATTGCAAGTGATTTTGTATTACAATTTAGACTAAATTCTGTTTGTGTATTAGTATTTAAAGGGAACCAATAGAAAAGACATACTAAATAGAAACAAGTAAAACCAAACCCCTGAAAGTATTAATGACAATGTATACTCACTTTGAAAAATCCTGGCATTTTATGAGTGACTTCCTGAACATTGTCATTCCAAACCAGACTATTTTATTTCCACTTCTTATCAAAACACCTATTTGCTTTCAGATTAGAATAAAGCCATAGAGAGGAAAGATAGGTTAAAAATGGTGCATTTGACCTGTTTTACAATTGGTGTTCAGATGCTTATTGAGTTCTGGAGGCAATTTAATAGAGTCATAGATATAAAAATATAGAATAGTCTTTATTAATGAGGTATGCATGTGTTCAGATCAGGTTTCTTGGGATACAGCCTTCTATTTGGATTTCAGCTGGCCAGCCTCTGTATCTGTTCTTCGTCTTGTCAGAGTGGTTTATCTGTAAAAATAAAATAAATGAAAAAAACCCCCAGTATTTAGTTTTTTCTATTTACATACCAGTTTATCAAGCCTTATACAAGAGGAGGGGGTAATGAAGGAGGATTGGGAAGCTGAGGAGAATGTTGCACATCTTGCTTAACATAATGGGTGAAGATTCTGCCAGTTTCTCTTTTACACAGAGTGCTTTATTTATTTCGCAGATGGCTGTCATGGTATACACTAAATCGAATCTCTTTGTCCAGCAGAAGCTCTAAAATGTGAAGAATATTGCAAAAATATTCTGCACCAGCACAAGCTGGGGGTGACCTGCTGGGGAAAAGCTCTGTGGAGAAGGACCTGGGGGTCCTGGTGGACAATGAGCTGTCCCTGACCAGCAGAGACCAAAGAAGCCAATGGGATCCTGGGGGGGATGAGCATTGCCAGCAGGTCAGGGCTGATCCTGCCCCTCTGCCCAGCCCTGGAGGCACCTCTGGGTGCTGTGTCCAGCCCTGGATCCTCAGCACAGCAGGGACAGGAGCTCCTGGAGCTGAGGAAGGGCCTGGAGCAGCTCCGTTCCCAGGAGAGGCTGAGGGAGCTGGGGCTGTTCAGCCTCAGCCCTGGGTGTCCCTGTGTGTCCCTGTCTGTCCCTGGGTATCCCTGTCTCTCCCTGTCTGTCCCTGGACACCCATGGGTGTCCCTGTCTGTCTGTCCCTGACTGTCCTTGAGTGTCCCTGTGTGTCCCTGTGTCAGGGAGGGGCAGAGCAGCCCCAGGCTCTGCTCCAGGCCCAGCAATGGCCCCAGAGCCAGGGCAGGGGCTGAGCCCAGCAATTCCCCTGCACAGGAGGCACAACTTCTGCCCTGGGCAGTGCCCAGCCCTGAGCAGAGCCCAGAGAGGCTGGGGAGTCTCTCCCTGGGGATATTCCAGAGCCATCTGGGCACAGCCCTGTGGATGGCCCTGCTGGAGCAGGGAGGTGGCACCAGTGACCTACTGTGGGACCTTCCAGCCTGACCCATCCTGTGACTGGTGATATTCTGGGGAAAGAGCCCCACTGTGGAAGTTTGACGTGGCTGTGGAGGGAATCAGCATCACCAAGGAACCTGAACTCTGTGTTGGGTTTTCTCCTTTCTGTCTGCCTCAGTCACACAGAGGAGCACAACTGGGCTTACAGAAACTGAACACAACAAGGGCACAGATGCAAACAGAAATCCATGTGAAAAACTTGATCTTTCGTCCTCCTGCAACCTGTGGGCAAGTTATTCCCAAAGTTTTGGGTTTTGATATATAGACAAACATAAAGTGAAAATGAAACAAATCTGACCTTTTCTTTTTGTATATTATCTGGCAGCTTGAAGCCTTTGGCAGCTATAAAAACCCAGCTTGATCTGAACTTTATATTCTTGATTTCTTTACTTCCAAGTTCTTCTACTAAGTTTTTGGCGTCATTTTTCAACCTAGGAAAACGTAGTGAAAAAAATGAGTGTTAAAAATTCAGGATGTGAAAAATGATGAAAAAGATCATGGCTGATTCATGCTTTACATTCAGCATTAAGCCTGCAGAAGCAAAAATGAGATTTAAGTAGTCCTGAGAGCTGTGGTAATAGCATGACATTGAATTCACAGAGAGAATTGAATATATCAATTTTTTCCTTCTCAGTAAGTTCCCGATGTTAATTCAACCTGTTTATAACAGGAGAACAGAAAGAATAATGTATCTCAAATACTGTCTGGGGCTTCAGTCCTTCCTAAATGAGGACAAGGGTGTCAAACATGGATTGAGTCTGTTCCTGGGTAATGACCATATCATGAACTCAGCTAAAAACCTCCAAAGATTCAAAAGCACTTGAAAAATCAGATTATGATGTTAGAAGGAATGCCAGCTAGAGACATCATAATTGGAGGTGTGGATAAATGTTATTTATAACATTTCAGAGTAAAGGAGGTTGTGACCCAGAGGTAACAGCAATGCCCTTTGGGGTGCTTTTAAACAATATAATATCTACCCATCCTAGGGAGCACCAACACACAGATGTGTGCAGTCATGGGGAAGACATGGGGTTGGAACCCTGGATGCTGAAAATTTTGGTTTTTCTATGGTGAGAGGCGCTGAGCCTCACACAGGTGCCAGAATTGACCTGAGGCCTTGGAACAGGCTTCCAACATTGAGTGAAAGCACTGAGATTATGGGTGTGTAGTCTGTAGAAGTGTGTGATCTCACAGGGTGAAAAACACAGATTTAAGATTTTAGTATATAGCAATGTGTGTGAGCCAAGATGGAGGATTTGGGGTGTTGTCTAAAGTCCTTTTTACCTTCATGAGTTTAGGAGGTTTTCTGTAATTGGGTGGAAAAAGTCTGCATTGCAGGCCTTTAGTGGTCACCATTGGGTCAGAAACCTCAATAATTACAGGTGTCATCTTGTTATTGGGTAAATAGTGCTTGAAAGACCTTGGAAAAATTAGTGGTTGGCCATTTTGCCTCATTTTCCTGACTTGTTAGGCAGAGCTCACAGCTCCTGAGTATGTAAATAATCTGTAAATAGATAAAATATAACAAACCACCAAGTCCAAACTTGAATTTATGTCTGTGTATCATTCATCCTGACCTTGGTGGAACAAGAAAAAAAGAACGAGAGCCCTGACAACATGGAATTAAAACTTTGGGACAAGAATTGAGAGAACAACTCTGAGTGTGGAATGGGATTTACCATTTACCATTTACCATTTACCAGCAGTTCACAACAGCAACTTCCCAGCTCTTCACTGCCCTGCCCCTCAGGCTCCATAAGCTCCTACCTGGTGCTCCCATCATCACAAGTGGCCATCAGGAGGAGGGTCCCTTCTGGTGCATTCCTGATGAAATCCATCATCTCCCCTGAGTGGTCTGTGCAGTCAATCACACAGCTGGTTATTTGTGGCACACACATCACATTCCTATCCTTGAACCCACAGTCACAAGCATTCTTAAGGAGTCAGGGAATCAGCTTCCAGTGCCTCAGAGCATTCTGGCTCTCCCCACTAATAGGGATGGAAACTTGCCATTCAATGTTTTGAAAATGTGTTAAAAGCCATTCTTAAAGTAGATCATCTTTCCAGCTAAATGGAAAGATGTTAAGAGACAGGTTAGCAATTTTCCCATGATGATTTTATGACTATGATGATTTTATAACTAAAATAAAACAGGATATGTCAGCAAAAGGAATTTTGCTGAGTGAAGTATCTGGATGTCGTATCTGCTTGAGTGCCATTCCTACCAGACTGAAATAATGGAGACCAAAGAAAAAGACAAAACAAAAAAGGAGGAAGACAATTAAAAAAAAAAAAAAGNTTATATATAATTATAATTATATTTTATTATTAGTATAAAAAGTTTTATTACTCCTTATTTTAAAGAAAAATTCAGTTTTTGGTGTGTGCTTCCATGTTTTTATATCTAAATATACCACACTAGGTCATAGATAGGAAAAATGGTTAAGCCTAAGACTATTTGAATGGGCTTAATCCTTTTCTGTGCAGTGTTTGAGATGTTCAACCTTTCATCCATAGGACACTTATTGAGAACAGCCATTTTCTTGCCTGATTTAATTAGTGGACATGTAAATAAAATATGTTTTGCTACAGACTGGTGCAGGATAATGGGCAGATTTACCTGCTCCTATTTGCCACCATCTTGGCCATTCAAGATGGGGATTTCTCCTCTTACTCTCATTTTTATATTTTATACCCAGTAAAGATTTTATGGTTGTTGGAAAAAAAAAAAAAAAGGAAGTGGTTAACTGGGGAAAATTTGGAACAGATTCTTGTCAGTGGTTAATTTAACCTTCAACAAATCATACAAGTTTAGACAAAGTCAAGATCTTGCTTAACAATAGTGAGACAAAAAAAAAATAAATGGAATATAAGTGTTTTGTGATCAAAGCCAGCTTGACTGTGCCTGTCAAGTCCCTTTTTTCCCATCTCCCACATGATTTAGGCACTCATTTTTCCCTGGACCCGTTNTGAACCCACAGTCACAAGCATTCTTAAGGAGTCAGGGAATCAGCTTCCAGTGCCTCAGAGCATTCTGGCTCTCCCCACTAATAGGGATGGAAACTTGCCATTCAATGTTTTGAAAATGTGTTAAAAGCCATTCTTAAAGTAGATCATCTTTCCAGCTAAATGGAAAGATGTTAAGAGACAGGTTAGCAATTTTCCCATGATGATTTTATGACTATGATGATTTTATAACTAAAATAAAACAGGATATGTCAGCAAAAGGAATTTTGCTGAGTGAAGTATCTGGATGTCGTATCTGCTTGAGTGCCATTCCTACCAGACTGAAATAATGGAGACCAAAGAAAAAGACAAAACAAAAAAGGAGGAAGACAATTAAAAAAAAAAAAAAGTTAATTAACTATCTCAACCAACAGGAGAAATGCAGCTTTTCAGGCAAAATTTGTTATCATATCTAGCCAGAACATATTTTATGAAGACAGCAGCTGTTTGTTTCTAGTTGATCCCTGTTGAGAATACAAAGTTAAACAGGAAAGAGGAGGATAATTACATGAATCTGTCTTTTCTTATTGCTGAAGCATTAACAAAAGCTCTGTTGAACTCTTTTCCTTACCTCCTGCCCACATTTCAAAAAATTTTGTCGATATGAGTTTTCCTGTTTTATCTGTAATTTGAAAAAAAAAGTTCTAAATATGAGCCAATATTATTTTATTCAATAGGCAAACATAGCATTTTCCTCTAAAGCTAGTTATCTCTAATTTTATATATTATTTGGCTTTTTTTCTTTCAATTCTTAAATTGGAAGAAATATGAAATAACAGGTTGCACATTTGGGGAGAATATTTTGTTTCATGTAGTCTCAGAATTTTATTATATATAATTATAATTATATTTTATTATTATTATAANTTAACTGGGGAAAATTTGGAACAGATTCTTGTCAGTGGTTAATTTAACCTTCAACAAATCATACAAGTTTAGACAAAGTCAAGATCTTGCTTAACAATAGTGAGACAAAAAAAAAATAAATGGAATATAAGTGTTTTGTGATCAAAGCCAGCTTGACTGTGCCTGTCAAGTCCCTTTTTTCCCATCTCCCACATGATTTAGGCACTCATTTTTCCCTGGACCCGTTATTGTCATTATATCAGCATTCCCAAAATTTGGGATTTAGGTGCCTCCAAACCTAGAATAAAGCACACCTGCTACTTCCAGTGGCTTTTACTGTAAGCAAATGGCAGTTTAATGTTAAATAAAATGTGAGTTTGTCTTTCTGTACCCTGAACAAGTCTGGAAAAGGAATTTGTGCCATGGCTACACCTTGAGGCAGAACTGCAACTCTCAGTTCCTGCTTCCCCCTTATCAGTGGAGCAGCAGAGGTATTTTTTCAAATACTGAAGCTGAAAGTTGAGTCCTGCTGCTGGAGATCACAGATATTCTTGCTGTGCCACAAGTCTTTTGTCTAATAAAATACACTTACACACATCTATGTGCACATTTTCTATTCTATTCTCCTCTATTGATTATGAACATGTTTCTTTTGTTTACCCAGAAGACTGCTTTTATCACACAGATTTGTTTTTCTTACATTAACGTGAATCAAGTTTGCAGTATTTTCCCTTCCATACTAGCTGGTAAAAAAACCCCCACAAAACAAAACATCCAAGCCCCCCATGAACACTGGTAATTTACTGCAGTACAAAAGTGTGTCTCTCTCTCTAATTTTTTTTTCTTTTACTTACAATTCACAATGGCAATGTTTATACCACTTCCAACTGCACCATTCTCATCACTTAAAAGCCTGGAATTGAAATAAATGCAATATCAGTAAAACACATCTGTCCAGCAGCTGAAGTTGCAAAGTTATGTTCAGCAGTGTTAAGTAATTTTCTGATATTTATGTTTTATTCAGTTATTTAATTCAAAACTCTATTGTAAACAAGAGCTTAAAAATCTTGCACAGTGTAACAGTCAGTTCCCTTCAACAATGACTCTTTCAAAATGAGCCTGATCAAGAAAATATTTTGTACAATTGCAGCCAGAAAGATAAAGGAGGAAAAAACCCAACCAAACAAGAGAAAGTGGTTTTGTGGCTGTACTCTCTGTGGATTATGTCTCCAGGAGAGGTCACTGCAGGGTTTTGAAGTTGTTTCACCTGTCCAGTTTGAAAAGCCATGAAAGAACCTGACTGTCAGAAGGTGCTTAGCAATCAGCAGTCTGGAAATCTGCTATCCTGCACCATGAAAATTAAAAATCCTACTGAAAACTAACAGTCCTCTGCAGCTTATGTAGAAGAACAAAGAAAACCACTGGAGATTAGGTTTAAAAAAAAAAAAAAGACAGAAGAAGAAGAGTTAAATACTGTCAGATAAATATTGAAGATTTCCACCAGAATAGGAACCTCTGGTAGGAGTTCAGTGGCTGCTACTGAACCAAACCCAAAGACCTTTGCTCACAGCACAAAGCACTTGATTAGGTATGAAGTTAAGAGTGGTACTCACTGCTCATCCTCAAAGCAAATTTTAGCCCTCCTCTCTTTGCCACCGCCACTGAGGATGCGATAGGCGAAGTTCCCCGGCGGGCAGGGGGACCAGTGGTCACACTTCTGCCTTTTGGGGGCTGGGGCTGCAGCAGCAAAGATGAAAAAAGGTTTTTATGGGATGCTGCACGAACCATTTCTGCACAGGATGAACCCCGCGAAGTCAACGTGCTAAACTCAAACATCTGAACACAGAATCCTGCCACTTCTCTGGGATCGTGGCAACTTCACCCCAGGTTTGTTTGGGCTGGAAGTTATCACTGATTTCCTGTCTTGGGTTGCAAGATGTAACCAAAAAAGTCTGTATTCCATTTACCATCTGTTGAAACCGGTTGGGGAGGTGTTTTTCTTTATCTCTTTGATCTCCAGGAGGGACGTGGGGTGTGAATGGTCCAGCTGTTAAACCAGGCAGTGCAGAGTTCTTTATCTCTGCCACCACCCATCCTCCCTCCAGGGGATCTCTGCTGTTAATAGGACCATTAAAAGCTCACTGCATGACTGATAAAATTCCATCATCCCATTAGGAGAGGCTCCACCCAGGGGGAGGAGCCCAGCATTCCCACCTGGATAAAACATGAGACTCAGAACACCAAGGCAATTTTTCCACTGGATTCCAAAGGAACACTGGACCCATCTCATCAGCACAACTCTGTCATCAGTACAACTCTGTCAGTGGTTTTTTTGGGTTTGTTGTTCTGGTTTTTTTTGGGTGTGTGTTTTGTAGTACTACGTTTTTACTTTTAATATTCCTAGTAAATAACTGTTATTTCTATTCCCATATCTTTTGCCTGAAAGCCCCTTAATTTCAAATTTATAATAATTCAGAGAGAGGGGGTTTACATTCTCCATTGCAAGGGAGGCTCTGGCTTTTCCCTGGCAGATACCTGTCTTTCCAAACCAAGACACTTCCAAATAGGTATAATTAAAAATAAGGTAATTGTTATCTGCTGTTCCTCATAACAGGAAACAAGGGCTACAAGGATGAAGGTTTCCTACCAACAGCTTGAAATGAACAGTTAACATTCTTATTTTAAGCCCTTTATTTACACAATAACCTAGTCATAGAATGACAAAAATGTACACGTTAAACCACCTGGTCAGAGTAGAGCTAAAAATAATGAGAATTTACTTATGAAGTTTAGTTAGTGGTTCAGCTGTTTATCATAAATATAAAATACATGTGATAGAACCAAAGCTGCATCTTTGCACTTTTATGCCAGCAAACAAATAAGGTGTTCTTACATCAGTCAATTAATTACCTTTGTACACTGGCAAAAATTGGCTGACACTGTGTTTCTTCAAAAACAGTGACTAAGAAAAGGCTTAGCTTTGCTTTAATTAACTTTACAGTCAGCTTCATGCTTATAATAGCACATACCAAATAATTTCTTAGCTAACAAGTCATTTGTCAATTAGCACATAAATACACAATATCAGATACAGTATAAGACAGAAAAAAAAGGAAATAAATACAACTACTCACCCCTCAACGCTGGTTTCTTTCCAATCTCTTGAAGTGCAGCAATAGAAACTGCATTTTCGGGTACATAAGCAGCAGCAAAGTATCCCAAATACCAACCAGCCAAGGACATCAACACGAGTCCGAATAATTTCAGAACAGCTGTGAAGGGGAAAATAAAAAAAAAAAGGAAAAAAAAACACCTCACCCCACAAAGACATAAAAATGTTGACTTAGCAACACAAAAAAATCTTGTCGTTTTTTCTGGCATGGCTGCCCAAACTGGCTGTTTTCTGTCTGATTCACTGTGCTGACCACAGCCTGCAGAGATGTGGCATTAGAGCATTTGTTGCATTCTTATCTAGGACAACTCCTGCTTCTAAAACTTGATCTTCAAGCAGAGAATCCCCCCCAAAACTCTCTTCAATCCACATCCATAACACCTCAAAGAAACACAGAGTTTCACTCAATCCTAGTAGGACTTTGACTGTGAAAGGTCAGTACCAGGTACTGCAGAGGTGTTTTGCAGTTACTATTGATTTTTGGAGACATGCAGGAATGGTTTTATGCCATTTTTAACACTTTAAACGTTTTTAACTTTTTAAACACACCAGGAATGGTTTTAAAGGCTGACCCAAACAGGGTCACTGTCCTAGGGTGACAGTGTCCTTAGGTTTTCTGCATGCTGGGTTAAAACAGCAGAAGGCCCCAACAATTCCTTTCACACAACGAGCTCTGACTGCATTCAAAGATTCACAAATTAATCAAGTTAATCTATTCGACCTCCCTTCAATGAGCAGAGAAATCTCCAACTGCATCAGGTTGCTCAGAGCCCTGTCCAGCCTGGCTCTGGGTATTTCCAGGGATGGGGCAGCCACCACCTCCCTGGATAACCTGTGCCAGTGTTTTACCACCCTTGTTGTGAAAAGCTTCCTCCTCATACTGAATATCTGCTCTTCCTCAGCACCAGAAGTGCTAACAGGCTTTCCTGATGAAACACACCAGCTAATTTATGATGTTAAATGGAGAAATTGCACGAGTGAAGCAGGCTGGTTTGGAGGCATGAGTCACTTCCTGATGTGCAAAGAACCATCCTTGAAAACAAGGGTCTGTTAAAGTGGAAAAAAAGGAAATTATTCATTTTATAATCCTGAAAACTGCGTTGAACAGGACCAATGTCCAAAAATGTGCAGTATGTTTACTTTGCCAGCCCTCTGGAAAATACCTTGTATTATCTAGTCTGAATCTTCCTTATAACAATTTACCCTCATAAGATACTTCTTTCCTTCTTGGAACTGCCTTTTATAAACATTAAGATTTCTGCCCTACCCTTTCTCTATAATAAGGCCAAATTTTTCACTTGTCCTCCTCAAGTCCTGTTTTGCAAGTTCTGCCACTCCTGTGAATTCTGCCCCATTGGTCTGCATCCAAATTCTGAAAAAATCTCTAAAATGAACACACTGGTCCAACACAGAGCCTTTACTTCTGCTTATTCATGCCAGAAAAAAAATTGGGTTTTTTTTTTCCCATAAAAGCCACCTTTATTGGCTCAGGTTCTGTTGATAATCTACCATAAAGATTGAATTTTTCCTCTCTAACTACTCCCTGTTTGTATTTGTCCACCTGGTTATTCCTGAATTCTCACAGCTTTAAAAATAAAAAGCCCAATGAAACATTGCAGAAACATTTGTGTGTCTGCAGGGAAAATATTGTGAGAAACTTGCTGTGTTTTCCTCAAATGATTGAGAAAGCAATATAATGGATCTTTAGGTATTATAAATTTCTTTAAGTACCACCCATGAGAAATCTCTCACTCCACCATGAGCAGTGGTGCAAACCCACACTAAAATAATACTGAAATTACTCAGTCACTTCATTTGTGCAGTGATGTGAACACAGACACTGACAAACAGGAAGTTGCTGGGACCAAGAATGACACCAATCTGCTTTTTTTTTAATATTAAAAAAAATTACCAGATTTATACACAAAATATCTTTAATTTGTAAAGGAGGCCAAGTCACAAGTTTCAAAGACAAAACCCAGGAAGAATGAAGTGAAAATTATAATTTTATTGCGAGATTTCAGTGACTTTTTGGGGAGGGGATGGGGCATTGTGGATTGCAAAGATCTCTGAGAGCACCAGTCAGGTTTTGTTTTGCTCATTCCACAGTTAACTTGGAAAGTTTACCTTTACAATGTATTTGCACTATTTTTCGTCATTATTATGGAGCAACTCTGTGGCAAAACTGCCTCAACAATGCAGCATTTTACCTAAATGGAAGAGAAAGTAAAAATGTCTAACTGCTGTTATGCCTGATGTTATTGCCTGGTGGCTGGGGAAATCATGGAACTGATCATCCTGAGTGGGATCACAGGGCACAAACAGGATAACCAAGGGTTAAGCACAGGTTTAGGAGGGGCAGGTCCTGCCTGACCAACCTGATCTCCTTTTATAAGCTTCTCCCCACTGGGGGATGTGGGGAAGGCTGTGGATGTGTGTCCCTGGGCCTCAGCAAAGCCTTTGACACCATCTCCCACAGCATCTCCTGCAAAAGGGCCTGGACAGGTGCATTTTCCCTGGGCTAAGAATTGTCCAAGCCCAGGGGGTGGTGGGAATGGTGCCACACCCAGTGTTCAGTCAGGGATGGTGTCCCCAGGATCAGTTTTGGGGTCAGTCAGGTTCAGTGTCTCTATTGATGATCTGGGTGAGGGGATTGAGGGCACCCTCAGTCAGTTTGAGACAACACGAAGTTGGGTGGGAGTGTGGATCTGTTGGAGAGCATGAAGGCTCTGCACAGGGATCTGGGCAGGCTGGATTGATGGAGTGAGGCTTGGATCAGGAATTGTGTGGCCACAGGAGCAGGACACACCTGTACTGGGCACTGGTGAGGCCACACCTCAAATCCTGTGTCCAGTTCTGGGCTCCTCTCTACAAAAAAGGCATTGAGGGGCTGGAGTGTGTCCAGAATGGAGCTGGGAAAGGGGCTGGAGCCCCAGGAGGGGCTGAGGGAGCTGGGAAGGGGCTGAGCCTGGAGCAAAGGAGGCTCAGGGGGGCCCTTGTGGCTCTGCACAAGTCCCTGCCAGGAGGGGACAGCCGGGGGGGTCGGGCTCTGCTGCCAGGGAACAGGGACAGGGGGAGAGGGAACGGCCTCAGGCTGGGCCAGGGCAGGCTCAGCTTGGCCAGCAGCAGGAATTTGCCCATGGAAAGGGAGCTCAGGCCTTGGCAGGGGCTGCCCAGGGAGCTTTGCAGTGCCCATCCCTGGAGGAGTTCAAGGAAGGGCTGGAGGTGGCACTGAGTGCTACTCTCTAGTTGGTGATGATCAATCAAAGGTTGAACTTGATGATCTTGGAAGCTTTTCCCAAAATAAATAGTTCTGTGATTCTATAATACATTCTGTATTTTACTTAGAACACAAGCTTCTTAAACATTTTTTGAAATACACCTTGTAAGGCTCAAGGAATACATTCACCAACTCTCCTGTGCAGTTTGTACTTGGTGCTCAAAACTCACGGAATATTTTCACCATCAACCAACTTTTGGTCCTGCTTTCTGGGACTCAGGAGGCATCAAGAGACCTCACTGACCTGAACTGCTGGGTCCAGCTGGCTCTCTTAGGTTTCCTGAGGTTATTTATCCTGCACACATACATTCATTTATGGGCGTCTCCACAGACACATGCAAACCTCGACACAGTTAACACCAAAGCCATAAACTCAAAGTTAATATAGTCAAGAGGGCTTAGTATTTGTGATTAAGCAATTAAGAGTTATAAAGCACAAAGTCCAGCCTACGTGCAGGAAAGTCAGTGATTTTGCTGATATTGGAGGCTGTGGTTGCTCAGCACGAAGGAGCAGTGTGGGGATGGTGCAGAGGTGTTGCTGTGCCTCCCTCGCTCCGTTTCTGCCACGGAGGAGCTCCCTGAGTTACAGCTGTGTCACTGTCATGAGGCAGGGACACTCAGCAATACTCACAGTGCCAGGCACAGAAGGTGGCAGAGAGAAGCCAGGAGGAAGGACAGTCAGGATGGAGGTGTGGCAGGACGTGTGAAACAGCAGAGCGTAAGGGAAAGATGACAGAATCACAAAATATCCCGAGTTTAAAGGGACCCACAAGGACCATGTAGTCCATCACACTCCTAGCCCAGCACAGGACACCCCAACAATCCCACCCTGTGCTGAGAGCATTGTCCAAACTCTGCTTGAGCTCTGGCAGGTTCAGTGCTCCCCACTTCCCTCGGAAGCTCTTCCAATGCCCAACCATCCTCTGGGTGAAAAACCTTTCCCCGATATCCAACCTAAACCTCCCCTGGGAGAGCTTCCTGCCATTCCCTCGGCTCCTGTGCCAGCAGTCCCACCTTTCAGCAGCTCCCAGTTTCCCTTGTCCCTCAGGTGCCCCTTGGCAGCAGCTAAATCACTAAATGGAAGCCCAGTATTGGGTTATTCTCTGTTTAACTGGTTCCAGACCCCTACGCAGCCACACCTCGCTAATACACACACCCACCCAGCAGCTGGGCTTGGACAGAGGGAAAAAAAAGCAAGAAATAAAATCTGTCTAAGACTCGAGCATGAATTATTCCAGAGTAAGAGCCGGGTGTTGAGCCCTCTCGCCCCTTCCCCTTGGCCAGGAGGTCCCATCCCGCCCGGAGCGGCTCCGGGGCGCATCCTACTCACAGTGCCAGGTGAGCCTCATTATTCCTCCTCCTCGTCCCTCTCCCGGCCTCCCCCTGCCAGCTCCAGGAAGGCAGCGGGAAGGGGAGCGGCCGCCTGTCAGCGCTGCACCGCCCCGGTTAAAGTTAAATAACTTGAAATTATTCTCCGCAGAGAGCACCGAGCTGGGCGGCGGGACAGGAGGGTTCATGTG
>VWYE01026671.1:0-37174 GCA_013398995.1 Alaudala cheleensis
CTTTGTTTAACCAACATTACAATTTGTGTCCTGGCATTTATCACCCTATTTTACATTCGAATCAAGCCAAGACTTCAGGAGTTACCTGCTGCTAGCGAAGTCTAGAAGGCAAAATTATTGCAAGCACAGGCAGGGCTGTGAGGAAGAGGGGATTGCAGGGATTTTACAAGCTGCCAGCCGCATTTCTGACCACTTGCTTCCCTCTAGTGGGGATGCAGGGGAAGCCTCGCAGCCCCCGGGTGCAGCAGCCACCCCTCCCCGGACCCACCGAGAGCTTCTCCACGTCTCCTTTCAGGACCCGTTCCAGGTAGAGCTGTTTGAGTTCCCGCTCCAGGCGTGAAGGCAGCCCAGGGTACATGGTGGAGCCTCCAGACAGCACGATGTGCTTGTAGAATTCAGACCTGACTCAAACAAAACAAAACAAAAAACAGTTTTTGTAGTGTTGTGTAGTTTACTCTGTGCTACAGGTGGCAAAGAGCAAAACCTCCAGCCTAAATAAAAATTGATAAAAAATCCTCGACAAAACTGTTCCCTTCAGAGAGGAAAAAAAACCAAACTAGAAGCAAACCCTTCAGCCTTCAGTCAAATATAATCTAAAAATCCCCATTACCAATAGAAGACACATGAGCTTTAATCTGTCTCTGTCTAGTCTGCTTTGTTTACAAGCCCTGAGAAATGGTCTCCAAGCCATGCACCTTCCTATGGCTAAACCAGGTCAAAGATGCTCTTGAATGTAAAGGATAATACTGCTGGACATCATAAATGTTTTGGGTTTGCCTATATTATAAGAGCTGCTGTGGAGAAAAGAATCAATACAAAGCTAAAAAACAAATCACTACACAAAGGCACGTTGCACAATTTCAGCAGACTTGCTCATGCTTTCCCAGAAAGCAGAAATTTAAAAAAAAATAATGTGCTTTCAAGATTTTATCTTTGCTCATTCTTATTGAAAGTTTCCAGACAACCTGTGAAGCTCCAAAAGTTCTGCCTGAGCCCCACTCCCAGCATCCACCCTTCTCCCAGGAGCACACATCAGTGTAAAAAAGCAAAAGTTACTTTGAAGACAGTTCTTGCATCACCAGACCAAGGATTTAAAGGCTCTGCTCTTACCTGGTATCAATGTCAGCAGCCTGGATGGTGTTGAACAGCAATTCAGCCACACCAACCCCTTCCACATTGATTAAGTGAGGCTGGAAGAGAGCCTCTGGTGCCTCAAACCGTTCTCCACCAACTTTGATAATCCTGCCATCTGGGAGCTGGGGAACAAACAGCACCATTGAAAAGGCTACTTTTAGCCACTTGAATGCTAAAAAAAAACCCAAGAGGAAATGACCTACATTGCTCCCAAATGTTTTAACACAGGAAATTGTTGATAATTGTCAGCACTGCAGAAGTTGTTCAGTAGTACTGAAAGAATTTACAAATTCTTTAATCACTCTGCAGTTCATTTGGAGACATCAGGGACCAGACACATTGGTTCTGACCTACCAAGTATTTCCTTGCACTACCAACTCCTAATATCAATTAAAAAAATTATCTTGCAGCAAGAATAATGCTTTCCTGCAAATTTTTCCAACTGTGATCACAAAGTTTCCACTAAGAGCAAGTTCACCTTTCCTGACACCAGCTACCAGATCTTGATGCTGCATGGATGAAGCTGAAACAATTTAATATGCTAGAATAAATCCAATTTCTCCACAAATCCCTGTACTATAATATTCAAATTTCAAAGATCTACAATTACAAAAATAAGCAAAGTCTTACAGAAAAATCTGAAAAGAAAAAAGTCTGCAGAAGATTTTCCCAGAACCAATTAATCTGATTCTACACTTTAAGAGATGAGCCACTGCCAAGAAAAACCGTGCAGGAACCAAAGCTAAATGCTACCTGAACTCAAACCAAGGAAGTTGAGGACAAGGAAAGCTGCCTCAAGAGACACTCACTGTGTAGGACTCCACCAGAACCGTGGTCTCCAGTGCCAGCTTCTGCTCCTGCTCAATGTTGTAGCCCACATAACACAGCTTCTCCTTGATCATGCGAACCGTCTCGAAATCCGCCGAGTGGTTGAAGGCGTAACCTCGCAGCAGGAGGAGCTGCAGGGACACAGCAGGGAATGACAGGAACATCTCTCACTACAGGGGGACTTTTAAACACCCAGCTCTGTTCACCTCCCCTTTTTGAGCTGCAAATGTGGGTGTTAAGAGAAATCCAGTGGATCCGTTATCCCCAGGAAAGCAGCAGCGTTACTCCAAATGGGAAATTGTCTTCAGTATAACCAGCACAAAGACAAATGAAAAAAAACCCTAAATAATTCTTATCTTTAGAGCTTCACTTCAGAACATTCCCATGCTCCAGTTTAACCACAAGATTTGTCAATCTAAGATGATGCTTGTCTTTAAAACACCCAAACAAAGGAATTGCCTATCAAACGTGCTCTCTCATTAATAATCAGGGAAGAATCCCTACACTAATTTCTACACTGTAAAGAAGTCTTTCTGAAAAGAGATGAGCAGAACTGAGAGAACACAATTTAGCTTTCACTTTAGGTATTGAGAAAGCAAACTTTCTCAAACAGGGAATAAATTCCCTCCCTACAAGACTGCCACTAAGAAAATGTGATGCCTCTGAATAACATCAATATCATTGAGGTGATATAGATGAGGAAACACAGTAAAAATTGACTGAAGTAACACAAGAGTCTTAATACAATTAACATATGAATAATAAAGGGAAAATACATAGTGGTTTCTTGCTACCCAGACAGCAGCATCAACCTGAGACCCTGTTCCCTCCCAGCTCACCTTGATGAGGTACCTGGTGATGTCCCTGCCAGCAATATCTAACCGTCTGGTGAGGTGGGGCAGGGAGAAACCTTCATACACTGGGCAGATGTGGGTCACACCATCTCCAGAGTCCACAACAACACCAGTCAACAGCCCTGAAAACATGGGGGGAGCACAACTTTTACAGCACTTTCATAAATAACAGCACAGCAGCGAGTTTTAAATAAGATTTTTCATGGTAAATTGATACAACCTCTCTTCCCTCAGTCATCAATAGATATTAAACTCCATTTTCATGTTTAGAACTCTACCACTCACAGTTTTATGTGGTGTTTTGTCATCTTAGATTGCACTCTAATTAAAGGGAGTATTTACATTCATTAAATGCTTATTGGGGGCACAAATTCATCCACTGGATTCAGTTGTGTAATCTTATTTTAATTTCTGAAATATGAAGAAATCTAGAGATACTCAAGCCACAAGTTCACCTTGTTAAATTCTTAGGAGTTGCTGATTTTTACTGATATCCAAAAAAACAAATACTTTGGTAAGGTAGAGAATATTTGGACTATAGAGCACACACCTAATATTTCCTCACACAAATGGCATTAGGCTGAATGAGATCCACTTTCACAGACTAAAAAATTATCAACTCTCATTAAAAACAGTTTACCACAAACTATTAAATTCTAAGGTCTACAAAACAGATATCATGAACATGAAGAAACTGAAGTTTCTATACTTCAGAGGCAAAAATCAATTATGAAAGTTGATGAGAAAACAGTTTTATAGCTTCTCACAAGCTCCCTAAAGCAAGGAACCTTGTTTTAAGGAGAGACTCAGAATTGGGATGCACTGAAATGAGGCACATCTCTGGATAATTTTAGCAACATCTGGAAACTAAAGAGATTTTAGGTTCATTTTGCCTACCTTGAGCATAGAGAGTAAGAACAGCCTGGATGGCCACATACACCCCAGAAAACTGGTATGTCTCAAACATGACCTGTAAGATGAAGGCAAAAATCAGCTTCCAAAGAAATTTCATGGGCGTTTGAAAACTGCATTTCCAGAATTTTGTGTTTTTACTCATCAAAAACACTTCCCAAAAACTTCCATCACACAGATTCTACAGGAACATCAGAGAGCCACGTGCTTGGGGACAGTTCTGTACCTCACCTGTTCACACCAGACAAGCCAGGTGAAACATTCCACATCCCTTAAGCAACAAAAGCAAATACAAGAAACCCACACATCAACTTTTGCAGCTTTACACAAATTTTCACTTTTCCAAAGTGCTTAATGAGTGGGAGGCAGCACTTGTAGAACAGCCAAGCAGTTCATTACTGAAGTGTGACTTGGGAATAAAATGTTTGCTTAAGATGGATGCTTTAAAACAAAGTTCAGGCATTTTTCATTCCTCATATTAAGCCATACAGGCTTTGTGCAACTGCCCACTGTGTCAAATGAAGACCAGACTCTGTATCTTAGTCTAGAATTTAGATTGCACAGTCTGGGTTTTTTTTTTCCACTTAAGTTTTCCCAACTTTGCCAGATTTCATTTGCTCCCTGGTCACTGAAAGAAAGGATTAGAGCAAATGTGTTCACTGCCAACCTGCAGAAAGCACTGCTGTAACTGTGACATCAAAAACATTTCAAAGGAAAGGTGATGATAAATGTAAATTCTTAACAGACTAAGCAATTAATGTGGGGAAATATATATATACAAGCTTTGCTATTCAAACAACTGAAAATACCTAATTCAATGAAAGAGAAAAGTAAACATTCAGTTCTCATCAAACATTACTGCTCTTCAAACCTGAGTCTTCTTCACATCTACAGGAGCTGAAAAATATTTACCATTGAATGGAAGGCTGAGCTGGAGCTCAGATCACCCAGGGCAGCACTCTGAGACTGGGGATGCAAGAACCAGGCTTTCATTGATAATCCCCAGCACTAATTAAGGATTAAGTGCATTGGTTGTCATCACACCTTCATCCCAACTACGTCCAACTCCTTGCTGGAACAAGGAATCCCTGAGCAATGCCCCAGTGCCCAGCCACACATACCTCCACAATCTTCTCCCTGTTTTTAGTGGGATTCATGGGAGGCTCTGTGAGGAGGATTTTACAGTTTTTGGTGTCAATGTTGAGTTTCTCTGGCCCAAAGGTGTAGTCCCAGAGGTGCTTCATGTCGTCCCAGTTGCGGACGATGCCGTTCTCCATGGGGTAATTCACCTCCAGCATGGACCTCAGCTCGCTGGCCTCGTCCCCAACCATCAGATCCTGCAAGATGCCAATGCAAAAACATGTCCACAAAGCTTCCTCCACACCAAACTCCTCAAGCATGGCAGTCCAGATGTGCTCTTAAACAATGCCCACGTTTTTGAATCGTTTGCAGGTACTTAGGAGAGAAGGAGAATGTGTTTCATGGAATATTTAAATTTGGCTCTTACCCATCCCAAAGCTTTTCCAAAATAAACATTATTAATTTGTTTTTTTTTTCAATTAACCTCAAAGAAACCAATAAACCCTGTTAGAGCAAGACACTACAAAGACTTTGTAAGTGCAGATGTTTCTCCACTGACACCTCCAAAATTATTTTAACTGAATAATTATTTAAATACTGATTTCTAAGAGCCGAGATGCAAAATAGCACATAAGGGGAGTAGGTGGGATTGGCAGAATATTTTTCCATGCATGTTGCAAATTTCTGTGCACAATACCAAAAAAGGAATAATGAGTGGTGAATAAGCATACTGAACAGGAGCAAAAGCAAATAAGAGATTATAAATTCCACACCAGACATTAAAAGAAACAATGGTTTACATATTGCCTGTGTCAATAGGGTGTGAAGAGACACATCTGAATAGAAAATATAACCTCATCTGCTCCTTGCCAAAAGTCCCAGGAACCCCAGCAATGCATTCTTGCACAAACACAACCAACTAATGCAATTTGTATAGTCATTTCACACTGATTAGGCAATCTGTTTATTAACATTAGTTATGCAAACACTGCACATTCAAATTAGTAGCATCACATCTCCTCCTTTCCCACGTATTTCCCACAGGAAGTATGCACAGGAACATCTTTTCTTTGCTCCTCATTACACCACAGACTTTTCTAAAGAAGCCTGAACTGACTCACTTGCACTTAGGCTGCAAGAACATATTTCTAGGTACCATCAGCTCTGTGTCCATAATGATATTAATTGGGAAAAAAAAAAAAGAAGAAAAGCCAGCTCCTTCATCCCAACATATGCCATGACAGTCTGCAGTTGCTGTGGCACAGTGGAAGTGAGGGTTACTCAGCCTACTGTTCAATGCCAGGGAGAAAAAATAAAGATGCCAAGAAAAAAATCTGGCATCCGGTTCATGATGCCTGTTTTAGAAGGAACCCAAGCAGTTGCTGTCAACTACATAAAAAGGAAGGGAATTGAAAATAGTTTGAGTGAAACCATTCCTCTTTCACCCCCTCTCCCTGCCAAGGTGTTTTAGTTTTATTGTGTGTTTTCCCTTGCACAGCAGATCACAATTCAGCTCTGGACTGCACAGAAGACAAAAGACTCCAACACTTTCAATCCAAAGCACTCTGGAGAAACCAAACTATGAGAACTCCACCACATCACTCATGAGAGTCTGAGATGACACAAACTCCACCAGTCAGAAGAACCAGAAGGCTTTTTTGTGCTCTGCTCTTTGAGGCTCTAACAGGACACAGCCCAGGAAAAGCCACTGTTCAAAGGTGCAAAGTGAAAGTTGCACAGAACTTTCACATCCTTTTAAAACAAAGCTAAAGGGCAGAACAATTGTTCTCTCTTGAGAACATCAGCACACTAACAAACACACACACTTGGCAGTTGAAGAGGAAGAAGGACAACACAACCAAATTTGCTGAGAGGGATCAGCATTGTGGCATCCAATGTTTCCACCACCTCAGTACTCAGTAATATCTGACTGAAATCTCAACATTTCAATGTTCATGTTAAATAGAGCAATTTCTGCTGTTAAAGATGCTGAGTTCACATTGGCCTTTCAATGTTATTCTTGCACCTTGCAAAACTACAGGTTATGTGGCATTTCAAAGCAATACATAACACATCCTCATTAATTAGTTGCCAGTAAACCAAAGCAATGAACAATGCCCAAAATAAGTATGTATTCAAATGTAAAATGTAAGACAAGACAGAACAATGAGTAGCATTTAAAAAAGAACATAACAGCTACTAGGTCTCATCAAGCAAAAATGGGAAACAAAAAGCACAGGGGCACCTCACTTACCATCATTTTGTTATTCTACTTCAACAGGTCAAGAAAGGTGAAGAAAAGGTAGAAGCAAGAAAGTCAGAAAAGGCCTAAATGAAATTCTCAAATTATTTTTAAGTACACAGTAGAATTAGGCTGAAAAGAGATGCATGTACAGCAGGAAATGATCTGAGTTAGTTTAGTTAGGGCCAAACTAACATTATCAGGACATCAGATTAAATTGTCTCTTTAGTGGTAAGTCATGTTTAGGCTTCCCTCACTGCAAACAGGATCAGTGTATCTGCCTAGCTCTAATAAATAGGATTCTGTGTATAAATACTCTGTAAAAGAGGAGTTTTACCCTGGGCTAGATGTATATCTGAACTAGACAAGACTCTGCACAGGAAAATTGGCCATAACTAGCTCTGACAATTGCTAGATTTAAATTTTGTTGTAAAAATTTACTTAATATATCCAGGAACTGAAAATTACTCCTTAGCACTGACTTATTAATACCCCCCAAACCTCCTGCAGACCAGTAGGTCAGTAAAAGCCAATTTTAGTTACAATTTTAAGTAAAACAATCCCAGAATAATAACTGAATTCCTGAGCAGGAGAAAAAGCTATACCCCTGAAGCTAGCTGAAATGAGAATCCACAAGGAAAAAATGGTCAAAGCAACTTGAAATTGGTAACTCAATGGATGATAACCACTGTTTTGATCAGCTTCCTTTCACTGAGTTTCACAGCAGCACAGCTTTCATGAATAATTTTGAAAAGTTAAACTGATTATCTCTTATCAGCTTCCTTTGCTCAGTTTCAAACTTATCCCATAAGAACTCACAGCATGTGCCTAGAATTAAATTTTGGCATAGAACTCATCTATACGTATTTTTTTTAGGAAATCTGCAAGATTCTCACAAAGAAAAACAGCACTCAAACTTAGCAAGTCTTTCTACTGTATTATCATACTGGGATACCCAGAGTGTCTGTGGCAGGGATTTCTTCCCTTGATACACTGCTCCCTTAAGAAAGGCTGACAAGCTGTTAAAGGCAGATGATATAAAACTCCTAGAAAGGATCTAGACACAGTTTATACTCTTTGGAATCCACCAACATGATCCCTGCTCGAGCAGAAGACCAGCAATGCCTGTGAGGGGATTTGTTCACAGGTTGTTTTGCTGATCTCACAGCAGTGACCCACTTCCACCTGCTCCCTTTCCAATGCAGCACTATTTGTAACCATATGAAATTATCAGATCATCAGGGGATACCAAAACTGGTGGGACAGGCTGTATTGGATCAGCTGGAAAGGAAACATGACTTCAACACTGAGATTTCATGCAAGAAAATTCAGGGGGGAGTTGAGACTCACAAATCACTGCATAATTCCATAAATCTTTACCAAGACTTCCTTTAAGGAGGCTCCTCACATTAAGTTCAAGAAGGTACCCAAGGAAACACCTCTCCCCAAATCCTACTAGAGAAAGGATTACGTTTTCTGTCTCCTCACAAAAAAATCTGCTATGAAAGGGAAAGATCTCTCAACCAAACTGTCCCAGCTGATACAAGGTCAAGCATTACTGAGACAGTAACAGGACAAGCCCACAATCACATTTTGGGAAGCTCTAGCACCTTTCAGCCTTTTGATTTCCTTGTGTGGCTACAAACCATTTCACAGGCAGAAGCACAAACCTGACAACTCAAGTTCTCCTTGTCAACTACAGGGTTCTGAAAATAAGGAACAGAACTGGACTGATTTTTTTTTCCTCTTCCTAAACTGCTACTCAGAACCAATAAGGAAAGCAAAACTGAAATCCTGTTTATGTGGGTCCTACTTAACCTTCACTGGCCTAAGTGAGCACTTGAACTCTGCCTTGCTCCTCCCTCACTCTCCAGCTGGGGTTTGCATGATGGTCTAATAAGGCAGTCATTACTTCACTTCTGAATTTCACCAAGAAATGCCTCATTTTCAGCTGGATCAGCTCACTACAGCAGCTCCCAACACGCCTGCACAAGCAGCATGACCAGCACAAGCTGAATTGTGTGGCCAGAAGCAAGAAGGATGTGACCACAGCAGGGCCAAGACATTTCCAAAGCCCATACAGCAGAAGCAACTAATAACATCTGAAGTGTTGCACTCTAATTATAAAATAAGTGGGAAATTATAGCTCCCCTGGACTTCAGAAAATGAATTCTCCAGTGGTTCTCCCCCTCATGTCTTGGAATAATGCCCCAAGACAAAGCAGCCTGAACAGAGCCTCTCCTGTGGAGCACCCACATCCACCAACAGCAAAAGGAAAACAAAAACCATAGAAACAAATGAAACAAAACACAGCCAAGGTTCAACATCTCATACAAGATCACAGATGATCAACTCTGAGGAGAAAGCAAACTGTACAGAGAAAAACCTGGCAGCTCCAGCAGCTCTTCAGCATTGTCTCCAAAGCCCACAGCACATGGTGACAGTCACTCACTTCTGTCTGCTCTCTGCCTTCTGCTCTTGGCACCATTTCCATCTTGGCATTTGCAGCCCCTTTTTTTGCCCAGAAGCACTCAAGCCCTACCTGCTGCCTCCTCAGGTGCACTATCTGAAGGCCTCCAGGGCTTTAGATTACCCTCTTCTTAATTTTGTAGTTTGTGATATGCTAAAATCCAACACAGAAATGAATCAAGAGATACTGAAACAGCATAAAAGAGAGTTAAGGAAACAAACATTTCCAGACATTACACAAGTTAAAAGCTGCCCTAAATATTTTTGTGTGTCAGAAAGAAATAACAATCAAAAAACTTACCTTGATTTCAATGTTTCCTACTTTAGCAGTTGATCTTATAATGGGTCTTCCAACCAAAGCTGGAAAAATGTGCTCTGGGAAATTCGAGCCTGCATAGCCACATTTCACAAACTGGAAAGGAAGAAACAATTCTGTTAGAATATTACTTTTTAGAGTATTACAATATTACTTTTGGTTACATGTAAAAACGTGGTTTGGGGTAAAAAAAATCAAAGTCCAAATTTAAGAGCATGTGCCCCACTGGAAACTAATTTGATTTATACTTTCAAATCAATTTTACACATTTTAGATGATGCACAGATTTTTAAAACTGAATAGAAGTATTTTCCAGAATGTTTTCTGAATCAAAACTATCAGATTTTTGAGAAAGTGTTTAAAATGAGTAAGTACATTGCAAGGTGTAAAAGAGTCCAGTGAATTTGGATTTCCTGCCACTCTATAAAAAAGTCCTCCAGCAACCTAAAATCTGTAATTTTGTAATGGATCACCTTATAAGGAGTACCCAATGAAACCTAATTAAACCACCTCTCCAATTAGAGCACACAGTAGCATAATGAATTACACACCAGAAAAAGCCCCAAAACGTTGTGAATTCAAGTTTCACACTCCTGTAAGAAATGCTCAAATGTGAACCACCAATTCAGATGGATTTCTCCAAGTTCCATAACTCTGAGGGTTTCCTTTAAGGATAAAGTCTGCAGTAAGCACTTCTAAAACCAACAGCACCACCAAAACCTCATATGATGGCAGTTCACACCAAACAGGATGCTCTGAAAGAGTGTTTGTTACCCAAATATATACAAAAGGAAGCTTTATATCACTGGCTTCCAAGATAGTATACACACTAAAAAAACAATGTCAGTTTACTGAACAATAAAAAAAAACCTGTGCAGTCACCAGAGGAAGTTCAGTTGTAAAATGTGAATTTGAAATGTGCCAGCAAGAAGTTACAAGTTTAATTCATGGGGATCAGCAAAGATGCTCTTCAGCCACCCTATTCTGATAGGATAATTTCATGTATTCTACCCTGATGATGTTCCAAAATGAAATTACCCACTGTAGGTTGTATGAAAAGCTATCTGCTAGAATTTTCCAAATTTTCTGAAGACTGCCACTGGCACAATTATCCCAGCAAAGAGCACAGCTAATTGCAGCTGAGAGGAATTCTGTCATGACAACAAGCGTAACATGAAAAGTCACTTGTGCTGCTGCTCTTAATTATTCACCTCACTGCAGTAAAAAAAGGGCACCAGTTGTGGAAAGAAATTTAGAGAGCCAGTTACAGAAAGAGCCAAGAGATACTTGAATTAAATCTGGGGTAGTAAAGGGGAGAAAGGATTTTTATTTTGCTTTTTGGTGACCCCATTTTCTTTCACTCCTTCAGTGCTTGCCCTCCAAAGGCAGAGCTGTCAGAATACTCTGAAAAGACAAGTATTTACCAATTCTTTTGGTTCTCCTCAGGCCAGAGCTGCCCAGGAGCTGTACAGATCTTATCTGTGCATTCAAGAATGCAGTGCTGCTAGGAGAAATCAAAGATCAGCCACTCCACTACTCAAAGTTTTAACACACCAGTGCATCAGAAGGACCAGGGTAAGTAATATCTAAATAAATCTTTACAACTTTAACTCCTGGAACACCCCTCAAGATCCACTACTCAAAGTTTTAAACCCTGTATTTATACAGCAAAGCCCAGTATTTATACAGCAACCAAAAAACAACTGCTGCACAAAAAATCAGCCTCTTAAAACACCTCTCAGAATCACACACAGCTACACTGACCTAAAAACTGCTGACCTACAAAACCACAGGAATTCTTACTATTTGATATGAATAGTAACTTCCAGCCTCTTTTTGCATTAAGGCCTTGATGCATCTTCCCTGGAAATTAACTGTGTTGGCAATTAATAAATAGATTTTTAAAACAGATTGACATTTCTCTAACCAGCCTAAAACACAATCAAAACCAGATTTAATTGATGTGAACTCCAATGAGTGAGATTAAGATTCCACTGACAGAGAGGACAGAATTTTAACTTGCCTTCAAATTTGAGATTTCCCTTTCCAGTCTACATAAAAATTTAATGGAGAACAAGTGAGCCATCAAAGGGGGCATCCCCACTGCAGTATTCTCCCTGACATTATCCTGAATTTTCAGCTGGTTCAGGAGGTTTGGGATGACCTCACATTGCCTATCATGGCTGAAGAAACAGGCTCAGTAAAACTACCAACAGGTAAATGCACAGATCTGTACAATAACAGATTTTGGACTCTTTTAGATTTTTTGGGGAGTACAGGAAACTTGTAAATAAATAAAATACTTCTCCCTCCTGTCCCTTTCCAGGAAATCCTTCAAAATCTTCAAGCAGACATTATGAACTGCAGTAGTCTGGAACATTAAACACTGACTGTTCTGCCACTCTCACTTTGAAACTCTCTCATTTAAGCACAGTGCACTTGTTTCTCTTCCACCTCTTGCTGTGCACACCCCCCACAGCAATTATTGAACAATTTCAGTACAATGCTCATGTTTCCAGCAATAACACAAGCGCTCCTGAATTTACCCATTCCTGCAAGGACTTCATCACCATTTGTTTTTTGCACACATTCAGAATATTCTCAGAACATTTTTTCAGCCTGCCTGTGTGCAAGACCATGTATGTAAGAATTTTTACCATATATAGTTTCTTCTCCATTTCACTGTGGTTTATACCGAGTCTTTCACTTCCTACTGAGTCATCAAACACTGAGAACTTGCATGTAGAAGTGTTCTTTCAAACTAAAAGAATGAGGAAGCTCACTAACAGGTCACGTGGCTGTTTTTAAAATGAATATTAATATTCTTATCAGATCTCCCTGCTTGATCCTTTTCCACTGATGCAACTCAAACAAAAAGCCTGAATACAATGACAGCAATTTTAAAGGCCAAGAAGCAAATTTCAGTTTGGCCTCTAACAATAAGAACATCCACCTTTGATGTTTTAGACCTTTGAGGTGCCATTGCCTGCCTCCCACACTACATTTTGCAAGAACTTCCCTCGAGTCACTCACCTCTTCCTCAAAGATTGGCTGCAGCCTACCAAGAACATTCAATTCCAAAGACAAGCCTAATGTTAAAAATTCACCTGATTTTTCCAAAGATATTCCTCATTTTTTTATCTATAAGATTTCTGACACCTGGAAAGAGATTTCATTTCAGTCATGCTCTGAAGTGTGAGGTATCAGACAGAACTCTAAAATAAGACATCTCTTGTCACATAGGGAAAATATTATTATCAAAATACTGGTTTGAGGACATAGAATTATTTGACATCTCCACCTACACTTGACACTCAAAAGTTTTACTGGATGGAATTTTTGTCCAGCTTAGTTATCCCAATCCTTGTCCAATCATCCCAAATCAACCTAAACATTTGGAGCTGACTTTTTGGACAGTGACTTGTGCCACTCTGCTCTGCCAGCCAAGGAGCTCTGGGGCTCCCAGACACACTCTGCTGTGCCCAAAAGCCCAGCACAACCCAAAACCAGCTGAAGTCTCACAGGCCCCTCCTCTTACACCACAAAGGCACCTTCCACTCTTGTGGTTATTCATATCCTGCTGCTACAAGGCATGGAGGGAAAAAAAAAATGTATGGATCTCAGATGCCTCTGGAATTAACAGCAGGCACAGAGAGGCCAGGTTGTACAGAAATCTGTGTGGCAGCTTGGGAGATGTGATTGGAACAATCCCTTCCACCCCACAATGCACTCAACATTTTACAACTCAGTGGTTATTGCCATATAAAGGGCCACACCAATGGATGAAGCTCTGAATGATTAATTTTTTTAAATCTGGGCCTCACAATAGGAATACTAAAGAAAAAGAATGAAAAAGATCTCAAACCAAAACCAAACAAACCAGAAAGGAGCTTCCACAACCCTTTGGAACAAGAAAATGCTGTATTTTCTTCTTTCCTTCTTCAAAATGATAGTGCAAGCAGTGCCCAAAGGCTCTGAACCCCAGCCCTATTAAAGATAATTTCTCCTATATGAGGGCTAATGAAGACATCAAAACTGTCAAACCCCTGAACTGTCAAACACAATGTTCTTCTTCCTGAACCATTCTAAAAATTTCAGATGTAAACTGAAAAACCCTTTAACTTAGGATGCTGAATCTCTAATAACATCATCCTTTGTCTCAACTATTCTTTCCAAGGCTTGTCAAAAAAACCTAAAAACTCTTTATTGCAAGTGTCCATAAAAAAAAAAAAAACCACTTGCTTTTTTTTGCCATTCAAGAGATCTTGATGTACCACCAGTTAACTCTCAACGTGATATTGCCTTACAAGGGGATACCCTATACTATTAAAAAAAATTCCCAAGGGGAAATATCCACCGATAGCATCTGATCTCTTTCTGCTTTAAAATGCTTTCTGATTTTAAAATCTCTTTCTGATTTTAAAATCTCTTTCTGATTTTTCACTTCCTGCCAAGGTGCCTCACAGCCTGACAAAAGGATGGATTTCCAGCGGGTGCCTGCACGTTTATGGAGGCCAGAAAAGGTGCAAAGGATGGGAAGAAAACCTTTCACTGAAAAAACGCCAATTTGCAGGTACGTGGCAGATCAGAGGTATTAAGGAAATGATGATGCTCTATTTTGAACAGCAGCTGCCAAAAAAAAAAAAAAATCAAACATAAAACCCCCACACAAAACCCCAACAACAAAACTCCCAAACACTTCCCTAAACCAATAATCCTAGTATATAATAATATATAAATAATTAACAAACAGGACACATCCTGATTGCCCAACGCATAATGCGCTCATTCAGAATTTTTGAAAATCGCCGGTTATCCAGAAGCTCGCTGGATACCCAGGATACGGGCACCGCCCCCCTGTCGCCATGGGGACACGGGAGGCGAAGCGGACGCGGAACTGAGACCTAGAGGAGCCTCCCCCGAGCCTCCCCGGGTCACCCCAAAGCTCCCCGGGTCACCCCAGCGTGCCAGGTCGGCTCTTTGTGTTCGTCTCCCCGCGGTGCCGAGGCGGGGGCGCGTCCCCTGAGGGGCCGCGCGCGCTCCCCCCTCACGCCGTCCCCTCCCCTCGGGGCTCTGTCCGCACTGAGCGGGGTCAGGCGGCTCTTAAAAACTTCTGTTTGCCGTGAATGTTGTGTTATTCCACAGCCCGACAACCCCGATAATAGCTCATGGCATNGCCGCCCCCGCCCATTCATTCCGCGGGCCCCGGGATGGCGGCGGGGCCCGGCGGCGGCCAGCAGGGCCCGGTGTGTGCGGCAGGGCCCGGTGCGGGCGGTGCCGCCAGGAAGCCGGGCCGGCTCCGGTGTGGGAAGCGAGGGGGGAGGACTCTCCCGGCTTCCCCTTCCCCTCCGCCCCGGCAGCAAGAGCGGCTCCCGGCACCGCCCAGCGCGGAGACTCACCCCGGTGCCGTTGTCGCACACCACCACCTTCCTGCCCAGCGTGTCCATGGCCGCGCGGGGCTCGCTCCTCTCACCGGGACCGACCGACAACCGAGCGCGCCACCGGCACCGCCCCGACCNAAAAACCTGGGGTTTGTTCCCGATTTCTCATCCCGTGAGGAGTCTCTCGTGTTCCCGACTTCTCATCCCGTGAGGAGTCCGGAACAAAGCCCAGGTTTTTCCCTCCATGTCGGGCCCCTCTGGAGAGCAGCCTGTTACACTTCGGTATCACACAGTATAACCACGAGCGGGGTTGTTTGCCATCAGTGTTGTGTTATTCCATAGCCCGACATCCCGGAATAATAGCTCATGGCATGGAGGGGGAAAACCTGAGGTTCCTTCCTGGCTTTTTTCCCCTCCACGCCATGAGCTATATCTGTTCACTGTGGACAGCAGCCTGTTACAATTCGGTATCACACAGTATAACCACGAGCGGGGTTGTGTAGTTAAGAGAGTTACATATTGTGTGGAAAATCACGCTGTGAAAGGCCAGTGTCCTCAGCTGGAGGCAGAGGAATCCTGCAAAAATCAACTTTATTCGAATAAAGGGAGAGAGACCACTGGGTGTTGTTGGTCTCATTACCAACTGTTGTTGCTGTTAGCTGCTGGAGAGCCCTAAAATGTTTTTGTAATTCATTAAATGTCGTGCACAGCGCAGCAGAGGAAATACGATGCAGTTTGAACAGACATCTCTTTTAAAACTTATTTTACTGATTTAGCTGAACTGGGGTATTACTTCTTGTTTTAAAGATTAAAAAAACCAATCAGTGTCTGTAGGAAAAAAAAGCCACCGAGAGAAGTATCCACAGTTTCCTAGCAGAAGGTGGTGTGACTTGCTGTGACTTTTGGGAGTGAGCAAGCCATCGTGACAGAAGATAATAAAAGTATGATGACTAAGCAGAGTGCTGAAGCTTATCAGAGAAAGTACTACCTCTCTCTTATACAGAGTTTGATAGACTTTTATGAACTTGCTCTGTGCTGATCCTAATGTGCAGCCATACAGAGAGAGGCAGGAAATACTCAGAATTAAAAGGGAAAATGAGTTGTTGCACCAGCTGGCCTATAGCTCTGCTCAGTCTGGAAGAGAAGGGAGGGTCTGGTGATATGGTGCTTGCAGCAAAGCAAACAGTGCTCCTCAGTCCCTCCTCCACTCCCCACAGAGCCCTCTCTCCCAGGGCAGTGTGTGGAATTTGGACCTGCAAACTCTGGCTGCCTGGAGGAACTGAGGCCAGCTCATTGCTGTGCCTGGTTCCAGTGTTGTGTTGGCAGGGCAGGAGAAACATTCTACCTGAAAACTGGCATTAATCTTTTCAATAATCTGTTAGCTTCCTTATTGAGTCATTTTACCTTTGTCCTGGATTTATTTCACTACTTTACCAAAACTAGAGGACTAGAAATACTCACAGGAAGTGTCCCCTGACTGAACACTGATCATTTTCTGGATTTATCAAACTCTAGATGTAGTAAGTTAAAAACAGTCTGGATTCTTCTGAATAGATCATGGTTTAAAGGGCAGGTAAACCCTCAGCAGACACACCCTCAGCACTGTGTGACTCCCTCATTAGCTTTAAGGGACTCTGACCTCCCCCAGATCCTGAATATCTCATTTTTCCTGGCATCAAAGCCAACCATGCAGGTGCCAGGGGCAGTGTGGCCATGGGGGCCAGAGCAGGAGCATTTTCCTGCTAAGAAAAGACAACTTGGTGGTCAAACTGCTCCAGACCCAGAGTGCTGAGCAGGCCTGGATTTCTGTGAAGGACAAAAGGGTCTGGATTCTCCTCCCTACAAGCACCACCCATTCTGAGTCACCCGGGCTGGAAGTACTGGCAGAATTGCAAAACATCTTCACACAGATGGTAGGATCCAGTGTAGGTGACAGGGGGATTCTTGAGTGAGATATTGGGCTGTAATTAAAATACTGTGAGGGGAGGTTTTTTTATTGTTGGGTATTTTTCACAAGCATTTCTTCACTGGGAGGAGAAAATGTTTTCCTTTTGTAGTGTCACAGGGGTCCAGAGTATGAACTTTAATTTTTGCTGGCTCATTTCCAGACAAACATAAGAACACATTGTAAAGGTCACACTGTGTTTTAAATTCAACAAAAATTCCATTTCATGTAGTACCTCTAGCATATGTCCCATCTGCCATTCAAAACTTTTAAAACTCAACTTCAAACAAAGTTATCTTACAGAGTTCAGGCACTGCAAATCATCATGAATTTTGGCCACTGCAGATGTGATGATGCTTTGTCACAAAAGCCCAGATCCATGCAGGGCATATATTTGTGCTGATTTCACTGAAATTTAGGGGCCACAAATAATTTTATGGTAAGGAAAATCCACCTTTACAGCATTGCTTCTTACTTGAAACAGTTTAATTTCTGAGGCCTTGAGATGAAGCAGTGAAATGTGCAGATGAGATGGGAAACCCCTGGATGCTCTCTCTGGACCCTGCTCTCCACTGCCCTCAATATTTTGTGGTTGTTTAGGCAGCAGATGCAAGGTGTTAATAAATCTGAATTCCCCACTGACATCACTGGTAACATTTTGAGGCCACTTTCCAGAGATATAAACGGCACCCAATGGAATTTCAGAGTTTCAGAAACCTGATTTTTGGTTCTTTTTATACCAGCTGAAGTGAATGAAACCATTTTTCTGAAAACTGGGTTCCAGATATTAAAGTCTGGCAGGCAGAGCTGGGTTATCCAAAATGAGATGCCAATTCTGAAAAGAAAACTGCAAGTGATGATCTCATAGGGGAAGTCTGAGACAGAGTTAAGACTGGAATCTAAATCATCTGAGGCCCAGTCCTGTGCATTAACCACAACACTGATTTTTTTAATACTGTGAGCTTGAATACTGACTCTCTCTTTATTTTTTTAACCAGCAGTTTATAAATGCAGTAGCACATTTCAGATGTCAGTAAAGTATTTTTATCTGGTAATTAGTTCATGTGCACAATAAGATGAATAGGTCTGAACAGTGACACACAGCCCAGTGCTGCTTGAGAAGGAAATCATCTATTTATTGATTGTTTTCATTAACTTTGGATATCCATGGCAATCAACAGCTGCTCCAAGATGGACACGACAGATTGCATGGTTGCTCTAATTCCTGAGACTTACGGAAATGTCTGTTTCTGGTGATTTTTGAGGAAACGTCCTTTCTAAGAATGAGCTTTACAGCCAAAGCGGGTGTTGGGAGGAACGCCCCGATCACGTTACTGAGGGAGAGGAGATTTGAGACAGGAGGTGGCAGCCTTGAGTGGTAACTCACTGCTGCCTCGGCTTAGTTAGGCTCGGGTCCAAACCGAGTCAGAGCTGGGCACAAATCACTCAGCATCTCAGCCTTTTTTCTTAAACGTCACAGCGACAAGCAGCCTGCATAGTGGAGATGGCAGCAACTAGCTTTGTCATTTTTGCCTAGTAATTAAAGATGTAGCTAATTAATTTAATACTTTTAATGTGAAGCTGTCTGGGTTTTCCTGGATTTTTTTAACATTTGGATCAGTTGTAGCAGGAAAGACTGCAGCACACTGCAGAGGCACAGTTTAATCTGTGCCATTCTCCTCTGGGTCTGATTCTTCCAACTAGGAAAACCATATTGCAGACAAGAATAACTAATAAAATATGGAGCTGATTTATGCAAATAAAAGTTGTGTCTAATTCTGGGCTCCTTTTTGGTATCTGGAGTGTTGGGTGATTCTCCACCCCTTAGCTGTGGTGTACTGGCCATTTCACAGGTGCTCCTGGCTCCAGTAATGGCAAGACAACCTACTTTTATTAACAATATCACTGAAATGTTCTCAGCCATAAATCAGCAGAAAACCTTGCAACTGCACAGTCTCAGCAGAGAGAGGAACTTGATGACATCATTGTTTTTCCCCTGTGAAAATGCTTAGTTGGAAAAAGACAAAAAAAGATTAAATGAATCAGAGTAGCTCCATGCAACCTCCCACTTTTAATCTTTTTGAAGATTGTGAGCAGCACCATTCACTGGTAAAAAATGGAACCAAGAGAGTCCTGCAGCATTGTTCATTTCTGCTGGATGTTCATAGTAGGAATTATACTTGTAAATTTTATTATTGTACATTTTTTGTATGCATTGATTGATTTTCCCCTACAACTCCACATTTTAAAAATACGTATTTTGGGCCAGATTTCAAGTCACAGAGGCACGTGAAAAGTCTTCATTTGAAAGTTTGCTAAGCAACAAATCCTTCAAATAGAACAAGTTGCAACTCTGCTCTGCCTGGGAAGCACAAATGCATGTAAGTCTTGATCCATAACAGAACTCATTTTCTGAGGTTTTTGTCTCAGTAATCCTGCAGTTCCCCTGTGCATGCCCAGATCTGTGTGCTGCACACAGACACCAGGGTTTGCACGGATCTGAAAGAGAGAGCAGCTTTGCTGTAACCCTCTGGGCCTGTCAGGCACAGACATTGTCAGGGAACCTTCTGTTTAATCTTTTTATTAAGCAAATATTGCCTTCAGTTTGCATAAGCACTTGCCCAGCCACGGCTTCCACACAATCCTTTAATAACTGCCAGGGTGTGGTGATTACATTTCCTCAGAGGCTTCTCCTCCACCTGACTACCAAAAGGAATTTATTCCTCAGCTAACATCATCACTTCTTTGTTTTATTTCTTCTTTCCTTTGCCTGTCACAGATCAGTGAGTTAATACCTGTCTTTTTAGTGCAAAAAGTGGGTTGGGGGGTGATTCTTTGAGGCAGATTCCCTAAAGAAATGAGGTTTGTGCCTCATTCTCTGCCTGTTCCAACACTCAGCATGCAGCAGTAATAATGTGGAACCCACTGGCCATTTCACTTCATGGAAGAGGAACAGGGGACTCCAGTCCTCAGCTTCCCAGCAATTTTAAGGAAGTGGATGGCTGGGGGAGGACAGAGAGCCTCCTGCTACCTTCTAGTATTAAGATACTTGTTCATTTAGGAGATACAGGCCAAGTTTTGAATATCAAAATACCAAAAAAATTGAGGTTTATTTGGAGTCAAGATGAGCACCTCCCTTTTTGTGCGTGTTTGGTTTTTTAAAAGGCCACTGAAACTGTGAAAGAATGTGCAAAACTTGCTTGATACAGATGATCAGTACTGCTCACTACTTTTAGGTTGAAGGCTGAGTCATAACAGTAGTTCTGTGCATTAATTTAATTTCCACTCCCTCACAGCATTTATGGGATTGGAAAATGAGCCAAAAAGCATTTTGTTCTATGAGGAAGCACAATAAACTTGGGCCTTAGAAGGTCTGTGTTGCTGCAGAAATATGGTTTTCTTTTTTTGAATAGGTGGTTTTGGAGTCTTAAGGGCTCTCTCTAATTGTTGCTTTCTTGGAACAACAGTAGCTGCAGCCTTGGCTGGGTGAGGACATGGACAGATGTTTTGTTCCATCCACAGCCACATGGGTGCTTCCAGCTGCTACAAACTGGCCTCTCATGGAGAGGTTTTTATGGGTTCTCCCTAAGCACAATCAGGTGTGTCATTTCAAGCAGTTTAAAATCATGGTCTGAGGGGTGGCAGCTGGCTGTGCCTCCCCTGAGTTAGCAGTACTGCCATGGACTCCTCTGGTAGCACCCTGAGGAGTGGCCAGGAGCTTCTGAGGGGTTAATCCCATCCACTGGCAATGCTGAATGGAGAAAAAGCCACCTCTGCATAGCCTGGAGTCCTTTTGGTAATTCAGAAGCAAGGGCAGGACTTCTGCCTGCACCAGAGGTGAGACCATTTGGGGATTTGAATATCTGAGCTCAACAAACAGAAAGAAAACCATTGACTCCTGTGTTTTTACAAACCACTTCCAGAGCAGAGTCACATTTTAAATTGGGCCACATGTGAAAATGGCTTTTTATGCTGAGAAAAAATGTAGATATGTGGAAAAGGTATTAGAAGAACTCTTTAGTGGTTTGGGGCACTGAGGAGATCTCTTCTGAGAGCACAGCTTGGATTGTGAGTGGCATGATCAGATATTTAGGGAACCCTAGCCCTGTGTGTGGTAGAAAAGTCCAAGAGAAATGAGCAGCAAGTCCCTGAGTAATGGAATCATTGAAGCCTGGTTTCCAATGGATTTGTGCTTCCTGCAGGTTCTCCCCTGGCCTGTTTGGTCATTGTATTGGATGGATTGTCTGATGCCTGGTAAGGATGAGGCTTTTGCTACATTCTTTTTTCCATGGCTGTAGACACCAGCTGGATCTCCTCTTTTTCCCAGCTGCCTGCCTAAACTTTGCACTAAACTTTGTGTCTTCAAACCTGGGATTCGTTTTCAAATTTAGTTTAAAATCAGCACTGGACTCAAAAGTTACTCTAAGAGGAAGTGAAGACAGCAGAATAGGCACTCACACACAAAACATTATGACAAAGGCCTTTTTTTTCCTTAGGGAATCAGAACAGCTGGAGAAGGCACTTCCTTCATATTTGGTGATTGCCAGCACTGCCAAGGGCACCTCATTGGGACACAGAAAGGACAAATGAAAGCAGCTTTCTGAACTTAAAGCTGCTTTCATCTTGCAGCCCTGTTTTATAGAGAACAGATTTACAGTTTTGTACTCTTGTGGGGCTTTGTTGGCTTTTATTTGGAACTTGATTATTCACTAGATGAAAATGTGCTGGGCTTCCAGGAGTTGGTCTATATCTACATGCAGATTGCATTTTTTAACTATTTCTTACATCAATTTATCCAACCTGTTTTTGTGACTGGAACCTGATGAAAATGCAAATATTTGCAAATGCAAAGCTCTGCAGCAATATCAGTATTTCTTTATTTCACCCTGCTCCACAGAGCAGCAGAGGAGATTTTTAATTTACCCACTAAGAACAAAGTGCTGATTTGGCTCTGTGCTTCTTGGAAACTGTCTTTGCTCTGCTATTTCCTGTTATTTTCTCAAGTTTTATACTTCAGAAGAGAACAGGGACCCACTCAAAATCTCTTCATGTGGCAGTGTGAGGTGATTCCTTGGACAGGTGTAGATGGTGCTGTTTGCAGGTGAAAAGGGAATGAAGAGCAAAAGCAGGGCAGGAAGTTTTCTGTTGAATTGTGAGGCTTTGTGAGGAGCCTGCAGTGCTGACCTTGCTTTACACATTCAGCAGACACTGCAAAATCTCATTTCCTCAGACTTTCAGCATTTTTCATGGGTGTTCCTCCTGATGCCTTGGGAAGGCTGAGCTGGAGCACAGACTGGGCAGAGCCAGAGAATAAAGTAGATATTTATTGAAAGGCCTCCAGGATACACCTTGGGCAGGACAAGGGCCTGACCAGGGATACACCCAAGGTGGACCCAAAATGGTCACAAAATGGACCCAAAATAGTCACAAAATGGACCCCTGGTCACGAGGTCTCACACTTGTATCAGTTTTGTTCCATTTGCACACTGGGGTTTAATTGTCCAATTCCAGCTCCAGCCTGTGAGGTCTCATCCTTCTTGTTCCTCCCTTCGGCCCAGCCTTATTTGTGCTTTTGGGCCTGAAAGTTGTCCTTGGTGTGCAGCAGGAAAGGATTTGTTTTGTGTCCCTGCTCTGTGCAGAGCTCACTGACACTGAATGTGAGCTCACAGCTGCACCTGGGGCAGCAGAGAGTCTGAAATACATAAAAACTCAAACTTAAGGCATCACTCCNGAAAGCTCAGACTTAAAGCATCACTCCTTTCATGCCAAGACCTGAGCCCTGAGCAGGGTGGGCCGTGCTCACCCTGGCAGTTCCTGTGGCACCTCACCTATGGTGGTGTCTTCATTTCAAACCTTTCTGGATTCCAAAGTGAATAAAGTGCTTCTAGAATCTGTGGTCCATCAAACCATTTGCATTTTCTGTTTTGAGCCCTTGACAGATCAGTGGTTGGGAAACTTGTTCCCAAGCCATCTGCACCTGCCAGCCTTGCCATGCAGGAACAGGTCATTTCCTCTCCAAACATGACTGGCTTCTGACAGCAGTGGGAAATTGGCAGCTCTTCTATGAAAACAGTGCATTCCAGTTTCCTCTTGCTGATTTTCACTGAGATAGGAGTTGTTATTGTTATGGTCTCAGTGCTCTGTCCCCACATAACTGCTTTTTCAGTCATTCAAAAGCAGTTTGTCACTAGTACACAGCATCATATCTTCTGCTGTGTATGAGATTATCACAAGATCATTTTTTTCCAATACCACAGGCTTCATTCTAAACAGAACTGCACAACCTTCAATGAAAATATGTCCTTCTTCTTTTGTCTCTTGGCCCTTCTTCCTCATTTCTGTGAAAGAATAAGAGAGTGCAGAATAAAGTGTCTGTCTGGTGCTGGTGGCAGGGCTTAAGGAACAACATCATGGAATTGAGAACTTTTCATCCCATTTCTTTGTCATATCAAAGTGTTGATGTCAAGTGTCACTCACAGTGCTTTCAGTTTTCTTCTCAAATGGCAGAAAGCTCTTGCAATTACTTCTTTGTGAGGGCTGTTAAAATCAGCAGGCACAGAATCAGTGCTGCTGGGCAGGGTGCAGGCAATTGCCTCATCTCCACCTTGGCAGAGAGCTGCAGAGGAGTTCTCTTGCTGACAATAAGATGGTGAATTCTGTTTCCACTCTGAACAGCACAAAGCAGCTGTGTTGGCTTTAGAAGTGATTCAAAGGTTTGCTCTCCCTTAAGGTGAGGGTAAATTTTTTTGTGCCTCCATTGTGTGCCATGTCCTGGAGCTAGAACTGTGCTTTTGTCTGTGCTTTCATGCAGCATTATTAATGAAACAGGTAATCCTATTTGTCTCCAAATCAAGGCAGAGATCTCTTGTGTTGTGTCCATCTGTTCCAGACACCACCAGCATGCTCATCACCATGGCATTGGAACAGCAATCAGCAGTTATTAACATCATATTGCTGCTTGGTCCATAAAGCCAATATTGGCAGAGATACAAGACATCACTCACTGTGAGACAGTTTCTGGGGTGATGTACTTTGTTCTGCCAGAATATGATAATATTCTGTAGAAAAGTCAGGAAAGGATGCACTTTTTGTTTTGTTTTGTTTCATTCAATCAGCAAAAATTGCCAGTATAATGTATCAAAATTTTGTCTTTACAGCCAATGATTTACAATCCATTGTTATCTAGTTGTAGAGCAGCATTTTTAGAAAACAAAAAGGCTTTTTTCAATATGCATTAGATCAACTCAACCCACTTAAAATTGCCATTTCCTTCCTTTCTTCCTCAGCTGGTGTAGATTGATACAGGAGTGGCTTTTTGCATGCAGAACACCTTTTATCTCAAACTGCACCTAGATAAATTCAGGTCTGTTCAGCAGGTGATCTGTGCTGGAGGAGTGGCACATGATTGCAGCCCATCAGGGAACTCCAAGTCTCCCAAAACATCCTGAACACCCAAAAATTTGGATGTTCCTTATTTGTCCTTACTCCCTTCCATACATCTCATTTATACATGTTCAAAAGCCCAACTTCAAATGCCTCCTTTCTGTTTGGTCACTTTTCCTTTTGATCTAACATCAGGATTTTTTTCAGAGTTGAGCAGACACCTTTAAAATCCCTGGCATTTAAATGTCTGGTTGAAAGGAGTGTGTTCCTCTGAAGTGCCATGTTTGTGCCAATCCAGTTAAATTAATAACCCATTTATACATCATTTTTCTTCCCTTCTTCATCAGGACATATTCCTGGGAGTCCCATTTTGTGAGCTTGTCTAGAGAGACTTCTCCATCACACCAAGATGGAGCCTTTTCATCCTGCAGCTTCACACTTTGCAGTGTTGCAACCAAGAAACAAAAGTGAAACCAAGGCATTGCAGTTCCTGGGCTTTATACACAACTTTTGCTCTCTCTGGAAGGCAAACTGCTGCCAAATTAACATTTCTGTAGCACTGTGGTGCCAAAATGAGAGGGAACTTCTTTACCTGAGCTGCTTGTGATGATGTCAGATTGTGTCAGGAATTACTGCTCTTTCAGGGAACATGGAACTTTAAATGCTCATGATGTTGGTTCAGTCTCCATTTTTATATCAATAGCTTCTTTTTTTTTTTCAAACTTAACTATAATAACTAACTACTATTAATAATTAACTATTAATTATCACAATAAACTAATTACAAAATGCAAACAGATTCTTAAGGATGTTGTTCCCAAATGGAGCCATCATTTGTTTGGAAAGGCAAACAGGATCTTGTAATAAAAAAAGAGATAATTTCCTGCAGGTCAGCTCTGTCTTGAACACTTTCTTGTGTTTAAAATTAATTAATCAAATTAATCAAAACTAGCTTTTGGCTCAGCTGAGGGAAGGAGTCTAAAGTCCTAAGTGATTCTCACACATGTCTAGATGCAATGAAGGGCAGAGGGCAGCATTTTTATCCTGTCATTCCCTGTTATCACTCTCAGTTATTAAGCAAGTGGTGGGTATTAACATCAGCTTTGCCTCAGACATTTAATAGACATTAACATTTAATAGGCATTACTTACTAGACCAAGTGCATGTGCCCCATGTTATTTCTTTCAGGGCTGGATACATGCCAGATTGTCCTTTGGGATATAGCCCAAAATGGGTCTGAACTTGGCAAAATGGCCATAAGATAAAAGTTGGAACTTTGTTGGAATACTCTCTCCTATCTGATTCTCCTAGGCCAGCACCTGGGTTCTCTGCAGCCAAATGCTTCAGAGCAGTGAGTAATTTGTGACTCAGTTCAGTGGGTTTATCAGCACTGAACAAGCTGCAGCTGCACTAAATGTCCACACCTTGTTCCATGGAGCTCTTTTTGCCATGGACAGTGACTGCCCAATGAAGAAAATGAGGATGCATTGCTTCAGCTCTTCTAAGGAAGCTCTGTGGCAGGTTGTGTTGTCTCCCTGAATAGAAAATGTTTCCAGGAGCTGTCAGCTCTCTCTGCTCCTGTGCCTGCAGTGAACCTTGCAGCAGTTCCACTGCACAGTGTCCCCTTGTCCCCTTCCTTTGAGATCTCCTCATCTGGGAGATTTATTGATGACAGCATAAAATGTACCCACTCAAACTGGGCAGATGGTTTTCCTGCACAGTTCTGAGTGGCTGGTCAAAGCAGGGTTTGGGGGAGAGGGTGGCACAGTTTTTAAGAACTGGGTGCCTTTCAAAATAGCTGCTCCAAGAGGGGTGCTCATTCAGTTCTGCACGCTCTAGGAAAGATCAGACACTGCTTTGAATTACCCAGGAGGGCTGGGATCTCTGATATTGTTAATTATGTGTTGGTGGGAAGCACAGTAGCCCATTGTTCTTTCTGAACTCGACTATTAGAACAAAAAGAAAGCAGTGAAAAGTCATCACAGCAGAAGCTGTCACCCTTGTTCCCTTGTGTGCTCCATCTCCTCTGTGGGGAGGGCTCATGGATACCAAAGAGCAAAGCAAATTTAGTTGTCTTGGTTATTTTTTTTTCCTTCAAATCCCTTCACACACAATAATCCTCTGAGGCTTTCTGCCCCACACAATATTTTGATGCTCTAGATTTAGGTATGATGTTGCTGTGTCTTTTGAACCACAGATTTCAGCAGATTTTGTGTTTGGACATAAAAGCCTGGATCTGGAATGCATGATACACAGGGTAATAGTGTCAGAAAACAGGCAAATTTAAGTAATTAATAATTAATCTCATGTCCTCAAAGTGTCCCCCTTTTTTGCAGGGTGCAAAAGGAATCTCATTAGTTAATTAATATAGACAATGCATGCAGTGTGTAGGGAGTGACTGCATTTATGAATTACTTGATCTTTGAAAAGCTTTATTTCTTAAGGTAAAAGGAACAAATAATTTCAGTTTCTCATCTCAAATAATATTATTTGTAACTATTTGTCACTCTAGCAGATGGAATGTAAATAGGTAATGGTGAATTTGTAACTCCTGACATTTGATCTGTTTTCTCTCCTTTTGCTTGCTTTCAGGAAGGAACTGGGGAGCTGCTCCATCAGTGCCAACCCATCCTGTGTAAAGGATCACACTGGTGAATTATTCTCCCAGCTATGGAAGAATACCTCAGACAAAAAAAAAAATCCATCAGTGACCAACAGCTGTGGTAAGCACCCTGTGAGATCTGGGATGAACATTCTGTATGCCTGCAAATCAACCTAGATCTAAATGACCTGTCTTTGTGGGTATTTTAATCTTAATTCATGTCATTCCACCACATTTCAGAGCATGGCCTGTATCTGAACAGCTTTGCTTTCCTGTTTGTTTGTTTTTATGTTTGTCAGTCATTACCCAGTGCTATTTAGGATCAATTTAGCAGCATTCCATGTGTTGAGTGGCTGTGGTGAGTGATGATTGCAGGATTAGCCTGCTGGTAATTAAATGTTGCTGCCTCTCAGCTTGCAAATGAAACATCTCTGTGGAATTTAAGAGGTTCTTGCTTTAGTTAGGTGGGGTGTGTCTATGGGTGAGTTTACCAAGTCAGTGCAAGCTCAGTGCAATCATCAAAAAATAAATTAAAAAAAGCAAAAATAAGAAGGGGGAGGAGCAGAGAGAGAGAGGAAAAAGAGAAAAAGAAATTGAGAGAAGGAAAACAAATTCAACCAGTCATTAAAACTTTGAATTGCATGAGAAATCTTCCCGACTTTGCTGGATCTTGGGTGTAATTTCCTAATTTGGGTTTGTGCAATCCAGATAAAGGTCTCCTGGCTGGACTCATTTTTACTCACAGATGGGTCTTCAGAATTTGCAAGTGTTCAGTGGTGTAGAGTAGGATGTGTTGCCTGGAGGGTTTGCTGAAGCCTAGAGGGGACCTGTCCCAGTAAAGCACAGGCTGGGTTCCTGACCTTTTGTGGACCCACTAAATGTTTTATTTTCATATTGCCTTTACCACTATGAACAGTTTAACCTCTTGAATTCACTGATGAATGTTTTAAGCAGAATGAAGCCCTTTTTACTTTTTTTATTTTTCCAAATCTGCTCTCAAAAATCCCATTATTTCACAAAGACAGCTCTTTGCTTCTTCCAAGATTTATTAGCCTGATGTGCCCCATGCTCCTCACAGGACTGCAGCTCTGTCACCCCAAATGATACAAATGATGAGCTTCTGATTGAAATAATAGGGATGGTGCCTAATCCTGAGCAGACATCTGAAGGATTTTAAAGAAAGAGGCCTGTAAGCTTCCCTCACTCAGTTCTGGCTGGCCTGTGTTAGGGTGAACATGGAGGCATTTCAATCTCTTCATCAAAGCAGAGCATGAGCTTTTTACCTTGAGCTCTTGTCACATTTAAGGATTCATGCTGCAAAACAATAATAGAAGATGAATCCCATCTGGTTTCCTGTTGATTGTTAGTTTAATTCAGGGAATGACAGCTCCAAGTTTAGTCTGCCAGCCAAGGAAGGTATGCAGTTATCAACATTACTGATAGGATAAACCAATTATGTAAGCTTATTTTCAATCTCCCCAAATCCCATAATACTTCAAGTAAAACCCTTGGGCTAAAATGTGCCTGTTTACAGAAAGGTACAACATCAAATTGAGGTTTCATTCACAACTTTGGGTAGGCTAAGTTGCCTTGTTGGCTGCTTTTTTTTCCCCTCTGTTGCCATTTTTAGGCATGAAATGTATCAAACTGAAAAGAAAGTATTGGCAAGAAAAGGGCAGTTGTGAGAGAGAATTTTGAGAGTTTTCAGGAAGAATTCTTTGCTTGCAAGGCTGTGGAGGCCCAAGCCCTGAACAGGATGTTCTGTGTCTGGTTGGTGCTGCATCTTTGAGCTGTAGCAGCAATTCCCAAACAATTCCCTGTGTCCAAGCATTGCCCTGGCAGGACTCCAGATCAGTGCTGTGGGGAGAGGAAAGTGCCTGTGGAGCTTGGCCAAAGTTGCTTGTCCTTCCCTCCTGAAGATAGGCACTTGTTCCTGGGGAGTGTGGGAGGTGGCTCCTCCTTCCTGCATTTGTAGCCACCATGGAAACAGAGAATTCCAGGAGAATTGGCTAAGAATGCAACCGCAGACACAAATGTCATTGCAGAGGTCTGAGACTCTCAGACACTAAACTGTACATCCATGTGCCAGCAGTGCCACAGCCTGCTCATAAATGCCCCAAACCAAGTCAGACAGAGACTCCAGGGGGTGAAGAGGGTGAGAACAAAATGCCAAAGGCCAAGAAAGACAAAAAACCACAAAGTTCAGATCATGGAAAGTGTGGAATGATAATGTCAGGCCATGAGACAAAGGGGGGCNGCATTGCCCTGGCAGGACTCCAGATCAGTGCTGTGGGGAGAGGAAAGTGCCTGTGGAGCTTGGCCAAAGTTGCTTGTCCTTCCCTCCTGAAGATAGGCACTTGTTCCTGGGGAGTGTGGGAGGTGGCTCCTCCTTCCTGCATTTGTAGCCACCATGGAAACAGAGAATTCCAGGAGACTGGCTAAGAATGCAACTGCAGACACAAATGTCATTGTAGAGGTCTGAAACTCTCTCCTGACACTAAATTGTACATCCATGTGCAAGCAGTGTCACAGCCTGCTCATAAATGCCCCAAACCAAGTCAGACAGAGACTCCAAGGGGTGAAGAGGGTGACAACAAAATGCCAAGGGCCAAGAAAGACAAAAAACCACAAAGTTCAGATCATGGAAAGTGTGGAATGATAATGTCAGGCCATGAGACAAAGGGGGGCCATTCTGTTGTTGAATCCCACCTTGCAGGCCCCTGTGAGCAACACAGGAAGTAGTGAAGATTCTGTGCAAAGCAGGTGTGTAAAAAGGATCAGCAAAAAGAGGAGGATTGTGAGCAAAGAAAAATTGAGAGGAAAGTTTTTGAAAGAGGAAGAGGCCAGAAGAGAGCCTGGTGGCACAAAAGCTGATAGGGAAGGGGTATGACAGTGGAATGAAGGCTGAAAGAAAGCACAGCCATTGATTTAATTTACTGCTTTTCATTAAAAATACATCATTTAGCCAGTTCTGGATGCCAGGCACATGTGTAAGAACATACAACCTTTTCAGCTTTCAGTTTCAGGGTGAAGCTGCCCTCCAGAACTGTGGCCTCAAAGGCTCCTACAAGGCCCAATAAAACAACCTGCAGTGTGAAATCAGCGTTCAATAACATCCGGTGCCAGGCAGGGAGATGCCAGCCCAGCTGGGTGAGTCCCCCAGAGCATTGGGATGCTAATTGGCTGATGAATCGACCTCTTAAGCAAGCAGATACCGAGGCAAAGAGCAGAGTGGCCAAACTCCAGGGAGCACTCCCCTGCTATCTCCTGTGCGTTGCAAAACCCGTGAGTCAGAGGGAGAAGGCAGCCCTGGGCAGTCCCTGCAGGGAGTACTCTGACCCCCACCTGAGCAAACCCGCTGTTTCTGGGCCCTTTTCAGGTGTGCTCCAGGCAGGGCCCTGCCCCGAGGTCTGTGAGGAGGAGAGCCAAGGGCTGCAGCAGGAACAGAGGGTTCATTTGGTGCAGGAGATGGGTGCTGCCAGCAGGACAGCAGCAAACAGCACCCTCAAAGCCCAACCTCCTGGTGCAGATCTAAGCTGCCATTATAAAAACAAACAGGCCAGACCCTCAGCTGGCACAGAAACTCAGCACAATTAGCTCCAGCTGCATCTTCTTTATTGCTTGGGGCAATGAAGATTAGGACTGAAAAGATGCCCAGGATGTAACAGTTGAAGTAAAGTGGACTGAATTTACCAGCAGCCTTAAGTAAAAGCCTTAAGTTGCTTAATTTATGCTTGGAATCATTTTAGCAGGGAGCTTTTTTTACCTTTCTTGTGGGTGCTGTCATAAATGGCCTGTGGGAACAGTGGAATTGTCATATCTGGACGTTTTCTGGAATATCACTATTGAGATTCAAATAGATGCAGCTGAAGCAGAGGAACTGGGTAGATCATCCCTTGAAGTCTCTTCCAACCTTCTTTTTTGCATGTTTTTAGCAAACCTGTTCAGTTGCTGTCCTCAGCTGGCAATATTATCCTGCTTCCAGAGGGTGTCCCAGAAACTCCAGCTCCCAAAGCCCTCTGCTTCCTCCATGGCTGCTCATACAACACAAAATGTGGTGTTGTCAGTTTTGCAAAATGTTGTGAAATCCAGATCTGAGCTGTGGCAACAGTGTGAAGTAAAACAGAAAGATAGCAAAGTTAATAGATAACCTGCTTATTACAGTGCTTCATGTCCTGCTCAACATAGTTTTCTATTTCAAATTTGGATGACAGTTGCCCTAAAAACACAAGTGTGCTCACAGCAATGCTGAAGCAAACTAGGCTTGAAGAAAGGAACCACAACAAGGTGTTGGATCTCCTTTTAGGATGTTTCCCAAATGAGATTTAGCTCACCAGGGTTGGACATCTGCTCCCNGGCAACAGTGTGAAGTAAAATAGAAAGATAGCAAAGTTAATAGGTAACCTGCTTATTACAGTGCTTCATGTCCTGCTCAACATAATTTTCTATTTCAAATTTGGCTGACAGTTGCCCTAAAAACACAAGTGTGCTCACAGCAATGCTGAAGCAAACTAGGCTTGAAGAAAGGAACCAGAACAAGGTGTTGGATCTCCTTTTAGGATGTTTCCCAAATGAGATTTAGCTCACCAGGGTTGGACATCTGCTCCCTGAGCATCCTGCTGTCTGTCACTTTGCATCCAATGCTCTTGACACTGTTAAACAGTTCCAGAATACCACTGTCCTTTCCATGATTATTTTTTGGATATCTTACTACATCTGAGTATGGGTACATTTGTATTTTCCCTCCCAGGGGTACCATAGGTCCATCAGCAACTTACTCCTCCCTTGCCCTTTACTTCCTAAATCAAGAATTAATAGGAAGAATTTGTTGACACCATTTTAGGTNCGTTCAATAACATCCGGTGCCAGGCAGGGAGATGCCAGCCCAGCTGGGTGAGTCCCCCAGAGCATTGGGATGCTAATTGGCTGATGAATCGACCTCTTAAGCAAGCAGATACCGAGGCAAAGAGCAGAGTGGCCAAACTCCAGGGAGCACTCCCCTGCTATCTCCTGTGCGTTGCAAAACCCGTGAGTCAGAGGGAGAAGGCAGCCCTGGGCAGTCCCTGCAGGGAGTACTCTGACCCCCACCTGAGCAAACCCGCTGTTTCTGGGCCCTTTTCAGGTGTGCTCCAGGCAGGGCCCTGCCCCGAGGTCTGTGAGGAGGAGAGCCAAGGGCTGCAGCAGGAACAGAGGGTTCATTTGCTGCAGGAGATGGGTGCTGCCAGCAGGACAGCAGCAAACAGCACCCCCAAAGCCCAACCTCCTAGTGCAGATCTGAGCTGCCATTATACAAACAAACAGGCCAGACCCTCAGCTGGCACAGAAACTCAGCACAATTAGCTCCAGCTGCATCTTCTTTATTGCTTGGGGCAATGAAGATTAGGACTGAAAAGATGCCCAGGATGTAACAGTTGAAGTAAAGTGGACTGAATTTACCAGCAGCCTTAAGTAAAAGCCTTAAGTTGCTTAATTTATGCTTGGAATCATTTTAGCAGGGAGCTTTTTTTACCTTTCTTGTGGGTGCTGTCATAAATGGCCTGTGGGAACAGTGGAATTGTCATATCTGGACGTTTTCTGGAATATCACTATTGAGATTCAAATAGATGCAGCTGAAGCAGAGGAACTGGGTAGATCATCCCTTGAAGTCTCTTCCAACCTTCTTTTTTGCATGTTTTTAGCAAACCTGTTCAGTTGCTGTCCTGAGCTGGCAATATTACCCTGCTTCCAGAGGGTGTCCCAGAAACTCCAGCTCCCAAAGCCCTCTGCTTCCTCCATGGCTGCTCATACAACACAAAATGTGGTGTTGTCAGTTTTGCAAAATGTTGTGAAATCCAGATCTGAGCTGTGGCAACAGTGTGAAGTAAAATAGAAAGATAGCAAAGTTAATAGATAACCTGCTTATTACAGTGCTTCATGTCCTGCTCAACATAATTTTCTATTTCAAATTTGGCTGACAGTTGCCCTAAAAACACAAGTGTGCTCACAGCAATGCTGAAGCAAACTAGGCTTGAAGAAAGGAACCAGAACAAGGTGTTGGATCTCCTTTTAGGATGTTTCCCAAATGAGATTTAGCTCACCAGGGTTGGACATCTGCTCCCTGAGCATCCTGCTGTCTGTCACTTTGCATCCAATGCTCTTGACACTGTTAAACAGTTCCAGAATACCACTGTCCTCTCCAGGATTATTTTTTGGGTATCTTACTACATCTGAGTATGGGTACATTTGTATTTTCCCTCCCAGGGGTACCATTGGGCCATCACCAGCTTACTCCTCCCTTGCCCTTTACTTCCTAAATCAAGAATTAATAGGAAGAATTTGTTGACACCATTTTAGGTCAGCTGCCAACACAATATGAAATGGCCTGGTTATGTTTTCTAGAAAACACTGGTAGCTGACAAATCCTGCAGAGAAATGATGCACAGGGGAGGCCTGTGAGCAAGGTGAGAGAGACAAGCTGCTGTTGATGAGCTAAAATCAGTGTTTGTTCCCCTGCACCCCCAGGACCCAAACAGCCAGATGCAATGTTGTGTGTTCCTGACCTTCTCCTGTGTGCATCTCCCAGCCTGTGAGCTTCCCACCCCACAGACACTGGCAAGGGGGAGGGGAAAGGAAGGGCAGGGAAAGGCAGGAGGGCACATAAATCCCTGGATTACTGTTTTTTCCTGATTTTTTTACATAGGGAAAAGGACCTAGCAGGGGGCAAGTGATTTCTGAGCACTGCTGTGCTAACGTGACAGCTTCATGGGGAGGCAGTTCTGGGTCAGGAGCCCAATTCCTCCTACCTTTGGTTCAAGAACTGTTACAGGGGAGAAGGAAAGACATTTCCAGGGTAAAACTGTGATGGAGTGCCAGATAGCACAGCTGAAACCTTCCTTTGCCCTGGGACTGTGTGCTGTGGTTATAGAGCTTAAAAACAGGGATGATTTCCTAAAAAAGAAGGGCAGAAAAGAAAGGGCAGGATGGATCCTGTGCAGGTTGCTGCTCTCTCCAGGTGATCCCATCCCAGCCCCCTGGGAATGGGGAGCTCCTCTGGCACGAACCTGGGGAGGAGAGAGATGGGAGCNACACCCCAGCCCCCTGGGAATGGGGGCTCTGTGCTGCAATGCAAAACCTGCACTCATGCAGCTGTAACATTTCCCCTCCAGCATCTCTGCTGGTTTTCCTCCTTCCTTTCTCCTCTGCAGCCACTGCAGTTTGCTTTCTCCCTTCCTCCCTCCCATCCTCTGCCTGTCTGTTCCCTCATTCCCCAGAACTCCTCTGGCACGAGCCTGGGGAGGAGAGAGATGGGAGCAGGGGAGGGCAGCTCACCTGAGTGGAACCAGGAACCAGCAAGAGTTCAAGCTCACAAACACGAGTTAGTGGGTCAGGATGGTGCCCCGGGGTGGACAGGACTGAGGAGGTTGGTTACAGGTGGAACCAGTCTGTGCTCATGGCTTTCCCTTGGCTGCTCTGCTGCAGCACCACGGCCCAAGCTGAAGGAAATTCTGCTGCTGATTTTACTAACAGGGTCAAACCAACCTCTCTTTTCACGGGCAGAATTCAGCCCTGAAGGTACATTAATAATGTCCCCCTAAGTGGCATCTGATCCTGCTCCCTGCATTACCCTCCTGTCAGCAGGAAACAAGCCAGGCCCCTCTGACCGCCCAGGGCTTCCCGGGGCTCGGGACAAAGCAAAAATAACCCCTGGAGGCAGGAGGAGGGACAGGACAGAATGTGACAGAGGGTGATAAATCATTGCTGTCATCCCAGCTAGAGAGCAGGCAGGGGTCCTGAGCCTGCTCACCCAGTCAGACAGGTACACCTGCAGACACGGGGCTGCACATGGTGACACAGGGGCACCAGGTGACCTCAGCCCACCCCACGGGAAGCAGGAAGCCCCCCCTGCACCTCCTGCAGAGCTGGGGGAGAGCCACTCCTTCCCTGTGCCCTTACACCCTGCAGCCACGGGCTGCCATTGCTGCCACACTGCCTGGACACTCACACACATTAAATACACTTTTAGACGTTTTATTTCTCTGAAATGAAACAGCTTCCCACATTCTTATTAACCTGTGCCCCACTTCAGAAGTAAATCTAATTTGCAATTTCATAGTTAGCTGGTGCTGGTGTTGGTTTGCCCCTGTGTCTTCTCTGGTTTGGCTGGGTACGTTTATGCAGTGTCACATGTGGCAGAGTTCTATTTATTGTGCTTGTGTGAGCATTATTCCTCACAACAGAGTAAGGAATTGGAGTGGTTGGAGCTTTTTTGTTTCACTGGGGTAGAGGAAAGTTAAAGCACAAATGTTAAAAATGCCCCTGCAAAACCAATTTTTGTATTCAGCAGAGAATGAATTGTCTGCTAAATGAAGTTTGTCATCTGGGGTGTTCCTGCACATCTGGCCACCTTCCTTGGAGTGCCTTAAGAGAACTACAGCACCAGCGAGCAGAGCACATCTCGAAGGATTCACAGCATTTCTGATGGCAAACACCGAACAAAACGGGCTTTGTTTCACAGACACACAAAGTAACACAGAAAGGGAAGTGGAAACTTGGGCAGTGACCCCACAGAAACAATAGAACGTGCTGCAAGTGCTGTGGTAGATTCAGCTGCAGATTGCGTTACCTACCCAGCAGTGGGAGGGAGCCGAGGAAACCCAAACCCTGTGTGAGCAGTGCTCGGTGTTTCCTATTGCAGCCAGCGCTCTTTATCGGCTTCGTGTAAGGAACTGAACGAAACTAAAGCCTTGAAGATGTGTGAAGCGTGAGCGGCTTTTCTTCATCTGATCGCGGGCACAAAAAGGAACAAGAGCGCGATTTCAGTTCCTCTGGGGCTTCAGCTCCGTTCTGCTGCTGTCCATGTGGAAGACACCCATCCCTGTGGGTTGTTCCAACACATTTAACACCTGGATGCGTGCAGTGACACCTCCCAGCTTTAGCCCAAGCCCCGCACACACACCCCTGCACCGGCCTGTCAGTGATCTCACAGCCCATTTGCACATTGTTCCTCCTGTCCTTTGAGCTCCCTGGCAGATAAACTTTGGTCAGTGTATTATACTGTGCCCTTTGTAATGAAATAACCTCAGGTAATATGTATTTAGTGGTGGGATTTAAATTCCCGAGCTGATTACCAGGAGTTGTTAAGACCTGTAAGGTTTAGCAGTGCCCCGTGTGAGTCTGGAATGATGTTGCTGTTACAGAACTTGTGCTCGCTCTGATGCTGCTGAAAAGACCAGGGCTTTGCTAGAAATAAACCTGAGAACATCAACAACTGAAGTCTCAGCGATACATTCACTATTCGGTGAGACTGTTAAAAGTGGTTGACCAGAAAAACCAGTCTCCTGTACTGTGAAATCCTGCAGCTTTAGCAGGTTTCTTGCCCGGAGCATAGAAATATTTACTGTGCCCAAAGAATGTAGTGAGAAATGCGATTAATGCTTGTAAAGAGAGTTTGATAAAAGATGCAATGGCTGATTTTTTTTTATAAATGCAACAAGGGACAGTGACTTATTAATGCAGGTGAAGAACACAGGCCTTAGAGGAGCTAAAGATGACATGTGCTGCTCCAGATGCGCTTCCCACGTTCAGGGCAAAGCCTCCATCGCTGCCCGAACCGGCGCGGAGGGGAGCGGCTGAACCAGAGCGGGGTGTCCCTTTGCTCGCCCGCATCTCAGCGAGCCTGGTCCCGCTGCCCTGCCCTCCGGAGCCGCCGGGCACGGCCCTGCCGGGGCACTGACAGCCCGGGCGGGGATGGCGCTCGCCTTGCGGCCCGCTGGGAGCAGAGGGAACCGTCGGGAGAAATAACGCCCTGCCCGGGCCGCACCGGCGCGGACCGAGGGCTGCAGCGGGGACAGAGGCAGGGACGGGAGGAGGGACCGGAGCAGCGATGGATCCCGGGATGGATCCCGGCCGGAACCCGCCATGGAACCCGGGATGGAGGGGGCGTGACCCCGCTTGGCCCCGCCCCGGCTCGCGCCCCAAGGCCCCGCCCCCGCCCCGCCCGCGCGCTGACTCGCCCGAGCTGCCACGTCTGCCCGCTGACGTCACCCCCG
>VWYE01026671.1:37458-57276 GCA_013398995.1 Alaudala cheleensis
GGGGGCGGGAGCAGCGCGGCCGCCCGGGGGTGGCTCCCGGCCGGGCCGGGGGGGCTCAGGGTGTCCCGGCGGAACCGGCATCCGCCGCACCCGCAGCGCCCCGGGCCGCAGCCGCGGCGATTTCCCCGGAGCCGGGGATCGCACATCGGGGCCTGCACTCCAACAAGTGACCGGGGCACGGCGGCGCCCTGGGAAAGGCGATCCCCCCCCGGCTCCGCAGCCAGGGGTCCACCCTTCGCCTGAGCTGCAAGTCATGTGTGTGTCACATGGCTCTTGCAAAACACTTCTTGCCTATGTAGATTTTGCAACGCGGTGACTTGATAATAGAACGCTCTTGGGGCTGTTTCCAGCTGAAAGAGCGCTTGCTTAGAAAGCCTGGTGACCACACGAGGGGTTTTGGGGAGGGTCGTCGTGTGAGTGTGGCCTTTTCCTTCAGTCAGCCCGCTCGGGAGCCGGGCTGGCTGAGCTCCCTGCCCAGGGGTTGTATGCTGGAAACTCGGGGAGCTGTGTCCTGCCCACCCGGCTGTCGGCAACGATCAACTTTTATTTTGTTCAACACTTTCTCGTGTGAGTTAGAGGAGGGAACTTAGGCCTAGTTTAGGAAACAATTCAAAAATTCAGCTGCTGCACTTCCAACCCTTTGGCCTTGTGGGGTGTGTTGAGGACCCTTTCAGAGATGCTGGCTTTGCTGGCAGCCCAGCTCGGGGTGGTGGAGCCACTGGCCCATCTGATGCCACTGCAGTGCCTCTGGTACTGAAATGTGTGGTGTGACATTGGTGCTCGGCATATCCATGGGCTCTGCTCTTGGAAGACACCCACAAATTTGTCCTCTCAGCTGAGGCTCGTGATCCCTGTGGCCCTGGCTCCACTTCTGTCAGTGGGGCTGGTTGCAAAGCACTCTGAGCCCATTAAAGTCACCTGAGGAGCAAACAAGTAGTCATCGGCCAGTGAGGGACTTGGTGACACCCAGGAGGTACAGCCAGGAACTCGAGTTACATCTTGGCAAGAATTACATCACAGACTTGCTCGTGTGGCTTTGGAGAGCACCAAAACAGGAGCTGGAGATGGGCAGTGGATGAAAAACCAACAAACTGCTGGTGCCTCATGGTCCTAATGGCTCTCAGGAGTTAAATTCAAATTTCCCCTGCAGAATGCTGAGTTTTGTAGCAGAACTGCCTGCAGAGTGTCAAGCCACTAAGAGAAATGAGTTGGAAGGAGCTTTATTTTATTCCTTTCTTGCAGTCTGTCAGCTCTCTGGGCTGATGCAGAGGCACTGAGTGCTGAGGGCCCATTCTCAGTGGAGAGTGCTTGGTCCTGGTGGGGAGCACAGCCGAGTTCCTGAAAGTGAAATAAAGAGGGAAGGAAGGCTGGAGTTGGAGATGAACTCGCAGTGTTAAATTGCCACTTCCTGAGAGGGTGGCGTCGGCAGGATGAGGGGAGGAGATGGGAAGGGTGTGGTGGGATGGACAGACAATACCTGTCGGTGTGATGTGTGTCGTTTATCCCTGTTAAAACAGGAACGGGAGTTCAGGGATTACGACATTGCTCCTTCAGTTCCCTTTAAGAGATGAATCCGTTTGGCCTCTCAGAAGTGCCTTGCCTGTAATGTAACACATTCTTACTTCCCTATCCCAGCTTCAGGTCAGCTGCAGCCCCAGATCCCCTCTCCTGGGTCAGTGGGTCAGCAAATTCAAATTTCTAACTAAAGACCTCCTTCTTTCAGCTTTCCTGATAAAGCTGCAGGGTTAGATCCTGCTCCTGCAAAGGTTTGAAGGGGAGTTTTGCTTCTGAGAGTTTCCTTGAAGCTTCAGGGCTGTTGGGCAGCCGAGTGGACTCTTAGTTTTTAGGTTGAGTGAAGGAGCTGGAGAGGGATGGATGAGATGTTAAAATCAGTGTTTGGAAGCTCAGTTCTGAAAACACCTGCCCAGCCAGGGCTGGGATGTGTTCCCCGTGTTCCTCCCTCCCTGCGGGTGTTTGAGTGAGCAGAATGTCAATATTGACTCTGTTGTGACTAGATCATGTCAGCTTCAGCATTTCCTGCCCTTCTGCAATTCCTGTGGCATAAACACCCTGTTGGGTGCTCAGGGAGCAGCTCAGTGCCCTGCCTGGATCCTGTTTAGATACCTCCAGCACAGATGAGGAAACCCAGTGGGTTTTGGAACAAATCTTCTTTTTGTGTTCTTCAGAAGTGTTTGGGAATACCAGGGAGGTGGCTTTCAGTCCTGGCTGCTGGTGGTTAGTAGATGATGATTGAGTGACAGCTCCTGGATTGCTGGAATCATCTGAAGGCGTTTGTGTTCTAACCTTTCCAAACAGCAATCTGCCATGCAAAGTGGCATCTTCTGCATTTACTTGCACAAACTGTGTGTAATCAGAGTGACAGTCCTGCTCCTCTTCAGGATTTCTGGGGTGGTGGAACAGAGAGTGGGGATTGGGGCTGCTGTGGGTGCCTGTTTACAGCAAACCTGCCATCAGTGATTAAATCCAGTTCCAGCAGTCCTTGCTGACTACCTTGCCTTGTCTGTTTTGGCATAAAACCTTCCTGGCATTTAAAGAATCCCCACATGCCTCCTTACAGAACTGAGATAAACAGTGGTATCTTGGAGGCCCACAGCTCCTTGTTGTGCTCAGCTCTGGCCAGCTCTGCCCTCAGCTGGGTTTCTGGTTCTCTGATGTGACCTGTGTGTATCAGAGGATGCTGCACTGCTCAAACATCAACAGGGCTCTTCTGGAGGTGCCTTTCTGTTTTTTTTTGGCAAGAGACAGTTTCATGGAACATCTTTGTCCTTTATCTCTCTGGCAAGAGGAAGTTCTGGGGAGGATTTGAAAGCCTCACTCTCACCCACCTGCCCTGCTGCTCATCTCTTGCAAACGACCCCAGTGTGGCTGCCTTATGGAAACGGTGAGGAATAATGGAATGATTAACCTGAATTCCCACTGTCTCCCAAGGAGCTGGGAGAAGGCTCTGCTGCTGAGCTCAGCCAGCTTTAGGAAGGATCCCTAAACCAGAGGAGCTGATGAGTTTTAAGTCTCCAGGTTTAAAGAGCAAAATTCAGTGGCTTCAGAAATGTTTGTGGCTCTTCAGGAGTAAATACCAAATAACCTGTGTGGCTTGTTGGAAGCATTGCTACAGTTGAACCCCTTTTACCCAAATATGCTATTGGTGTAGCTCAGAAATAGGTTTCTGCAAATTTTTGTAGTTTTTTTAAATTTTTCATTTAAACTGTTGCTGTACCCAAGAGCTGTCTCAAGCATCACACTCCAACAAACTGCACATTTGGTTTTTATGGCCCTAAGTGGGCACCTGCTGTATTTTAGAAGATCTTGGGAGCTGTATCTTATAAAGCTTTAAGCTCTACTTGGAAAGGAAGGCACTGCAATATTGGAATACGGAGTGTTCTAAAAAATTAAACCCCTACATTTCTAAAGTCTTGCTTAAATTAATCCCAAACTGATTAAAGCCTCACCACCAAAATGAGGTTTTTGTGACACAACAGCTGTTTCTAAGGTCAGAGACAGAGCTAACTGAGTGAAGGCTGTTCCCAGCTGTGCTGGGCCTGCCTTTGCTGGGGCTGAGGCTTCAAGTAGTGCTTCACTCTGTGGTTCTGGAAATGCTGAAGCCCAGAGTGGGGGCACAGCTGAACAGCAAAGATATCAAACCCTGTATTTAAGGCTTCTGAGTTGTGTTAGCTTTGTTCTGTGCACACACTGGTGCTGCTCGTGTTTGCTGCTGAAGAGGAAGAGATTTAATGGCTGGGTTTGGCTGGGAGCTGCTGTGAGCACCAGGAGTAGCAGAGGAAAACAAGTTTTCATCTTTGGGGGAACCTGAATTTCTCTTGGTAGCAAGTGGAGGTTTTTAAGGGATCTCAGACCCACAGCTGAGGCCTTACCTTGCCAGGAAGGAGCTACTTTTCCCCACTATTTTCAGTGAAGACAATACAGTGCTAATATTAGTGTGTTCATATTCTCCAGGGGATTAGAACATGCTGCAAGCTGTAAGTAATAATTTGACTTTCAGGATTGCTCAGAAATCTGTGTTTGTAGGGAACTGAGCAACCCAAAGTTCCTGCTGGAGTTGGAAGGAGCTGGGGCACTGTGGTGGGGAGGAAGGCAGAGCTGTAACTTGGAGCCTCCTGCTTTTCCTTGGTCTCCAGCTTAGAGAGTTTCTGCTGCTCCTGGGGACCAAACCATTACTGGGGTGAGAAGTTTCCTGGTTTGCAGTAGTGCTTCAATACCCACCTCACACCTACTGAGATGTGTGAGTTGTGGGGTAATTAACTTGTGCTCCCTGAGCACTTTGGGTTCATTGTCATCCTTCTAAAGCCACCTTGCCTCGTGCTACTACAGGACTTGACAGGTGGAGTGCTGAATTCTGTCCCTGTAAACTGCTGGGGATCCTTGGAGGTTTTTTTAGGAAAGGTTGCATTTTTAAGGACTGGGTTCTTAGTTACTACATTTAGCACTGGTGACTCCTCTCCAGGCTTGGCAGCAGTGCTGCAGAGCCTGGAGCTCTCAGCTGGGTGAGTCCTGCAGGGCCCAGCCAGGTGAGAGGAGCAGAGGAGAGAAGCTGTGCTTGGCCCCTGCTTGGCTTTATCATCTGGGGATGGATGCAGCTTCCTGGCTGGATTCCTGCCAGCCAGGGGCTGTGCTGATTCTGGGGAATCAAGGTGGGGACAGTTGACTTCGGGCACTTCACATATCCTTAATCTTGCTTAAGTGGGCATAAAAATGTGGCTGTTGAACTGCTGTGGTTAAGTGAGAACTGGACTTAGTCCTGGGCCATTACAGGGCTGATGAGTTGTCAACTGAGAATGAGTTAGTGGAGAACTTGGAAAGCAAAATAACTCGTGTAAGTGGTGGGTTGTTGTTTTTCTCTGTTACTTGTTCTCTAGCAGGAAATTTCCCCATTAGTCTTAGGACTAACACAAAAACTCCACTGATTTGCCAGCAGTGAAATCCTCACTACTCTTTGAAGTATAAATATAGGCTGGTCGGTGACACTGTGCTTGTTCTTTAATGCTGGGAAGACTCAACGTTAAGCACAAGCTTTGTCAATTCTTCCAGTTTATCTTGAGAATTGCCAATCCCCTCCTGACACCCCCAGAGATGTGTCCTCATCTGGAGATGACTGGAGCTCTGCTCAGCTCCTGGAGGGCAGCTGTGGTGTTATCACTGCTCAGTCTCTTGGGGAAGGTGGGGATGGAGCTGTGCTCCTGCATTCTGCTGGGACTTTACTGTGAGTGGCTTGACCTGAGGGAAGGAATGGCTGGGTTTGGCAGCTCCTGGGCAGTGGAACCAAACCCAGAGAGCAGAGATAATGGCCCTGGAGGGCAGCAGGCTGTTCCCACCTCCCGGGATTGTTTGAGGTGCTCAGCCAAACAAGGGGATTTGCACTCAGTTGCAAAGCTTGGTTTTCATCTCAGCTACACCACAAAGGGCTGAGGTGGCACTGTGGCTGCTCCTGCTGTTCTCCTCAGAGGAGCTCCCCAGCAAGGCTCAGTTCCCACAGCAGTGCTCTGTTCAGAGCATCCACCTCACTCTGCCTTACCGAGTACATTGGGAATTTCTAAACTGAATAGAGGAGCTTGGAGCTGTGGGTGATTTCCCTAGCAGTGAATTCATTTACCCTCCTCAAAAGTCATAATTCACTGGCTGTAAGGAACTTCATTCTTGACAGTGTTTTTCATGAAGTGACCTAATTTTTTTTTTTCCTTCTGCAGTGACTATTTATTCAAGCTACTTCTGATTGGAGACTCCGGTGTTGGGAAATCTTGCCTTCTCCTTAGGTTTGCAGTAAGTGACCATGCTTGGCAACTTTGTAAAAGAGGGACTCAGCAAGAGCTTCCCTGCAGGAGCAGGGCTGGGAATACCAAAGAATAATTGCAAACTCCTCCTGCCTTTGGAATTTGTGTCTATCTGATGTAATTGTTTAAATGAATTAGAAAGAAATAATAGCAATAATATGTCCAGCTAAGATTAATTCTGATTTTCCTGTTACTTGAGGACAGGATACCTTAATTTAACTTGCACCATGACAGAAGTGGTAGAATGCTGAGGATGGGAGGAATTCTGGGGGTGTGCCCTTAGGCATGAGGAGTACAGACCTTGATCAGGTACTGCTTGATAAGAACATTTCAGCCAGATGAAGTTTGGTGTCTGCAGTAAAAAGCCCTTCCAGTTGTTTAGTCAGAGAAGTGATGTAAATAACACTCCAGGAGTATTGAGGCCTTCTGCTTTCTTTAGTGAATGTTAAAATTGCTGCTCTGGCTCTAGTTTTGCTGTCAACAAGAAAATGTGAAATGGGTTTGACTTAACTCTTAGCAGAAAAAGCTGAAGTCCAGTGAACTTATCTGTGTCTGTGCCAAAGTGCAGCTTTGTGTTGCCATGGCAGGAGAGGAAGGGAGGCAGGATGTGGGCCATGGACTCAGAAACCTGAGTGTGACACTTGTGCAGGCTGATGGCTTCATCTTCCCAGCCTGAGCAGCTCCTCTGGGCATCTCTGGGAGGAGCCTCAGTACCTGACACTGTTCATGTGAAATGGTGGCCTGGCTGTACAGACAGCCCCAGTTGCAGCACTGTGGCTGCTGCTGGTGCCAGGAGCAGCAGGAGATGTCACTGCTCTGCTCCCTCAGGGAGGCAGTGGGGTGGCAGTGACACCAAACTGGAGCAGCACTCCCAGAGCAGTCCAGCCTGCTTCTCTTGCAGATACTGCTGAATTCATTTTGGCTTCATGTGAATAATCCAACCTTTCTTTTTTGATAGCCAGCTTAAGTTTGTGCTCTGTTACCTGGTGTTTCTTCAGCTGAGTAGCCTTTTCCTTTTGAGATGTGTTTTTCCAACTGAGCTGTTTTACCCTGACATGAGGAATTACCACACCTGGGTTTTCTTGCTGCTGTAGGTTAAACTTCTTCAGCCTTTGAGTATTGAAATGCTAAGGAAATGAATGTCATGTCATTCTGAAAGGTTTAATACTTTATTCTTACTTGGCTGTATTACCTGTATTCCATTCCCAGCCCAGAGGAATCCCTTTGTGATCCCTGCTGGTTGCACAGAGCCATTTGTGGTACAGAGCAGGTGAAGTTCTGTCCTTTGGGTACTTTAGGAATAGAAACTCCCTTCATGCTGACAGGCTGGCAGCCACTGGCAGGTAGCAGAGACTGAGGCAGCAGTTTGTGTGTGCCCTGAGTCCTGCTGGAGGCTGCAGCCAGGCCCTGGAGCTGCTGGAGCAGTTTCCCTCCTGTGTGCACACAGGCTCAGAGCAGAGCCTCCAGCTGTAACTCTAACCTGCCTTAGCAACCAGCTGAGCAGCAGAGGAGCTGACACTCATGTGAGACACAGCCTCTGACTGCTTCTGGGTAGCTGCTGTGGAACACAAACCATCAAAGGAAAATAAAAATGTGTTTCAATAACCTTAGTGGTTATTCTAAGCAGCTCTTCAGTCTGCCAACATGAGCAAAGACTGTTTTTTACACTGCAGCTCTTGACACTACAGGATTTCCAGGAAAGAGGCTTTTTTGGACTGGTTTTTGAAACACAAGTCTGGTTGGTGCTTTTAAAAGCTGCAGAATTTTTGAGAAGTAAATACTTGGTGGAAATGCTTGGCCACCTCCTGGACTTTGCCATGAGGGCTGGTTTTACAAGGAGATGAAGTTCCTTTGTCAGGCTGGTGCATAATGAAGGGGGTGACTGCAGAGAGGTGCAGCTGGCTTGACTTGTGTTCACTCTCTCTCCTAGGATGACACGTACACAGAAAGTTACATCAGCACGATTGGTGTGGACTTCAAAATCAGAACTATAGAACTAGATGGGAAAACAATCAAGCTGCAGATAGTAAGTAGAATTCCTCAGCTCCTCTGTGCTCCTGCTGGAGCACAGAGTTACATCCATAGCTATTGGTGGTCATATTTGTGCTTTAAAATACACTCAAATACAAGGGGTATTTTCCCTGTTAGAAAAAGCAAGGCAGTTTTTGCAACACTTCCCATGACCTGTCCCTAAAGAAGGGTGTTTATTATCAAGGCTGTTTGCCTGGAAGAGGAGATTCTGTGCTGGAGTGCTCTCATATCAAAACTGGTGTAGTTCTGCAGTATTTAGCCAGGATTTGTGTAAGTGCAGGAAAACCACACAGTTGTCCAAGAAGCAGGAATTGTTACTATCCTGTTACTACCAGGCTGCACTTGTCTTAAGTGCTGGAAACTGCTTTTGTTGGCCTGAATGGAAAAAGTGACACAAAGGCTTGGAAGTGGCCTGGCTGCCTTAGCACTGGGTGGTGTTTTCTGGTTGTGCTTTTGGCCTTTCAACTTGGAATAAACAGGGGAAGAGTCTTGGCAATTCTTTCATCTTGAAGCACTCTAAAAGGGTGAGTGGTGTGATGAAATCCAATATCTGTGCAAGGTCAGGCAATCCTTGTCAGCCACTGCTCCCAGCTCAGGCTCTCAGAAGGCAATGACTCAGGGATTCAGTGTTGTGGAGCAGAGTCCAGCCTGCAGCCAGAAGCCTGAGCCTCCAGACTGCAATGTGACTGTCCTGAGCACAGAGCAGCCCCCAGGAATGCTGTCACTGCTGCAGCCTGTCTGTGAGTGAGGCTGTTTCCAACACACAGCCAGCCCTGTTCCTGACACAGCTCCAAATGTTTGGGTGAGTCCTGCTCCCATCCTGCGTGGGAGAAGAGGTCAAGCACCTCATGTCCTTTCTTAACTCTCCCAGCAGGAGAAGGGAACAAAGTTTGGTTTGAGTTGTTGCCTTTAAATACCTTTGCTGAAGCCTGTGTGCCAGGGAAGCTGAAGGGAGTGGTCCTGTTGGAGACCTGCAGCTCCCTGACCTTATTCCAGCAGGTTTTCAAGCCCTGGCTTGTGTTTGCTCTTTCTGAGCACTGAACCGTGGCTTCTCCATGGGTCAGAACTGCTTCATGCTTTCCCCAGAGAGGGACTCCTGACTGCCCTTGGCTGAAAGCAAACAAGTGAGCACTTTGAAAAGTACTCACAAAGAGTAATTCCCAGTTAAAATCCGTGCTCTCCTGGAGCCCTGTTTGATGGCCAGAGGTGCAGAGCAGTGCAGTGGCTGTGGCTGTGCTGAGCTGTGAGTGTGGGACAGGAGCTGAGCCTGTCACTTGCCTTGCAGTGGGACACGGCGGGGCAGGAGCGGTTCCGGACCATCACCTCCAGCTACTACCGAGGAGCTCATGGCATCATCGTGGTGTATGATGTCACAGATCAGGTATGTGCTCACCTGGGGCTGCTCAGCTCCTCCAGGCTGCTGAGGAACTCGGGAATTTCACACATCTTCAGGAGACAGTGGCACAGATCTGCAGGCCCTGTGTGTGTGTGTGCCTCTGGTTTGGCAGACATAAAATACAAATAAAGAGAGCAGTGGGATTTGTGGCTCCTAAACAATTGTATTTTAGGCTTAACCTGAAACTTGGTGAGCAGGTAACTGATTGTTCTGTGTGAATACATCTCACCCTGCCTTTGGTAGCAGGAAGTCTGAGTTAGTGATGGAAGCTGTTGAAAGATTTCTGAACGTGCTTGAACTGTGGTGTACAGTAAAGACTGGCTTTTGGAACAGAAAATTGTCAGCCTGTGTGCAGGATACAACTGAGCCAGTGTTTCCTCTGAAAGAATCTCTGAAGAACTGGTGCAGTTGTTTGAAGGGCACTTGGGAAGTATAGGGTTTCCTGAATTAATAGAAAAAGAACACTTGTGTTCAGTCACTAACTGGAATATCAGTCCAGCATTTCTGGAGTCACAGGTTGTTCCAGTCCATCTACAACAAGGTGCCCTGCACCTAATACCTGCTACTTTGTCACTCTGTGGGATGCATCTGGCTTCAGCTGTGTGCCATGTCTCTTATCTCTGCTGCAGGAGGAGCAAGAAGAGTCCCAGCTGGTAGAAGATGCTGAATATTCAATATATGGGCCAGGGAAAAATAATAGGGGGAAGAGTGCAGGGTTGTGTAGGGCTGGAAACAGGAGCTGTATGGCCCCTGTGGGGAGCAGCCTGTCCTGAGGCCATCAGGAAGAGTCCTCTCCATGGCTGTGAATCACAGGGATCAGTGCAGTGCTCCATGCTCTTCCCTGGTCATGACCAGAGGGATGGTGCTGAGCTCCTCTTGCTTACAGTTCTCTTATCTCCTAGGAGTCTTTCAATAATGTCAAGCAGTGGCTGCAGGAGATAGACCGCTATGCCAGTGAAAACGTCAACAAGTTGTTGGTGGGGAACAAGTGTGATCTGACCACAAAGAAAGTAGTAGACTATACAACAGCAAAGGTATGTGTGGGCTCTGTGCTGGCTTGGCTGAGCCCCTGCTCTGCTTTGTCATGCACAGAGGTTCCAGTGCCACAGCTGGGGGCAGTTTGGTGAGCCCTGCCCTGCCAGACTCCTCAGGCTGCAGCTGGGCTGTGGGGTGGGACCCAGTGGTGCTCCAGGACACGAGGTGAGGTGTGAGGCTGTGCATGAGCTCACTGTTCCCTGTCTCTCGATTTGCAGGAATTTGCAGATTCTCTTGGAATTCCCTTTTTGGAAACCAGTGCAAAGAATGCCACAAATGTAGAACAGTCTTTCATGACCATGGCTGCCGAGATTAAAAAGCGAATGGGCCCGGGAGCGACAGCTGGTGGTGCAGAGAAGTCCAATGTTAAAATCCAGAGCACTCCAGTCAAGCAGTCTAGTGGAGGTTGCTGCTAAAACTTGCCTCCCCCCCTTTTGTCTCACAACAATGAATTTGCAATCTGAACCCAAGTGAAAAAAAAAAAAAATTGCCTGAATTGTACTGTATGTAGCTGCACTACAACAGATTCTTACCGTCTCCACAAAGGTCAGAGATTGTAAATGGTCAATACTGACTTTTTTTATTCCCTTGACTCAAGACAGCTAACTTCATTTTCAGAACTGTTTTAAACCTTTGTGTGCTGGTTTATAAACGTGTAATCCTTGTTGCTTTTCCTGATACCAGACTGTTTCCTGTGGTTGGTTAGGATGTATTTTTGTTTTGATGTTTCTATTGGCATGTTTAGATGTCAGGTTTAGTCTTCTGAAGATGAAGTTTAGCCATTTTGTATCAAACAGCACAACAGTGTCTGTCACTTTCCATGCATAAAATTTAGTAAGATATATGTAAGATCTGATTTGCTAGTTCCTTCTTGTAGAATTATAAATGGAGAGATCACACTATCTGATTAATAGTTTCTTCATACTCTGCATATAATTTGTGGCTGCAGAATATTGTAATTTGTTGCACAATATGTAACAAAACTGAAGAAATGTTTAATAAATATTGTACTTATTGGAAGTAATATCAAACTGTATGGTGATAAATATTGTCTTAATTTGTATGGCTAAGGGGGAAATCAGGCTTGCATTGTGCACAACCCAACATATCTGTGTGTGCAGCCATGGCTCTCAGCCCTTCCCTGCAGCTCACCCAGTGACTGTGGCCCCAAAGCCTGAGCTGCCCTGGTGCTTCAGGCACGAGTGCTGGACCAGGAACACCCAGTTCACGAGGCATAATGCATTCTGAATGTACAACAGCTCCCTAACTTAGTCTTGGAACTTAATTTATTTCCCAAGGACTCTGTGGAGGGAATTCCCATCAGCTTTGCAGAGCAGGGGAGAGAAGAGAATTCCCCTAACTCCAACGATTTCAGCGTAACCTTGAGGAGGTGTAACTTTCTACCAGTATATTATGTCTTTTCTATATACTGTTAATTCCATCCTCTTTTAATCAGTATCTTCTTAGTGCAGCAGCTTAGCTTCTCTTCCCTTCTGCAGCCAGGCACAGGAGGGTGACACGGGGATAGCAAGGCCCCCACCAAACTGTTGCTCCAAGTAGGCTTTGTCAAACAATTTGGAACTAACCAGCAGCCAAGAGGTTTTTTTTGGATGGTGTGTGATTCTTTGTACAGAGCTAATCAAATCATTAGTGCCTGATGTCTAGCTAAAAGCCACAGGAAAGCTAGCCTATAACACTTCCTATACATGTAAAATTGTTCAGCTTTATCTAAACTCAAATGTTCAGCCTATTCTGTAAATAGTCTCATGTTTGAAAGACCATGTAACATTCCCCTAGTAGTAAATACACCCTGTGATAGTAAAACTATAGCCTAGGTATGTTGTGAGGTATAAACTAAAACTGGTGCAAATATCCTCTGATTTTTTTTTTTTGGGGGGGGAGGTGACTTTGGCTAACAGCTTTCTTCAACATAGTTGCATAAATCAACAGGCAATTGTAATACATAAAGTATTGTCATGGTTAAGTTGAACTCTTCCACTTGAGACCTTCACAATAAAGTGATGTGCTTTCTAGTAGAGATGTGCTTGTTGGTATAATTCATTATAAATGTGACCTGCTGCCCCTCAGGAGCAGGAGGAGCAGTGAGAGCTGCTGAGATCAGGAAGGGAAGCAGAAGGAGGTGTGTAGAGGGTAAAACATCTTCCCTGCAGAGAGTGCACAAATGAACTTCAATGTCGAGATGCCTGCTACATTCTATCCAAACCAATGTTAATATATACAGTAATAAAAGCATTGCAAAACCAGTTGGGCTACAGCAGGTGTTTGGTGGTTCTTTGTTCCCCCCTCAGGCAGGAATGGGGCACGGGGCTGTTCCAGGCTGAGCTGTGACCAGGACAGAGCAGGCCTAAAGCTCCTGGGAAAAGGCACTGCACTTTCTTACCTGTGAGCTGAAATATTTGAATACTTCTGACACAATGGGCCAAAACAATGTGCCCTTCAAGCTGAGGATGTAGAAGATGGGAGAATATCAACCCCCGACCCCAAACCCCAATGAATTATTTACTGTCACTGCTTCAGTTTAACTTTGCTTTCACCTTCTACTTGTGCAGAACAGAAACTTCTCTGTGTTGTGTTCACAGAAATGGGAGGAAATGATGGATTCTGCACAAGAACAGGATGATCACCGTGCAGGTTAAAGGTTAATTGAAGTACCAACATTGTGTAACTTTATTTGGCCACTTACCTTATGCTGTTTCAGAGCTGCCCTTTTTCTGTTGCAGAAAGGGTTTGGAAACCCTTGCTGAATGCTCTGAGCAGTGATTTAACTGCAGTAGCTGCAAGGGGGGGAACCAGCAGAGCACTGACACAGCTCCTGCCAGCAGCAGGTCACACAGAACCTGGCTCCTCCCTGCCTCAACTCCCTTGTTTATTATTTTATTTGGATTCAGTATTCCAGCTTTTTGTGTTTATGAATAACAACATTGAAAGTTAAGTAGGCTGTGCTTCAGCAGGGAGTGGTAACTCTAAACAGGCCTTGAGTTTGCTCCCAAGAACCAGGAGCTGCCATTTCTTGGCTCCTTGCACCTATTTTTGACAGCATAAACAAACCATGAGAGCAGGGCTATTAAAATCACACGGCTTTACTTAGAGAGCTCACAGCACACTCTGCATTGCTCAGTTCAAAACTCCTCCTGACATTTCCCTAACACAGAACAGCCCACTTCAATTAAAAAAAGGGAAGCTACATTAAAAAAACAAAGCAGCAAAGGCCAGCTGTGTATTGCTCACACAGCCCTGGACACCCCAGCACACCTGTATGGAGCACCTTCCTCAAGCCATGGCACAAACCCACGCTGAAATCAGCCCCGTGGGCAACTGGACACAGGATTTGGCATCTCTGGAGAGGTGCTGGAGGTGGTTTGGTGCTTGCTGCAGTTCTTCTCAGCCCTCCTGAGGGGGCCTAACGCAGCCTAGGTCTGACAGAGGCAGCACCTGAAAGAAAAGGAGGGGTTTGGGTGCTTTGGCTGCAGAGTGACAAAGAAACCCCCATGACCTCACCAGTGTAGAGGGTGCAGCTGGGCAATTCAAAAACCACAATAAACCAAACACTACCTAAGACACTGCTTTTCTCAGAGGCTGGCACCCCTGAAACACTTGCCTCCAGCTTCTTTTGAAGGGAGATGGTCAAGAAATAAACAGGTTTTCTAGCCCTTGTATTATACCTGCAATCACTTGCTTCCCTTTCCCACCATTATCCAGCAACCAGAATGTTTCTGAGAAAACACAAAACCAAAAAATATCCCTTCCTCGTCTCCCCTGTGCTGTGCCAGGGATCTGGGGAGAGCAGGTGTCTGTGCTGGACTGCTGCCCTCCCCCAGCCCTGAGTGACAGGGCCCTGCCCTGCCTGTCCCTGCAGAGCTGCCACCTCCCCTCCTGCTCTTGGGTTTCAGCAGCTGGTGCACCCACACTGCTCTCTCCCTGACATGGTTAAACACCACGGGGCATCTATTTTGAGTCTCCCTGCTGCCTTCTCAGGCTTTCCAAAGAGAATCAAAGCAGTAACAATGGAGCCTGATGTTTGGTGCTGGCTAATTGGAGTGTTCCTTGCTGTGCTCCCTCCCCTCTTTGCCCCAGCTTACCCAGGGAGCAGCTGTGTGCTGCACTCCCCCTGTCCTGCCCCGTGTCTTTGCCCTGCACAGGGCCCACAGCAGCCAGGATGGATTTGTACAGGTGCTCTGCGTGGCTCTCGAGCTCCTCTGACTGCCTGGCAATCAGAGCCAGGGTGTCCTTCAGAGCTGGAAAGCAAAAACATCTCAATGGAGGTGACAGGAATTCGGTCATTCAGTATCTGTCAGAGCTGACTTTGGAAGGAAATAAAGTGTTAAAAATCAATACTGTGCTGTTCATCCCATCCCCACTATGATGCAGCATCTGCAGGGGGTGGGGACTGACCCAGGAGGCTCCAGGTTCATCATGAAGATGCAGAAATGGGGGGGTCTTAAAGAAAACCTTTGGAACTGTGCAAGAAAGCCCATCCATAATGCAGCACTTGAGCTCTAAAGCCCCTTTGGTGACTGCAGCTACAGCCTACCCTTTGGAAATCCCTTTTTCTAAATCACTGTGTGTGCTGTGGTGCTGGCCAGGCTGGGCAGGGATTTTGGGGGTCAGATTTTGGGGGACAGGGGGCCAGCATCACCTGTGTCCATGCTCCTCACCTGGTGAGTTGGATGCCATGCAGTCCAGGAGAGCCTCTCCCCTCTCCAGCACACTCTCAGTCAGGCTCTGGTGGTCAGCCACATCCCTCCTGAACTCCTGCCAAGGCAAGCACAGAGCAGCGTTCCTTAGAACGGCTTTTAAACACACACCTGTGGCAGGTTGAGCAGTTTCCTGCATGCAGGTGCTGCCAGATGTGGCTCTGCTAACCCAGGGCACTCTGGGCCATGCCTGGTTTGGCAGCAGGGCAGGGTGGCACCCACCAGGTACCGGCGCAGCGCCGCCGCCACGCTCTCAGCCTCTGGTGACGGGGGCACCCAGCTGCTGGTGACATCCACCACCGTGTACAGCCAACAGATCAGCTCCTCCAGCTGGCAGCAAAACATCTGCTCAACAAAGCACAAAACCAGGATCTATTTCTGCAGCAGGGACATGAAAAGGTGAGGCAGTGGTGTTACGGAAAGCACCCGATCCCTCTTCCTCTCCAAGCTCAGCACACAAACATCCCTGAGCCTGGGGAACCAAGGGTCGACAGGAAAAGGGCCAAAATTAAACTCCTGAACAGCTCCAGCACTCACTGTGTGGCAAGAATTGAGGGTCACCATGAAATGTCTGCGTGGAGAGAAGCTGGAGGTTGGTAGCACCCAGGCTGAAGGAAGGGGTTGGCCTCCACCATCTCCCAGCCATAGAGATTTCCTCCTCCTCCTCCTCACCAGAGCCACACAGTTAATTTGCAGTTACATTCCCCCCAGGGATTGTCTCGTTCAGTTAAGTGCTTTCATTTATTTTTAAAGCGTCTCTGTAAGGGATTATTTTTGTAAGATGCTGCCTGAAACCCAGGGGCCTCTGCTGGCACCAAAATCAGGCTCAAGACCTGCTCCTGCTCCTCAGGAGTTTGCCATAAAGCAGTGCTTTTCCCTGGCACTCCAATCTGGCATGGTAAACACAGAGAAGACCCTTTTAAATCAACAGAGTTATTTCCATCCCAGAGGAGGGGATAAGTTTGCAGCTCTGTGCATGATAAGACTCTTGTGCAAACAGCCAGCATCATTTCCAAATTTGTCCCAGCACTGGGGTGGGAAGAAGACGGAGAGGAGGGTGGGAGCACATTTAATAATGCACAAAATAACCAGGAAACCCTTCAGAGCAGCTGCAGCTCCTGCCTGGTGCAGCAGTGGGCTGGGGGACCCAGCTGAGTGCCACATCTCCAGCCAGCCTGGCCTGTGACACTGAGCCCCAGGGAAAGCAAGATGGGCTCTGCCTCCATCAGAAGGAATTATCTGCTCTGCTGAGCCCCCCTGCATAAATTACCACCAGCTGCCAGGCAGGACACCTCATGCAGAACAGGAAGCTTTCATTAATCATGCCATAAAGACAGGCACATTTTATGTGAGATGTCCCCAGGATAAACAGTATTTCTGGTCTCAGCCTACCTTAACACACTGGATCAGGGACTGGCTCTGCTGGCTCTTCTTTGGGTGCCCCTTGGCCCGTGGCTCATTGAGGCACATGCCATCCAGTGTCTCCCTGAGTTCAGCTGGTAGATGAAGGCCCTGGGGAGGATCCCCATGGACCCAGCCATCCAATTCTGTGTTTTCCCAGCTGGGATTTCGGGGGCTGTGGTGCTGGCACAGCCCAGCACAGCCCTCCATGCTCCCTCTGTCATCTCTCACTCCTCCAAAAGGAGCCAGCCTGCATGAAAGGGGCTCCTTGCTGGTGCTGTGAAGTGGAAGGTTTTGGTGGTCATGCCCAGGTGTCCTTATAGTTAAGGAAAGATTGGACAAGAACTGAGCCAGCCTTTCCAGCTCCTGCAGTCTCGGAGGCAGGGAAAGAAATTCTTCATCACCCTCCCACTCCCTCCTTAGGGGGAGCATTCCTGTGATGGGTAAAAACCTACTGGTGCCTTCCACCTGCCCTCTGTAGATTGGGCAGGGCCTTCCTGTGGTGTCCCAGCTTCTCCCACTGGCAGCAGGGCACCCAGGTGAGCTTGGCCCAGATGATTCCACCCTTACATCCTTAGCAAAACCTCTGGAAAGATGAGAGGAAGCACTCCTTGCAATAGGTGAAGGTTCATAGTACGAGCCAGCTCCTGAGCAGCCTCTTTTTCCAGGCCTCGGGGTGGAGAATCTCTGTGCAGGAGCCACAAACTCCCAGAATCCATTTTCTCTGCTTCCCCGAGCCTGCCCAGCTCGCCCGTAGATGCTGGTGGACCTGGACATGCCCCCAGGAGAAGTAGAAAAGCTGTCCAGATCTATCCCAGAGTCATGGAAGAAAGGCTCGGGCATCCTCCCCAGCTTGTACCTGGGCTTCAGCGGGTAAGCATAGTCCAGCAAGTCCTCGTACTCTTTGTTGGGGTTCCAATGGGGCGAGCTGCGGTCCGGAGACGGGGGCAGCCCGTCGGGAATGGCACAGGCCCAGTAATCGGCTTGGTAGGAGGAGATCTCCCGGGTGCGCCCCGCGGTGCCGCGGCAATCGAGCAGAGCGCCCCGGGGCTCCCGCCTGTGCAGGGCGCTGCCCTCCGCTCCCCAGGGGCAGCACGGCTCCCGGGCAGCCGCGGGAGGGACATCCCTGCTGGCTGGCAGGCTGCCCGACCGCTCCTCCGAGGGGCCGTGTCCCTCCGAGGAGGGAGCCGAGAGGCTCCGCACGGCGCTCTCGGGGCTGGGCGGGGTTTGGGGCCGCAGCAGCTCCGGGGTGGAAGGACACGGGGATTGAGCTCCCGCACTTGGTCTCCGGCGGCCAACACGGGCATCGAGGATGTTCTCTTCGGCGGAGCTGCGCCGGCTGGGAGGGCTGGACACCGGGTCCCAACAGCCCAAAGCCTTCACCTGCTCAAGGACGGGATGGAAAAGGAAAGGGAGAGAGAGACACGCATGAAATGAAGCACAGCACCCAGACAAAAGGCTCCTTTGTGCCGGGATATGGAGATAAAAGCCCAACTCTGGACCTGCCGTGAGCTGAGGCTGAAAGCAGAACTCTGTTCCATCTGTGGGACGGGCGGCAGCTGCTCAGAGCAGGGCTTGTTTTTACGGGAAGGCATCTCAAGGCCTTGGGAAGCTGCACGAGTCATTTGGCAGCAAGAGGCTTATTTAAAGAGCACTGTCCTGAGCAAGCTCCCAGCTCTGCAATATGGGAATGGAAGCCACAGCTTGGGGATTGGAGCCCAAGCCCTTCCCCACTACACATCTGAGCCTGGGCAGGGCTGGGCACACTCTGGCTGGGAGAGATGGAAAGCCCTTACTGAGACAGCCCTGAGAAACCAGTCCCCACCTCTCCTGGGATCTCCCTGCAGGAACAAACCCTCTCACCTGCTGCTCTGCTGAGGAGAGGAGCCAGTGGCCATCTGGACGAGGCACAGGGCCACCATCAGCAGCTCTGCGCAGCCCTTTCCCTGAGGGGATTGCTCCTGCTCTGGGAAATCCGGGTGCAGATGCTGAAGACGCTTCTGGGTGGCAGCTGGAGCCTCCCTGGGTAACACCAGTGGCCGTGTGACCGTGTGTGCTCCGCGCCACGCCCTCTGTCCCCTGCAGGCTGGGCTCGGCTTCCTCTGTCCCCGAGAGCCGCCGCAGGCTCCCTGCCAGCTGCGGGAAGTCGCTCTCGGTGTCTGCGCTGTGCCACCTGCCGTGGCCCCGGGCCTTGCCGCTCAGTGACTCTTCAGAAGGGGATTTTCCCTCACCCACGGCCATCAGGACAGAGCCGCCCCCGCGGGAGGATGCTGAGCCTCGGGCTCTCTGCAATACACAGCACACGGCACCTCAGTCCCCCCTGGTCTCCGTGCCCAGAAAATGGGTTTGCACAATTACAAAGAATTTAGGCATGATCTGGGTGAGAGCCCAAAATTCATTAAGGAGCATCTTGGCACTCCAGGTGGGACAGCAGAAAGAGCAAACCCTCACATCTCAGCAGCATTTTCTGCTTTCGACGATGAGACACACAGGGAAAATCTCATTCCAGGCCTGGCCACGCCAAGAATAAAGAATAAACCTGGGCTTTATTCCAGGCACCGGAGTCGTGCACTAATGGCCAATGTCACCAACACTTTGTGCACGAATGGCACATCGTTAACTGGGACAGGCAGCACCTCCTGGCCTGGCTGAGCCCTGAAGGCTGTTGGTGTGGAAAGCTGAAAGTTTTTTAAAGATACAAACCGAAAACTTTGAAGTGGAAGCCACCCAGAAGCAAGAAGCAGCTATTAAAAAGTTAGAGGGGGAGGCAGGAGTCTGTAAAACTCAAACCTGGCACCCAGCTTTTCTACCTCAATTAATGAAAGAAACTCTTTGGGAAATTAATCAATGGAAATACTTGCACTGACTGGGCTTGAGTGAGGAGCTGCTGCAGGATAACCCATGAGCCAAATGGAGGAGACCCAACGCAGCCTCCTCCAGCAACTCCAAACCCAAACCAAGGCGCTGGCAGCAGGGAAATGTCAGCAGAGGGGTTTTGGTGGTGCCAGCAAAGAGACCAGCCAAGGCAGCATCGACAGCAAACTCAACTAAAAGGAAATTTAAATTTAAAAAAATAAATAAATAAATAAAAAGAGGCGAGAAAGAATTCCCAAACAATACTTGGAAATGGGAAACGAGGTGATACTCACTCCCTCCGCCAGCTCTTTTGTCACAGTCTCGTTTTACGATAGCCACCCCTCGCTCCGACGAGCGGGGTTTTCCCACGGGCACGGGAACAAAGAGCGGCGGGAGGACGCGCCGGGTCTCCAGGGGACACAAATCCCCAGCGCAGGCACAGCCCGGGGCAGCTCCCGCAGCCGCCTGTGCCCTCCCCGGAGCCGGGAGCGGATCCCGAGGGGACCGGCCACAACCCGGGGCAGCTCCCGGAGCCGCCCGTACCCTCCCCGGAGCCGGGAGCGGATCCCGAGGGGACCGG
>VWYE01026671.1:64335-121431 GCA_013398995.1 Alaudala cheleensis
CTGTATTTGGCGTTTCTTTGATGGATGTTACAGCGATTCAGGCTGCACATCCCTCTGCACGCTTTTCCAGAGCTGGCTTTTTATTGGAATTCACACGGGCAAAGCCCTTGTGAAAGAAAAACCCTTTAAAATGTTTATTGCTCGTTCTCCAGGGAGCCGCTCGCCTGCCAGCAGAGGCCGTGCTGCTTTTTCAGGCCTCTGAGTGGAGAGGCGGAAGCAAACACGGATGGGTCATGATTCATCCCCAGGCTGGGCTGTTTTTAGCCGGTTTGAATCGCTCGGGAGCTGCCAGGCATTGTTCTGGGAGCTGAATGGCCCCGGCAGGAAAGGTCTGCGTCCTGTTCCGCCCCCGATCAAACAAGTGCCAGGATGTCTGCAGGAACAGCCAAAGCGCCCAGAAAGCTTTCCCCTCCCCTCGAGTGGGGTGTCAATAAACAAGGGGGGGGGAATCAGCTGGGTGATCTAAAGGAAAGGCTCTTTAAGAAATTCAGGGGGACAATACCGATTTTCTTCTGCTGGCACCTGGCCCTCTTTGTTAGGAATTCTGCTGAAGAGAAGCTGGCTTATTTGATCTATAATACAGGGTCAACCCAGCCAAACTCCCACCCAAGGCTGGCAAAGAATAACAAGGACATTTTCTTGCTGGTTTGACACCTCAGGATTTTTCCAAATTTGGGTTTTTCCAGCAAAGATTTCTCTGCACCTGTGGATGCAATGATTCAGCAGTAATCTCCATATCTATGACACGAACTAGAGCTTCCTTATGATGATCAGATTTGAGAGCAGTATATGTCTGATATATAAGTTGTTACCTTTTTGGTGAAAATATGCATGTTTTCTGCACAGAACTGGATCCATCATGAATACAGTTATCCTGTGTGTGTCTTTGGGACATCAGTTTGTCACTTCTTGCTACCCTGAAGGGTTTCACAGGCCAGTCAGCTCTCTGGGGTGAAACCTGAGGCCTGGAGGTGCACCATATGTTCTTGCACAGCATCTGCACTATCTTCAGCATCAAATTTCATTCTCCCAATGCAAATGTTTGGGATGGATGAGACGTCAGCAAGCTGCCCAGGACTCTGTTTGATCTGCCTAACCCTTCTGGACGGTGTTTGCAGGTGTTTGTCCTTCTCTTCTCGAGGCTAACAACCCTTTTCCTTTCCCCAGAGGTCAGGATTTTCCCACATCTTGGACCATTCTCTCTGTTCTCATTCTTTGAGCCACATTTCTTTGAAACTCAGCACTGGTCCAAAGCTCCAGAGCAGGGGCTTGGGTGCACTTAGGCAGGAGCAGTGTGGTAGTCCAGGCTGTGATCCTGCTTTACACACCCTGCAACAGGATCTGCCTCATTCACAGCACAGCACTCCCGACTGCCCAGAACTTCCTGATCCTGCTCCTTCACCTACTTTTCCCATCAAGACAAGAATGACTCTTATCTAAATTAATTCTTTCCAGCTTCTTCTCCAGGTAGAGCCTGCAGATTTTCTCTGTTGTGACATTTGAAGTCACTCATCAGCTCCTTATGGGTGCTGGAACTACAGCAGGCTCCCAAGGAATCCAGTCACTGAGCTGCACAGCTGCTCTGGGAATGCCCACAAAAGCAGGTTCAGGCTCAGCCACACTGCTTTAGCTTCTTTATAAAGCCATGAGAAGACTTGCCTGAAGCCTCCACACTTCCCACCTCTCCTCTAGATCATCACTGCACTGAGTATTCCCTTAAAACCAAGGTAGCTGCTGCTTTTTCTTCCTGACTTTGGAGAACCAGCTGAAAATACGACTTGAGCACACCCATGGCAGCTGGCAAAAGAAATATGTGAGGCAAGATTAAGGAAGAACAGAGGGAAAACTGGAGTGACAAGTATTTTAGCACAGAAACACGCAGCGGGGTGTGTTTCCCAGTGCCAGCAGCTGGCCGATTTGAGTCCTTTCACCACTTGTTTGCACAGCTGGGCCGAGCGGCAGGATTGAGCTCAGGGAAAAGGTCAAACAGAACGTGCACTTCTCCCTTCTGGCCACACGATGTGCCCATCACACCGCGAACAGCAACAGCAGCCACAAAGGCAAGGCCTTGCAGGGGTTTGTGTTCCCTCACAGCACCTCCTTACCTCCCCCAAAACACTCCCACAGCTGCAGATCAGGGCTGGGTGGAGCAGAAGGTGGTGAATGATGGAGTTGGTGTGGTCCAGATGCTCTGCCTTTGAGGAAGGTGACAACCTGCTGTGAAAGAAATGGGAGTGGTCAAGAGGCAGTGGCAACTTTTCATCAGTGGGCAGTGAATAATTGGAATTAAGTTTGCTTACTAAATGTGAGATTTTACTGCTGCTTTTGGGGAGCGGGGGAAATTTGAGCAACTTATTTTTCATTCTAATTGCTGGGGTGTCTTGGCTCTCTGTGATTTGTATGTTCTCCTGAGCAGAATCAAGAAGCTCTTCAAAAGCAGAGATGGCATCTCCAGGAACCAGTCACTAGCAGAGATTTGTAAAAGAAACACTGGGATTAGTACAAATTAAAATCTGTTTATGTGAGTGCCAGAAGAAATAGCTTGAGACTGAACTCGTTGCTTGAGACTGAATGAAGCCTGTAAGGGAACCAGTGCAAGTGGCTACAATGAGCTTAAAATGGAAATAAACACCATATTTAAATATCACCCCTTCTGTAAGATCTCCTACAATGATTCAAAGACACTTCAGTGCTCATAATGGGGACTTAGCAGAGACCTGACTTTCAGCAAACCTGCACATTGTAAAGGTGACCACACAACCTGTGTGAATCAAACCATTCATTTCAGGGCAGAACAAATGGTACTGTCTCCTGTTTAACTCACAAAGCACTTCCCTATAATTCTATCTACCTTAATCAGACAAACTGGGGATTTAAAAAAAAAGGACTAATCTGCTTGTTGGCCATAATTGCATTTCCCCTGCAAATATTAAGTTAGAACAATAGCAGTGGCTTTTGTAATAAATTTACTTTTAAATGCTTTTCATGTGAACACGAGAAATGTGTTGCCTGCCTAGATCTTAAAAGAAAGAATGCTCTTTTTTCCTCTTAAAAAAACCCCCAAAACCACAAATAGGAACTCCCCAAAAGCCAGGAAACGTGAATTCTGTTTGGGGTGTTTTTTATTTCAGATTGAGAAGCTACACAAAGACAGAACAAATACACATTTCCATGAGAGAAGGGAAAAAAAAAGAGAGTATCCCATTGTGTCACCCTCCTGACACAACAAACCATCCCAACCTGAGCCACAGGACTCTCACTCCAAAGGGTCCAGCACACAACAAACATCTGGAACATCTGCCCCACAGGGTCACACACCCCCAGACACAGCAGTATGGTCTTTTTTAAAATCTTTTTTGCATATGTGCACACCCATCTGCTGTTGGGAGACAATGCAAAGGCTGATACAGAGTCACATGGGTGAAAGCCACAGCTCTGAAAGAGGACCTGGATGTGCACAAGGACCAACACACCCACATGGCACACACACATTTCCTCACTGGAGCGGTCACTCCAAGCACAAGGTTTGAACCAGGAGGCAGACACATTTGTATCAGTGAGACTGGGTTGTACCAGAATGGATGGCAGTGAATTTTACAGTTCATCTTTCTTTTTTATTAAAGTAATTAATAAAACGGTTTAGCATATAAAAATACAATAATCCTAATTAGAGCAATTTGTAGAAATAAAAGCACACACACACATACACACCTCAGGATTGCTGCCACAGAGCTCACAGGATAAAGAAAACCATTTTCCTTGTCTCACACCAGGACATGACATCCTCCCTCCTGTCTCCAGGGATAATGGAGCCTTTCAGCTTTGGTGCATAGTTACATTTGGGAGCCAAACAGCAACTTGGAATTTGTCCTGAAGGGAAGCAGGACAAGGCACCTTTAAGGATAATAAGGCAGAAGGGGACTCCTCATGTGCAGGGGTGGTCCTGCTATCCCTGAATCTGAGCCATTAATCAAACTCTAGTCAAAGCTTTCACCCTCACAAAGTGTGAGTGAGTCAGTCTCAGCTTGCTGGAACCAGGAAGCAGCTCAGGAGCAGAGCTTTGCTCAGATGTGTGCAGAGCCAGGCATGGTTTCCATCCCATACAGCACCACCTCACAAGAGAGCAGCCAGGATTGCAACTGAGCAAGTCTAAGTAAGATGGTGTTCCTAAAAGAATGGAATTCTCATGGGTGGCAAACACATCACCTCCACAGTGGCCTGCAGGGAAGACAAGGCAACAGAGCAGAGCAGGGAAGCAGCAAGGGCTGGGCCACCTTGGTCACAATTATTTGGCTAATTAACAGGTCATTAAGGTATTGCCTTAATGAAGCAGGGTTTGTGCAGACCTCTCCAAAGCTGAAATCACATCTTTGTCCCCTCCTGACAGGACAGGAAACAGTCCCTGTGCTCACATGGGGCCACAATATCTGTAAGTCTGATCTATGCCCTATAGGAGCCTGTTCCTGCTGGGATCTGGGCAGACTCCAAGGAGCACAACAGGAGGGATACAGAGAAGGCAAACTGAACAAAACATGAGGAAGTTTCCTTCTGCATCAACACTGACCACCAGGAAAACACTTTTTTTATTAGAGGCACCACATCCTAGGAATACTCAGAGCATGTAAAATGCCTTCAGTTACAGCCAAGAAGTTTCAAAAACACTGCTTTACTTAAAAGGCCCAGACCATTCCTCCATGCTGCTATGGAGGCATCTCCATCACAAATCCAGAAACCACAGAAAGCTCAGGAAATTCCATCAATGCACACCAGTGAAGGCCCTGGCCTGTCCTTTTTGGGACATTCCTTCTGGTTCTTAAACAAGCTCCAATCCAAACCAGCTAATAGCTGGAGTATTCCTCATGGTTAAGCACAGCTCCTTCTGTGGGAATGCAATCTGGGGGATTGAGACATGTGTAAACAGTTCCTTGAGAGAAGAGCTCCCCCAGCAATTTCCCTCTGCAGCATGGAACTGCACTGAAGCTGCACACACATGCCACGTGCTGTTTAGTTTCAATTACTAAATACATGCTTGGCAAGGAAGAGCATGACTTTCTCAGTGTTGTTTTACCAGGAGGAGCAAGTGAAAGCTGTCCTAAGGAACATCTAATACCACATTTCTTAGTCTCTGTGGCTTCAAACCACACCATTAACTTTGCATTACAACAGAGCTGGCTCTAAATCCATTTCCTCATGCTGGTTCCTGTAGCCCTGCTGGCCTTGCAAGCAACATCTGTGGCCTTGGGAGACAAGTCTAAATGTTTCTTGAGGAGAATTTTACATAAGAGCATTCCACAGTCCTCACCTCCTGCTGGCACTGAGATCTGAGGTTAAATCCAAATGAGATTTCATAACTGGGAAGGATGATGCATCTGCTGACACTGAGATACCATTTGATAAATAAACACACTGTGTACTCTTGAATGAATTTTTTCCCTCTTTTATAAAAATATATTTATAAACCCTCAGATGTGGATTTTTTTAAGGAGGTGGATACTTGTTAGCTGTCAATGAGTCCCTGGCTTTGGGACTCAGCCTGCTCCTGGCTGGCTTGGCAACTCTTCACGTGACTCAAGAGAGAGTTCCTTCACCTTTTCCTGTAGTCATTCACTTGAGCAGCTGGGAAGTGATGCCTGCTGGTCACAAATGTCTGCACAGACCCCATGCAGAGCATGAATTCTGTGTTAACATTAACTTCCCAAGACAGAGCTCGGATGTGAAGACCTACAGGAGCCAAACAAGGCTCTTGATCACTGATTGTCAGAGTTAAAATATTCCAGGGACAGCTGTCCCAATGTGCTGCCCAAAGTCTGGAGAAAGTTTCACATCATTTGTCAGTGATGTGATGATTTTCCCTCCTGCCAGAAAGTGAAGCAGCAAGTGAGCATGGCTTTCATCAATATGCTCCCACAGATAACAAGCTGGTCTTTGTCCTCAGAGAATAATGGTCTCCATGCATTTATCTGAGGAGCATTTGTCCTGGCTGTCCTGCAAGGAGGAATGTGGGTCAGTCCCTGCTCCAGAACTGTGCTGCTGTTCCTCTGCTCATGGCCAGCAGCCAGCAGCAGCTTTTCAGAGCTCCTCACTGCCCCTCTCTGCATGCTGCCTTCTTCAGCAACTTCAGCACTCCTCCCTGTCCCTGCAAATCCTGCCCAGGCAGGGAATTTTGTTGTCTCTGCTACATGCCAGACAAATGCCTGCAGCCTCTTTGATCCTCTCCATATCAAAATGCCAAGGAAAAGATGATTCTTTATCCTCTTACCCAGTCTGTGATGGTGCCCCTGCAGCCTTCCAGCTCTTCCCTCTTTTCCTCTCACCATACTGACAACAAGACAACTTGTTCTTTGAGTTGAAAAGCTCTTTCTCTGAAACTAGTCAGGAACCAAGCTGTCAAACTCCCAATTTAGATGTTGAATCCATGGTGATGTCTGTTAATTTACCTGAGCCTTCATGGCATGTCAGGTGATGGAAGGAGGCAGACAGAACAGGGCACTGTGTTGTCCTTGACTAAATCACATCCCTTTTCTGAACTGCAGATCACACTCACACCAGCTCCTCTGCTCCCCCTGAATGAGCCCAGCAAATGCAGCCTCCTGATCTCCTTTCCATCAGGAATTCCTCCTCTAGCACAATGCAACTCGGCCTACTTTCATTATTTGATTCCTTTCAGATTTTTGAAAAGTTCATTATTCATCTTCAAGTTGAATTCTTCAAAGTTCATTCTTCAAGGTTTACTGCTCTGTGTCTTCAGAGTGGTTTCCAAACATTGCAACTCACTGTCTTCCACATTATGGCCTGTAAATATCTGTAAACCTAATTTACAGAAAAGGAAGCACAGCTATAGGGCTTATGCAACCTGCCAAATTCTGTGCTGCTCATCTGTCACCAGATCAGTCATTACAGGCAGCTCTGTGATTAGGAACTGCCAAGGCTCTGTTAAAATCAGTCAAGATGTGACCATTTTTCTTTGGTGAGAGTTTGTGTTTTGGTCTTTTGACTTGGTCCCTGAGGCCCACTGCTCACTGCCTGTGGGAGGGCCAGGATTAAAAATCATCATTTCCAACAGGATCATGCTTCACAGTGGCTGCAGAAACGTGTCAGCAGAGGACCAGGTGAAGATTTAGCCCAGACTGCTGACCAATGCTGCAAACCTTTGCACAAGAGGTGGTGGTTCTGTCCCTTTTGCAAGCTCCTGAGGACACAACCTACAACTTATGGCTGGGTGGTCAGTCCCAGAGATGACAGGGACTTTGACTTGACTGAAAGAAGAACTGCCTAAACACCTCACATTTCATTGTTCTTGCTGCAAAAGAAGGAGGAACCAGAGGAGAACAGGAATGCTGACACTGGGTCATGGCACTGTAAATCCCCAGGGAAGAGGATGGGAACAGAGCAAGCACCAGGAAACCTTCCTGCCCCCCACACCCTCCCCACAAGCTCTCACCACCTCCAGCTCAGGGCCACTGCCTCCTCAGGGCTGCCCAGAAAGGACAGAGCAGAGATTGTTTCAGCAGCTGATGGGGTGCTTTGGCCAGCTCCACATCTCTGTTACATCCAAAGGACAGGGTCCTGTTTGTCACATCCTGGCAGGGGACACCCTGGGAATGGCTCTAGGCTGTTCCCAACACAAAAACCATCCTGACTGCAAGAGGCATCCCCAGAAGGGCTTAAAGTCCTCTGCAATTGCTGAGTCTTGCAGTGCAATTACCAACACCAAGACTCAGCTAAAGCTCAGTTCTTAGGAAAACAAGATCTTTGCTGAAAATACCCTAAAAGCAGTAAATCCTGGCACCTTCCACTGCTCACTGCAGTTTTTCAGGCATCTACAGCCACATCTCACAGCACAGAACAAGCACCTTTCTCACTGTGAGAGACAGATACTGCTCTGCACTCTCAGAGCAGCTCTAAACTACCAAGGCTCACAAAACTCTGCTGAGTTCAGGGCAGCAGCAAGGCAGAATGCAAACTGGAGCCCTCAAAACCCTGTCCCCTCTCCCATTTACTCCTGAGCCACTGAAACATAAAAAGAACATTCCAGGAAACAGGATGAGATCAGGCAGTGATAAATAAAACATGGAGTGAAAAGTCAATCCTAGAGAAATAAAAGATGGTGCAAAATAGTCAAAGAAATGTCAATGAAATGAGACTGGCAGACTCTTCAGTATTTCATAGAATCCACTGAGTTGGAAGGGACCCATGAGGATTATTAAGTCCTACTCCTGGCCTTGCACAGGATACCCCAAGAAACCCACCATCCAACTTCCATATCTTTCTCTCAAAAAGCAATTCCTGTACTAGAGGGTAGGACATGAGCTGAGGAGAGAACTTGTACCTTCCAGAAAGAAAAAAAACCCAAAATAACAAAACTAAACAACCTAAAATCAAATAGAAAATAGTGCTTTCTACATGGCATTTATTTCCTCTTTAAAAAAAAAAGCAACCTGACTACAGGTTTCCAATTTACAGTTATGTCAGAACAGAAATACATGTCTCCTTTCAGGAGACATTGGAGTTAAGTACCACACTGGCACCAGATTTGTGGAGTGCCTGGGTGAGAGCAGAGCAGGTTCCCCCTGGCTGCTCCTGCAAGGCTCCTGAGCACTTCCTCAGCTCCCAGGGTAACACATCACACTGCAGCTCAAGAACAGCACCTCAAATCCCTCAACTGCCCTTTCATTTTTCTCCCAGTGGCCTTACCTGAAGGCCCTGACCACTTAAAGCAAGTCTTCTATCTCATCAGGCTTACCACCATCATTACACTGGCAGCTGTTGGAATGTATCACCTTTTTCTTAACAGATTCTCTTATTTTTACAGATTTTCATATTCCTACCTTAAGGAAACAATCCAGGCAGAGAGAGTGGATGTCTCAAGGAAGCTGAAAATCCTGACTGTCCTCTGTGGGCTGGGTTTTTAAAAATCGAAGTATTTGGGGTTCTGGTGCATTCAGATACTTCAAATAGATATTTAGACTTAAAAATGTGCTTTTGGTTTCCTGAGTTGCAAGGAGTTGGGACAATCCTATCAGGAAGAAATGCAAAGCTGATCTGCTGGGCAGAAGAGAATTGTGTTTGTCTCCTTCCATTTTGAAGACCAGCCAAGGAATGACCAAATTTTGTGGACATGGTTATAAATAAACTGTGGTTAAGAAGAAACTCCACCTGCAGTTTCCCAGAGGGCTGACTAATCCTTTCCTACTTGGACTGTCTGCATGGCTCCAGTGCACAGGATGAAGCAGCCAGCCATGAGGCACTCACTGCACTCTCCCTCAGGGGTGGCCACCTCTCACTCTGAGCATCTTTCTGCAAAATTCATTGTGTCCCTTGGCCAGGAGGGATGCTTTGCAAAGGAAGGCAGCTGCTGCCATGGAGTTGCCTCTTCCTAGTGCTGATATCTTTCCAAGATAGATTCCTCTGAAGCAAGAGAGGAGAAAGAAAAAGGGAGACTTTAGCATTACTTTATATCAAAGCTAAGTGTAAATATATATTGCTGAATTAACAGTGTGGAGATGGACCACATGCAATCTCTTGGTGAAGAACCCAAGGGAAAACATCCCAAGTCTAGGCAAACCTTGGCATGTGTAGTCATATTTTTTTAACTATTATTAGCAACAAAGAGCCAAGAAAACCAACAGGATCTTTGTAATGAGTTTGCCAGACTTTGTTCAGGTTTGGGATGCAAACTCAGGAAGGACACTGGAAAGGCAAAAAGGAGGAGGAAGAATCCAGAAGCATTTGGCTGAGCTTCAAGCAAAGGTTACCATCTGCCATTAAAGCATTACCCTGGCCCAGCATCACCCAGAATTACTAAAAGCAAACTGCTGCCAGAAGAACATTTATGGCAGGACCAAACTCCTGGCTCCCACACAGAGATCACTGGGGTTATAAACTCACCTCTTCTCTTCCCCTTTCCAGCCAAGACTCAGACTTGCCTGTCATCACTTTCCACATGATGTGTGCTCACAATTTTTCCTCCCCTATCCAATTCTGCTGGCAGAGAGCACGACTGAAGTTGTTTGGATTGAGCCATTAAATAAACATGAGCAGGACGTGGTGTGCTAGCAGAGGATCATGTGTGTTCTCATGGAGGGAACTGACTTTTGGATTTGTGGATGTTGTCACAGGCAAGCCTCTTTCAGACATACTAACTCTGGAACAGATCTACTCTTTTTTTCAGCCCCAAAGGGATTACCTTAAAATTTTTTTTCTTCCTCTGGATTTTTTTCCTTAACAGCTTGGTTAGAAGAAAGGAGGAAAGCAATCCTTGATCTGCATGAAGATCTCCTCTGTTTGGCCCCACAGTTTGGGAGTTACTCACCAAAAGGCAGGAAAGCTGCTATGAGCTGCAATGCAGTAGGAGAATGAAACAAGTGCCTATAAGCTATTAATTTAAGTATGAAACAACAAAAAATGTAAAAATAGAAAACACCTAGTTTTAAGGACGTAATTCAAGGTTTTTAATGGACCAGAGAACATGAGAGGAAGGGGAGTGGGAGAAAAATGTTGCTTCATAACATAGCTGTAATGGTCAGTAAGTGTTTCCAGGCTAGGAAACAAATTTAAGCAACATTTTCACCCACTCTGGAGTTTCTGGACTGCTTCTCCATTCAAACAGCAGCAAAAAAACAATTTCCCCTATATAATAAGCACATACTGGGTTTGTCTACCCCTCTACCTTTAACCCACCAGAGCCTTCACTAATGGAAGTCTTGTCACCCCAGGAGCCTCAGTAGCAGCTCTCAGTACATGTACACAGGTGTGCACGTGCCACAGGTACACATGCACACACAGGAACTATCAAAATACTATCAGAAAGAGAGTGCTCCTTCTCAACACCCCTCCTCTGCCCACCCCACCTCCCCTCCCCTTCCCCAGGCCAGCATATTTCAAAAGAGACTGGAAGTGAGCACCCCCAGGAGCCACCCAGCCCCTGGTGGCACTGCGAACGTCTGGGTGCGTTGACAAGTCCCCTGGGCCACCTCTAGGAACTGGTCTTGGAGAGCAGCCTCGAGTTCACAACACTGATTCCTTGGATTCAGGGTCTGCTGTGCTGCTTGTGTTGGAGACTGGGTTTTTGTGGGTTACCAAAGGTGATGTTTCTGCTTCAGACTTGCTGTTGGCAACTGCTTCGACGGCGACTTCCTTCAGCTCCTGCTCCCTCTCCTTCTTGTCTTTCTCATTCAGGTAATTTAGGATTCCTGCTCCCAGGGCATCTCCTTCCACGTTCACAACGGTGGTGGTTCGGTCCCTGGTGAAGATCAGAAACAAAAACCAAAGCAGCAGGCTTTTAGTTTAAGGGAGTTACAAAACAATGAGGGGAGCTGAATCACCCCTGCTGAGCCACTAACACCATGGAGCTAGGCAAGGGAGAAGTAGTTAGCACAGGTGTTTTCCACCTGTATCATCACTATTTCAGAACTAGAAATGTGTACCAGAGCAGGTTTAAGGTCAGTCAAACTGTTCCTACCAGCTGCTTCTGGTATCTCAGTGGGTTGCAGCAATGGTACTACCCTTCCTCAGGTATCCTGCTTCTCACAGCTCACCTCCTTCCCCTTCCCTTTCTGCAAACCAGCATTTTTCAAATGCAAGTTCAGAGCAGGAGCTTATTTTGGGCTTATCCAGAAAGTGATTCAGAGCACCCAACTCTTCTTTTCAACTACAGTGACTTGTACCTTAATCCAAGCACCTACTCAGAGGGATCCTTCCAAAAGCAGGCAGAATGAATTATGTTCTCTGCCTTTGTTGCCCTAATATTTGGTCCTACAACACAAAATGAGTGTGCCAGAGTGTAATGGAAGAGATTGATGGGTCATAAAGATGGACAGTGTTTTCATGTGGCTTTTGAGATTTGCTACTCATTCTGCAGCATAGCTTGAACAGAGGCTCAACTTGTAATTGTGCTCCTCTCTGGTAGTTAAACAGCTGATATTAAAGCAACATGTGGGAGTCCCTCCTCCCTCCTTCCCCCTTTTGTTCCCACAAGGCTGAGCTCCTTGACTAGAACAGTGTTGACCACAGAGGGTCTGGATTCTGTACTTTGACCACATCTCCAGCTAAACATGCTCCAAGGATGCAGCAGCGAGGTGGCTGCCACTCTCTTCTCCCACCTAAAACGTGACAGGATGAGAGGAAATGGCCTCAAATTGCACCAGGGGAGGTTTAGATTAGATTAGATACTTCAGTTTAGATACTTTTCCATGGAAGGAGTTGTAAATCATTTGAACAGACTGCCTAGGGAAGTCCCCATGATATGGCTTGATGGTGAGCACAGCGCTGGTGCTACACCGGCGATCTGAGGGGTTCTTCCAAACCTCAGCCATTCTGTAACCCCAACTCCTGCCTCTCTCAGCCCTGCCACAGCAGCTGGGGGAGGCCTGCAGTACTCACACGATCCAGTCCACGGCCAGGATGAGGGACAGGTCGTTGGTGGGCAGCCCAATGGCCTCCAGGATGATGGCAATGGTGAGCACCCCCCCGGCCGGGACCCCGGCGGCTCCCACACTGGACGCTGTGGCTGTCACCCTGCAAAGCAAAGCAACACCCACGGCTGGTCAGAGCAGCTCCCAGCTCCCCTCTGTGTGCTCTGCCTGGGCCTCCCCTGCTGTGGGAACTGTCAACAAACCCTCCAGAGCATGGGACACACGGAGTGTTTGCTTCCCAGCAAAGCCCTTCCTGCCTGCTGATGCAAAGGGAAGGGTACAGGGGACAGGGGCTCAGCAGGGATCTGCAGCAGTTACCCTGGTGATGGCTCTGGGTTCAGCACCAGCACTGCCTTTTCAGAGTAAGAAACAACACAACTCCTGTCTGCTGCCTTACTGACATTCCCAGCTGCTGAGTGACTCACACCTGCTGATCCCATATGAGAAAGGCAAATTGTGCCATGCAGGGCACAGCACCTCCTGTGTGTCTTGTTTGCATCCCAACACAGATTACAAATCAGGAGCTGGAAACCTGCAGTGCCATGTGCTCAACACCCCTTTTTGGGTGCACATGTCTGCAACTGAGCCTTCCCTGTGCTCTCACTGCATCATCCTCACACCTGATTCACTGAGAGCACCTGAAAAGTTAATTTGGTTACCCAAAGAAAACCCTCAATGCCCCAACCCTGCCTTAAATAGACAAACATACTGGGAAAGAAAATCAAGAAGGAAATAAAACCTGGCCAGGAAAGGTAAAATAATGCCAGGAACCAGCCCTAGGAGGCATCTGGAGGATGCTGGGCACAGTGAGGAGCCAGAATTGTTTGTAGCATCCTCATTTAAGGGATTTTTGAGGAGAGAAATGAAGACAATGACACTTCATGGGGTATAGGAGATCAGAGGATATTCCAAGCATAAAGGGAAGAGAGTCTTAGAGAAGGAGGTAGGACTGACGTGGTGGAGGAGAGAATGGAGCAAGGCAGTTCGGAGGGGGACAACAAGAGATCTGATCAGGAAAGCCAGCAATGTGATGGTAGGAAGGACAGAGGTGAGCAGGAACAGAGTCTTTAGTATGAAATAGATACATAAGAAGCCAAGGAGCTGGCAGGAGAATTTTCTAAGACATCCAGAGGAGGAATTAGGGGTTACTTCCTGGGCAGAATGCCTCAATAGCTTGACATAATGGTGACTGGAGGATGGAGGACTGAGATGCTTAAGGAAGGAGAGGAATTTCATGTGGAAAAGAGCTTTAAACAGCTAAAAGTCTGTTTCAGAATTCAATTACCCCTCCCCAGGTCCCACCTTTTATTAAATCGAGACTCTGGCAAATCTCGTGAAGGTTTAAAGACTCCCTCCTTTAATCACCCTATAATTATGTTACACAGCAGCCTGTAAGCTTTAGGTCAGAGATGTGGAATGCTAACTGTTAGTTATGAACAGACAGACCACAGCTTGGATGTGTCTGGGGGCCAGGAGGATGTGGCTGCAAGCAACTCACAGGATGGTGAAGATCTGCCCGGCATTGAGGTCGACGTTGTTGAGCTGAGCAATGAACACAGCTGCCATGCACTGGAAAATGGCAGCTCCATCCATGTTCACCGTGGCCCCAATGGGCAGGATGAACCTGCTGATCCTCTTGTCCACTCCATTGTTCTCCTCAATGCACTTGATCATGGATGGGAGAGTGGCTGAGCTGGAAACAGAGCAAGGAGGAGTGAAACAGAGCACCAGGGAAGAGTGAAACACAGAGCACCAGCTGGCAGGGTCATTTAAAGACAATAACATTATTTTTTTCCCCCCAAGATATTTGCAACTCAGCATCATGCTATGGGCCCAGTATTTTGAGGAATTCTTTTTTAACAGCTGATAATCAGCATGACAATAGCAGTGAGACTCTCTATGCTCAGAAGACTCTTTTTGCAATTTCAGCAACAATATTCACGCCTAAAACTAAAGCTGGATACAGGCAGTTTAGGGTGACAAACACAAGCAGAAGTGGCACAAAAACCCACCTGGAGCAAGTGGCAAAGGCAGTGGCAAGGGGTGTGATCAGTCCTAAGAGAAAACGATAGGGGTTTTGCCTGGTGGCTGCAAAATAAATAAGTGGCAGAATGATTCCTCCGTGGATGACGTGGCCCAGGATGGAGGCAAAGATGTATTTCCCCAGACTGGTCACCAGAAGCACAATATCTTCCATTTCCACAATCTTGCTCCCAACAAGGAACATAATGCCAATAGGTACATACCTGTGTGAATGAAATATTGGTTGGCATTAAGTACAAACACAACGTTTTTCCATCCTGGAGATAACACTCCTCTACTGAATCTGCTGCTCCTGCTGAAGGGTGGCTCCTTATTCACCACACACTCATGCCAGGGAAATTTGGAAGGCTTTTCTCTTGTGTGGTGGATGGTAAGCAGTCAAATTTTAAAGGGTCTTTCACTTATGCCCTCAGAGAGTGCCAAAGGAAAGGTGAGTGGGAAGCAGAAATGCTGCCAGGAGCTCCCAGGATGAGACAGCAGTGGGAAGGGAGGGGAAAGGAGCAGCATCACATCACTGGAGTAGAGAGAGGGGTCAGAGTTGAGTCTTACACATGCAGAACCTCCCAGCACTCCAGAGTCAGGTCATTAACATCACAGACACACTGGGTGCCAGCTCTGTGGAGGTTAAGAAAAAGCTGTGCACATACCAGAGAGCTCAGCTAAAGGCTGCTGAGCCACGTGCCAAAGACAGCAATTAACTCTGCTATTTGCCTAAAATGGACTGGAGTTCAATGACCAGGCTTCCAGAGCTTCCCCCAAGCCTACAGCCAGGCACACACACAAATTCATGCCTCCTGTCCAGAAACGTGCCACGTCAGCTTTTGTTTGAAGTCTCCTTTTGTCAGGAGCACCTGGAGCTGCTCCAGGGGCAGGGCCACCTGCAGGCCACAGCCACACCTCTGGTCCCAGCAGCCCTGAAAAGACTCAACTGCCCTTGCAGCAACAGCACAGCAGCTCTAAACAAACTGTGTGAATCACTGCAGGCCCAGGGCCAGCTCCTTGCTAAGCTCTGCTGGGATGTTTGTGTCTGATACCTCTGCTGGTGCTGTCCACACCTACTCCCTTTCTTCTGAGATTCAGAAATACCTAAAAGATCACCCAGCTCCCCAAAATCCTGCCCCCAGGAAAACGTGTGACTACAAAAGATTTGCCTGTACCCCTCAGGAATAAAGAATCCAGTGCCCATGTTCAAAGAAGCTGATTTGTGGAGTCAGGACAAACTTCAGGAGGTTTGGTTAAGCATGCAAAGGTCTGGAAAGGTGGGCAAGCCTTGAGGCTGCTCAGATCATTTCCTCCTGGCCTGCCAAGCACATGCAGAGCTTGACAGCTTTGGAATAAACACCAGGACTACACAGGAGCCTTAAAGGAGGAAAGAGAACAAGTAAGAGCTTCACTGTTAAGGGTCAGCAGTGGTCCCCATAATCCCACAAAATAAAGGATTACACACCAAGTGATTGGCTTGAAGAGCTGGCAGTGTAATAAGCTGAATACATGAACTGCCTCTTATCAGTATTCAGTGTCCAAGGAATTACACTCAAGAGCAAAAAGCTTAAGCTGCTTGGAGACTGCATTTTCCAATCCCTTATGATAGCAACTAACACAGAGACCTGCCTGTGTAAAATCAGGTGTTTTGTTAAAACCCTTCTACTCCTTAGGGAGAGGAAAACAGTAGGAATGAAAAATGCAGAATGAAGGAAGGAAAAAAATACCTCTGCTAAGGTACATTTACTGCTTTTTCAACAGCTTTGGAATGGGAGGGAGAAATGTCCCACACTCACTTTTGCTGGGATCTCACAGGAAAAAGCTGGGCAGAGAGATGAAATGTGAGTTTGCTGATGTGGTGCCTCTGCAGCCACACACTCACCACATAATCCAGGTAACCAAGACCATTGTGGCCTCGTTGAAGGAGTTAAAGAAGCGAATCAGATCTTCCCCCTCTGGGCCAAGCTTTTTCAGTGCCACTCCTAAAACCAGAGCAAACAGCACCAGGCCCAGGATGTTCATCCCTTCAATCTCAGTGCCAACAGGGATCTGCAGAGACACAAAAAAAGAAGAAGGCTTGTTACATGTGAGAATAGGACAAAGCCTAACAAAAGGATCACCTCATTTGGTTGCTGATTGATCTGAAATCAACAGGCAGAACTTATTTTTGGAAAGGAAGAGCCTATTTTGCTGAAGGGAATCAGAGAGATCTGGACACAGTTCAGGTACAAACCTCCCTGGTTATGAGCTGCATGGATTCACTGGAGAAGGAAAAGGCTTGCTGCCACCTCTCCATGTGCCCTTCGATATAATAATTGTGTTCTCAGTGAGCTGAACAAGAAAACTCCCCAGTTCACTCAGGACTTGAGTGCAATGATGATAGCAAGGTGAAAACCATGAGAAAACAACCAATGTTATAAGGCAGAAAGAGGGGAGAAAAGCAGAGAATGGCAGCAAAATGTGGCAAGCTAATAGTTCATGTGTCCATGCCAGCTGTGGGAGACAGAGAACAGAGGAGAGAGACACCAGTTCCCTGCTCAGAAATCTGTCACTGCCTGGGAACAGTGAGAGGATAAAAACAGGATCCACCTATTGACAAAAACCAGTCTGCCCACAGGTCTGCTCTGTCAGTCCTTCCTGGTTTGCTTCTCAAAGCCAGCCAGAGCTCTCTTTGGCAATGCAGCATCATGCAAACTGAATGAGTGCTCTTGTGGCTGCATAAAAATATAATAGTTTTGACAAACTGGGGGTTTTTCTCTCCAACTTGGCAGTACAAACATGTCTAATTCTTGTTTTATTTGGAAGAGCTTCTATAAAGACGAGGTTTGTGTACAAGTTTTGGCCTTTTGGCTGGTTCAAGTGGACACTAGCTCAACACTAGGAAAGGAAAATACACTCTGAGCTAAAGGTTTGAAATGAATATTGACTAAAGAACTTAGGATACTGATCTGCTAAATCTGATAAAAGCAGCCTGCTTCAGATTGATGTTTCTGCTGGAAGTAAACTGCTGGACTGGACTGTCTCTCAATGGCAGGTGGAAACAAAGTCCTGCAGGGAAGGGGATAAAATACAAATTATACACAAAAGCAGGAAGGTTAAACTGCTGTTAACAGAAGTGTTTACAAACAGTGAAGGTGCTGGCTTTTTTTATTTGCTAGGTAAAAAATAATTAGATGTGGAATCTGCAATTTTTTGTGGTGGTTGCTTGTTCAGGGCCAAGCTGCCACTATTTATTTGATTGAAAGAACTGAGAACAGGGACAGATATTAAACATGAGGCACAGTGTATCTCCAGAGATATCTGAAGAAACATGCTGTCACACACATTAACACTTTTCTGTCTGGATAATTCTGGCTATATTCTGGTTTTTGTGACTGAAAGCTCTAAACTCTGCTGGGGTTAGAAAAGTTCAGACAAAAGAAATGACACCCTCCTATTAATTAAACAAATTGTCTGTGCACGTGGGATTTTATAGTTATTTTATAATATATATCATATGATACTGGGTTCATTTGATACAGGGTTAATATGAAAAGTTCAGCTGGAACAGAATTTTACCATAATGGGTTCAAATAATTCCTCTAAAAAAAGGAAAAGAAAAAAAGTCCTAAAAATAGGGAATACCCTTTTGTTTTGGTTCCCATTCAGAAAAAAAAGTGTATAAAACTTTGCTGTGGAACAGCAATTCAGTGTTTCAATGCTGTAAGAGCCCAGCATTCTGAGCTGGATGTTGCTGGGAGAGAAACCCTGTACCCTCCAGAAGGACAGGGCATGGATTTTTTTCACCCTCAGAGAGGTCTCTGTCCATCCTGCCCCCAGCACTGTGGTAATTGCTGCTACTGCTCCCCATGTGCCCACATTCACCAACCCTTCCAGCCTCGATTTTGTTATCTGGGGACCTCCTGGTGACCAGGAGATGACTCTGGGCTGCTGCCAAAAGCTTTTGAGCTGTCTCTCTCTATTTGTAGGGCTTTCAGGTCTTGCTCTCCCCTTGTCCCTCTCACCAATTTCTTTACAGCACTCACCAACCCCTCCCAGCACTGCAGAGGCAGGCAGAAGATGCACCACTTGCACAGAGCAGTGACTTTATTGCAAGAAATCTCTCCCTGTAAATACAGGGGACCATCTGTAGCACTCATGGAATTCCACCTCGTGGTGACACGACTTGGAATGAGCCCAGCAGAAAAATCCTCAGTGGAAGATCCTCACAATCCCAGCCTCTCCAACTGGCAGATGCTGAACAGCCTTTTTGTACTCTGCCAGGAGAGTGCATCACCCCAAAGGGGCAGCCAAACCAAGCAGCACTGTGGGACACCAAACAAAAACAGCTTTAATGAGGACTTTGTTCCTGGACAAACTATGGGACGTGTTATTGTTATTGCCTGAAATGATGCATTCTCTTAGGAAGATTCATGGAGCTCTTCTTGAACCTTTCTGAAGATCCCATTGTTTTTTTAGCTCTTGAAACAGAATGCTTATCAAGGAAACAACTGCTGACATTGGACAGTCCCAGTAGTAGGTGGCTGAAAAGAAAATGCAGCCATGTGATGTGAGGAAGAAGAGCAAGCACTGGTTTGTGTATTTTTACTCCTGTCCAAAGAGGAACTGAGCCCCTGTGCTGCAGATGGTAAAGTGAGATAGTTCTGTGCCCCAGGAAGCCTTGCTGCCAAAGGGACAGAGAGGATGTAGCCATAAAAGCTGGGTAAACATGAGGTGAGCATGAGAAACAACAGAAAAAGGACATGGCTGAGCAAACAACTGTGTCCCACTGCTCATTTCATCAGCAAGAGAAGACAGGGCCTATTAACCAGTGAGGGGGGGAATATTATCAATGGAAAATTTTGCTCTACACTATTTGCATGGAAAGTTGAAGGAAAGCATTTCTCCTCTTCACTCAAATATTCTGCTGATGATAGAAAAAAGTAGATGGGAATATGATCTTATTCCCTGGAACCAAACTTCTGTCACTATGATGTCCAAAAATCAGACTCTTCTTTCCAAACTTAATCCTCATCTATCCATAAATACTATGATCAGAGCAGTACTGCAAGTGAGCTAACAAAACTAACAAAACTGAGATGATGCTCTCTTTTTATTTGGTCTGTTCCTCCCCAGAGACAGCAGGGCGTCTTCTGGAATCAAAGAAGCCCAGTCTGGTTCTGCTCCAACAATTTAAAAAAGGTTTTGCAAAAGTAATAGCAGAAATAACCTTTACATCATCACAACTGTTGGCAAAAACAGATAGCAGTGGCATATTCAGAATATTTTTTTCTGATGTTACATAGAACAGGAGACTGATAAGCAGGGAAAAGGGAGAGGAAAATTGAAAAAAAAAGTAATGTTGCATTTTAAAGGGCCAAAAGATGCATTCTTATCTCTTAAGGAAAAGTGATGGTGCTGAACAAGCATTAAAAAAGCACTTGACAGCCAGCACTCTGTCCAATGGATATGGTCAGCCTTTATCTGTGCTTGGTTGCTACAGAGCCAACAATAAACATGTTTGATAGCCCTGTCTGCAGGAGAAATGACACCCAGTGGGATCCAGAGCATTTCTGGAAGTCCTACCATCTCCATATGGAAGATACCACTTTCTCCTCTGTCTACACCTACACATCAGTTTCCTTTTTGACACCATTGCAACAGCAGCCTGTTTGTAAAGTTCTGTCTGTAATTTTTACTTGTTGCTGCTTCAAACAAAACTTCAGCAACAAGAAGAAATTCTCAACCCAACAAATTTTTTTTTTAAAGAGCTTTGGGTAGAGGGAAAAAAACTCATTCCCTCCAAACTCTCAATGAAGAATAAGGTTTAAGGGCCATACCCAGCCAGCCTGATTGCTATTTAGCTCCAAATCTACAGAAAGTGATTTGGAAACTTTAGGCAGACTGACCAAAATTTAGATCAAGTGAGACCAGGTCTAAGAAAGCATGGCCTAAAAAAAATGAAGTGTCAAGGGTCACATCAGTTGAGCTCAACTCTCCTCTCCATCACAGCTTTCTGTTGTGGCTGTGGGTACTCATTCTCAGTCCCAGGCAAAGAAAAGGACTTCTTTCTTTCCCAAGACTGCTGGAAAGAATGAAAGGCTATGAAGCAGTCAAATATTACTGCAACAGTTTGTTTAAAAACCTCAGAGGTGGCCTCACCTTTTCCCATGTGCCATTTCCAGAGGTAGTGTTCCTGAGCACCATCTTATAGTCTGTAGCATACTGCAGGTAAGAAAGAAAACAAAACCAAACAAAAATGGTGAGGCAGGCATTGAAATTGTCAGCAAAATAGCTAAAATCTAGGGCAACAGTTTACTTTGATAAACAAACCAGACACCTCACAAAAGCAGGGCACTTCTCTGGGCTTGTTTTCTTTAAATGTAAAAGGAGGGAAGGAAAAGCTTCTGTCCTTGTCAGTTCTCTGTGACAACAGCAGCACAGAGGAGAAGAGGACTGCTTTATTTCAGCCCTGTACACACAGCCCTGACACTGCAGGCATCACAAAATATCCTTTTCACTGTGTTATTTTTGTACTGCCTCTGTTTTCACTCATGGAATATTGACTTGTTATACAGTCATGCAAAATGGAACTTGATTTTAAGAGTTTGCCCCAGGTTTTCATCCAGAAGCAAACCCCCAGAAAACCATGAAGGCAAAAGCTATTATTCTGTTCCTGTATCATAAAGAATCACTCTGCCCTATGACAATATTGAATGTGCTTTTGTCTGAGGAATATTTTTCAAATCATTTGCCATGGAAGTTTTATGTCTGACTATGTCATGTGCTTTTAAAAACCCTGCCTTCTAGAAGTAAATTAACTTCTGGTATTTTCTACACCTTTTTTCTACTCCTCTTCCCATCAAAGAGCCCACGCACTGTAGCTCCTGTCCAAAGTTCACACAGACCTTACCGTTCTGAAAGCTGCAGCAACAAGGTTTGCAGGAAACAGGTTTCTGTAAAAGACAAACAAGAACATGAAGCATGTCATGGAGAACTTCCTAAATGAATGCACCAATGTACCTTCCCCTCAGAACTCCTTTTCCAAAGGCAAGCACACTGTAGCAAGGAAGACACTCCAGCAGCATGGAGCTTGCTGTGTGTCCAGAGGTGTGGATGCCATCTCCCTTGGCTGACAGGAAAGAGATGACAGATGTCACACCTCACCTCGTGGGCAGGGCCACCAGAGGCAATCACACACAGGGTTACACACACCCATGGCCCAGTGGCTACAGAAACTGGCTCAGCCACACCATCTGCAGCAGCAGCTCATGGCCTCCAGGGTCAGGCAGGTTTTTAACATGTCATTACACTTCGCTCACAGCATCAACATGGAGGAAAATCCAATCAGCAAAATCTACTTATGAGAATGGCTTAACCCTTCAGCATCTCTGACCACCAAGAGCACAACAATTTCATGGGCCAGACCTCTCTGCAAGGGCTTAAGACAACACAGATGGAAATATCTGAATCCAGTAGTGCCTTCACACAGAAATGCCAATCCAGCCTCAGGTTAGTGCAGAGAGGGCAGCATGCAAAGTGATGTCCACTCTTTGTGACCATCCAGGATGTATCTGCATGCAGGAAATTAAAATGGTCAGCTGAGCCAAGCAGGGCATTCTTCCAAGCTTCTTGTGGGTATCTTATAGTTGGTTTTAATGCTATAATTCCTTTCTCCCCTTATGGGCAAAGAGCACGTGTTCCCCAAGCCAAATGACAGCTCTTGGTTTTCTGTGTCAGAAAGGAAAACAGGAATAAAAGCTGATCTCTGGGCTTGGTGAGGGCAGGAACATGATGGGTATGAGCTGAAAATCCTGCCAGCAGAAGGCATCACAGAAGCACAAGAACTCTTATGGTAAGGAAGCAGAAGACCTTACCCAGAGCCAGTTAATTGTGGTAAAAAAAACATTTGGATGGCTGCTCCCCCCATCCTTTGTTCTTTGCCCTGCCCCGAGGAAGCTGCAGCTCCCTCCAGGCTGTGCCCTGCTAACTTCCCCTTGATTTTTGCCACAGTTGCCCAGGCAAGCATTAAACCAGGCTGTGGTCATTCCACAGAGGGCATGGAATGTGCAAATCCAGAGCAAGAAAAGGAGCAGCAGAGTCAAATCCTTGAAAGCAAGAGGGAGATTAAAATATGGCCCAGATAAGGACTTTGGCCTTTTTGGTTGCACGGCTCCGTTCTCCTGCCACACAGGGAGTTTTCCCACAGCCTTGACAGCAACTGTAAAGGCCATGGAACTTCATCAAACACCTGTCTGCTGTGAAATACCTCAGCCTCTCCCTTTCCTCCAAGTGTATTTGGAGGATTGCTGCAAGAATAATTCGTCTTCTGGAGTCTACATTCCACCAAGCATGAAAGAAACAGCAACTTTTTCTCCTCAGAAGCTCTCAATGCAGCTGAGAGTCTGAGAGCAGGAGATGGAGCTCTCACTCAGCAGAGCCACTAAAGAATTGGTCAAATGAGATCAATGGAACAGCTAACATGCTTCAGTTCTTGCACAGCTGGAACTCTCTGGTGGATAAAAAAACTTGAGTAAAGTAAAAGCAAACTTGCTTTTATCAGGAGTAAAGTGTAACATATACAAATGGGCTCATGCTGTTGGGAAAAGAAGGATATTTCTTTTCAGCTTTTCATAGCAGGATGATTACATTTTTTAAAGAAAGAACTGACTGGACTTTGAAGAAGCAAAGAGATGAAAAAAGACTGAAAACCAACCAGAAATCAATTCTTTTTTTTTTTTCCCTTTACATCAGCTTTTCCATCCTGATGAAAACAAAACCAAAGGAAGCAATCCTAAAGCCTAAACAACATGGTTCTCCAATGTTTAAATGTGGCCAGGAAACCAAACCCTCCATAATTTGCACAGTATGTCAGGCATGGGCCTCAGTAACTAAACATTAACTTATCTCCAAGCATATACTTAAAGCACATAGTTAAGTGATTCCAGCAACAGTAAGGCAAGGGGCAGGTTCTTACTTCAAGTGTGAACAGTGCTAAAAAACAACCTAGAGCAGACACTTCTTTATTCCTCCAGCACCAGTCACAGGGCTTGACAACTTGCCAAGGAAAAACTTTGGATCTTAAGCTCAGAAGGAGTTGTATGTTCTGTTCAATCCAATTTCTAAGTACACCTGACTGCAAAATACCAGAATCACATAAAATAATGGTTTTGCTCCTCTTTCAAATCCTAAAGCTTAAGAACAAAATGTGTGGGGTCATAAAAAGCAATCAACAAATAAAACGTGTTACCTTAGAGGCACGAGGTCTGCACAGGCTACACTTAAGATTAGTCAGCATATGAATTAAATTCAGTTTTAATTACAGGTGGGACAGATCACAAGGTTCTTTACCTTTGGATGGATTTGTGCAAGAACAGTGCCTAAAAAAAACGGGGCAAGAAACTGCGTGCTTTGGGGAGAGACAAAAGCTGGCTGGTGACCTGCCTGGGCCCATCGTGGGCTTGTGCCTGCAGGGTTTGCTCCTCACACCTGGGCAGGTGAAGCTCACCCACCTCAGAAACACGGCTCACTGTCCCTGTGAGCAGAGGAGCTGCACGGGGAAGTGTGGACATCCCTCTTGCGAGGGGGAACCGACCAACAGGAGAGCTGATGAGCTGGGTAATTGGGCATGCAAATGAAACCTGGGTGGCTGCCAGTTGGCTTTGCTGTGAGGACCAAAGGTTTAGAAGGTTTTTTGGTGCTTTGAAAGCCTGTCTCAAAGGTGGAGTTGAGGGAAATCAGCCTGGTTGTATGGCTGGATTGTGGAGAGAATCAGCCTGGTTGTATGGCTGGATTGGTGAGGGAAATCAGCCTGGTTGTGTGGCTGGATTGTGGAGGGAATCACCCTGGTGGTATGGCTGGATTGTTGAGGGAAATCACCCAGGTTGTGTGGCTGGATTGTTGAGGGAAATCAGCCTGGTTGTATGGCTGGATTGGTGAGGGAATCAGCCTGGTTGTATGGCTGGATTATTGGCTGTTTCTGACAGCCCCAAGCCCTGTGCCAGAGGACATGGTCGCCTTTCTGAAGCAGCTGTGGATTATCACAAGAACATGGCTCTGGCCAAACCCTGGCTCTGGCTGATAAGGAGCAGTGTGGGATCAGACAGCCCTGGCCCCAAATGCAGGGAGACAAAACTTGCTGCACCAAGGTGACAGGCCAACACCACCACCATGGCAGGGGGACAGATGTGCTGCCTGTACCCCCCTCCACACACACAGACCACAACTCCTCTGTGCCATCAAAGTGAAGCAGGTGGCACACAGAGACTTTACTCCCCTCACCAAGCACCTGCCAGGAAAGCCTCTCTCTGCCTGTGCAGACAGCCCCAAAAAAAGCCATATGAGAAATCCATCAGCTGCTAAGGGGGACAGCTGTGTCCTGGGGCTGAGCCAGGAAAACTCCATGTAACAGGGTGAGAAAGCACCCCTCTCAGCTCCTCTGAAAATAGGAACTAGAAAGCAGCAGCACCCAGGGTGGGTGTGACACTGTGTGAGTATTTCCTGTGCCCATCACACCATCTCCCTGTGCACAGCTGGATAAATTCACCTTCCTTCCCATGAAAAGCTGCTCCTACCAGTCCAAACCAGACCATTACTCCCCAGGAGGGTCCCACTGTATTTCTGCTGTAATAGAAAATAGTTTAGCTGCAATCTCCAGTCTTGGGAATCCCAGGCAACTAAAGGAACCTGGAGCTGGCAAAGGGAGAAAAGGGTGGCTGTAACTCTCCTCCTTCTCCATTTTGATATTATGGTCAAATTGCTCTCTTCTTTACAGGCCTCTATGAGGATTATACAGGAAATCCTCCATTGTATGTGCAAGGGATTATTATTAACAACTGTTTCTAAATGTTTCGTTTGCTAGAGCTCTGCAAACAGCTCTGCTCTGGCAGCAAAAGCATGGAGGGAAATCCAGGCTCATGGAATGAAACCCTAAAATACTACACATTCCTCTTGCATTGCTTCTCACAAAAAGGTTCCACTCCTGAGGCCAAAAACCTTGCTGTTGAAAAACATGCTTTTTTGAGGAAGTCTACAAAAAAAAAATACTCTGTGTTGGTTATCTCCAGTTTTCAGGGTTTTTTTTCCAATGGTACAAGTCCACTCACAGCACCTTTATTGCCATCTGTGGCATAATACCTGAGCCCAGTTCAAATTCCTCCAGTACTTTCATTTTTCTTTCTGCCCCAAGATTTTCATTCAGTATCCCACAGCAGTTTTCCTCATCTGCTTTTTGATATGTGGATGCACAACACATGCCCTGTACATGCTCGTATTTGTGAGTGTGTGCATTTGTTTTAACACACAGAAACTTGAAAATGTGTTTACTTCTAGCAGATATTGGATACTTTTTTGCCTTAGTGGTCCAGTCTGTATTTTTGATTCTTGGAGAATAAAATGTAACTGGGGGGAGTCAGTAGTAAAAGGCAACAAATATAAATGAAAGGAGCAGAAGTGTTCAGAGGCTTACTAAAAAACTCTGCCAGAGTGCAGACACATGAATGAAAACACTGAGTTCTTCCTACAGTTCTGGCAAACTGGGAAACCCTGACCTTACTGCTTGGGGCAGATGTGTAGACCTCTGTGCACTCTTCCTATAAAAAAGGGATTACCTCCTTCCCTTCCCAGACTAGGGTTGGATTAAAACCAGAATTCCCTTCCCAGACACCAATTCCACAGTTGCAAAACATGTTTTCATCCCAAAATTGGGCAAAGAAAGCCTTTTTCAGATCCCTTTTTCCACTAAAAAAAAATTAAATTGTAAAATACTCTGTTGAAATGTTCCTTTTATGATGAGTGATATTTTCTACTTAAGTCCTTTGTATAAAATGACAGCATAACACTGACCTCACTGAAATGAAATGCCACGATCACCCACTGAGGGAAATTTTGACAGGATCAATAGGTTCCTGTGAAACTGTTCCATCTTGTTGGATCAGCAAATATAAATCAGAGCTAGAACACAACTCTGACCTTACTGGAACTTTCAGTCGTGCCAATTGCCCATCAAAAGTGTTAACAAATCAATAGATTCTTGCAAAACACTCCATTCCTGCTGTTCCAGCTGCTTCCCAACCAGCTGCAGTGTGAGCAGGTGTCCCATCCTTGGGACTCCTTGGTGTCCCATCCCTGGGACTCCCTGTCCCTTGGCACAGGCAGAGCCAAGCTGCCTCTCTGCAGTGTCACCTTCTCAGGTAGGGGCTGAGCCCCAGAGCCCACCACATCCCAGCCAGCCCCTTCCTCCAGCTGCCAACCACTTCACAACCAAGCTCTCTTTATTCTCTGCCACTTTATCTTCTCCACCAAATAAATGAGTAAGGGGAAAAAAAACCCCAGAAATTCTAAAATTCCCCTTCACTCCCCTCATCTTCTGCTGACTTTCTTTTTTTTTTTTCTGATTTATTTCTGATTTAAGGAATTTTAAGATCCTGCCTTGAGTTCAGGGAACACCTCACTTTTCTGGGTGCTTTTTGCAAAGCCATCAGCCTTTGCTGTGAACTCTTGCTTGATCCCCCATCCCAGGATGATGACTGCTTTTGGCCATGCTCCTCTTTGAGAAGCTCCAAGGAGCTGCCCACAGGGACAGGACCTGAGATGAGCCCTCAGGGGCACAAAAGCACCTGAGGAGAGCTCTGCTGTCCCCACCCCATGTCCTGGGGCACAGGACAGTGTGCCCAAGCTCTGACTAGACCTGCTAAGGGTTTGTTTGCCTCCAGCACCTGCCAGAAGGGAAACCAGGAGGCTGCTCCGGCACCTCCAGCCAGACAAATCAGACCTGGAGGTTATGGCCAGTGGACAAAATAAACCAGAGACAGCCTTTGGGTTCAGCAGTGAGTCATCCTTCATTTGATATCAAAGCCCAAGGTAAATGTTTTTTCCAGAGGTTGTTTCTCCATGCCTAGACTCGTGTTTGTTGGGGGAGCTTTAGACTTTGGAAAGGAAAACCAAGAAATAAGCTGGCCTCCAGACATCACTGCAACAATGAAAAGCAACATCTCTGTCATTACCTAACAGACTTCCCAAGGGCATAAGTGAGCTCAGAAGCAAAGAGTGACACACAGCTGTCATTTCCTCTTTGCTGTTTCTTCCTTGGGTCATGTTTTGCGCTGGTTCTCAGTTCACCCATTTACAACTCATTTTTACCTTTCCTCTGAAACCAAGCAGCAGCAAAGCCTTGAAGGCCACAGTCATTCTCGTGCCACAACTGAAAACAGGGTTTTCTTGCATCTAACAGAAAGTCTCACGGCCAAATGAGATAAAAGGAGAACCAGAGAGCAGGATGCTGCAAGACCCACCCACACAAAAAAAGCAATCATTTCGACCCTCCAGACCATGTAGAATCAAGGCTTTGTTATCTCAAGATGAGGTTACTCTACTAAGTTCCATCACAGCAGGGACCAAGTTCAGTGCTCAAACCAAAACACCCACATTTTCAAGAACAGTTAAAAAAATAACATTACACAGCAGAGAGAGAGAGATCTTATTTCCTGAAAATCACACACTCTGTCCATCCCTCAGTCTGTCAGGGATTTGTGCTAAGACTGAAGGTTTTACTCCTAGAAGGTAATTCCTCTGCAACCCACCATGCTTTACCCAAGTCTCATCATGCTTTACCCCTACTCTGGATTTAGGGGACTCAATCCCATCACCATCATAACCCCTGTGCAGATGAACTCTAGACCTGCATTTACAGACCAGACCAAGAAACAGGAATTGCTGGTCCTTAAGAAAGGTCCTTAATTGTCAGTTCTTGAGAGAGAGAGGTGAGCTGAGGACACTGAGTACATGGCTGCCAGTGGAACAAACCAGACTTACTTTCTGTCCAAAGGGAACATACTTGTCTCAGGGGGAGAAAAGGACATTAACCTGAATTTGTAAATACAGTTCTGGGTTTGGGGTTGGTTGAGTTTTGTTTTTTTTTTTAGAAAGTCTTTTTATCTTTGTTGCCATATCCACTTGTCCAGACAGAGCAAAAACTCAGCTGAAAAACTGGACTCATGAAAGCAAAGCAAACAATAAAAACACTTGGCTTTATAATTACCAGGATATCCACTCAGCTCAACTTTCCAGACACTTCACTATGACACAGGTCACCTCCCTTATGCTTGTGTTTGTACCTGGGTGCAAAGCACAAGGAAATGCAGCTGGAAGCCCAATACTCAAAGCACCATCTGGATGCCTGCCTCGTTTGTCCGTGTGCTCTTATCTTATTTAAAAAGCCAGACAGATCTCAACAAGACACGGGCTTTGAGAAAAACAAGGTGAAGTTTGCGACTTTGCAAGGAGGAGTAAAGATCCATGAAACAACCACCATATGATTAGAAGTGGAAGCCTTGTTTCCAGATCTATTTGGGGAATGCAAGTCTTGTCTTTGCAAGACGGGAAGCCCACGAACCTACGGAGCATCCTCACTCTGGGTGATGGTTAGGGCTGCGTTCCGTGCAACTACAGGAGGGCACTCTAAGAGCATTTGGGTGAGGAGACTGGGTANTTTAGGGTATGTCCTCCGTGGAATTATAGGGCTGCGTTTCCATACCCACATCTATGGGAGGCATTTGGGTGAGGAGACTGGGTAAAGCGTTGGAGAATTCAAGAAAAAGGTGCGTGTAAGGGATGAGAAGAGCTGCCCAGCCCTGCCCTGCAGGAGACAGGCAACAACAGGTAGCAGGGCAGGGGAAGGTGCCAGGCAAAGCCTGCCCTGCAGCCAGCGCCCAGGAGCCGCTCTCCCTCCCAGGCAGAACCAAAAACGGGCCTGGGCACCCAGAACTTTAAGCAAGCCTCGACTCATCCTTGCAGCCACCCAGGCAAAATGAAAAACCAAGCGTGGAGAAGCGGAGCATCGTGCAGCCCTACACCTGACCTGGCTGCGGGTACCTGGGCAGAGCGCCGTGCTTCTGGAGAAGCCAGGATCAGGATGAGGAGGACGGTAAGATGAAGGAGATAAAGAAGGAGGTTGAGGAGAAGGAGAAAAACGAGGGGAAGGTGCAGGAAGATGGGAAGATGCACGAGGATAAGATGAGGGAGCTTGAAAAGGAGGAGGAGGGCTCCCCGTCTGCAGCGTGCAACACTGCCGGGTCTGTCATCATCCTCCAGGCGCGGGAGGGCGGGGGAAGGAGGGGCAGCGTGGCGGCCTCACCTGACGAGGTCGAGGAAGGAGTCCACCGTCTCCTTGCTGGTGGGCAGCGCGCCCGGCAGCCCCAGCTGGGTGTTGAGCGCGGACGCTCCGGCGCCGGGGCGGATGATGAAGCCGAGGGCCACGGCCAGGCCGGAGGCGAGCAGCGTGGTGCCCAGGAAATAGGCGAGCGCGATGCCTCCCAGGCGGCCGAGCGAGCGGGTGTCCAGGCTGGCGGCGCCCGACACCAGGCTGCAGACCACGAGCGGCAGGATCACCATGCGCAGCATCCGCAGCAGCAGCTCTCCGGGGAACGCCAGGTAGGCCACCTGCGCCGGGCCCAGCTCCGCGCCGCGCACCGCGGCCCCCAGCGCCACGCCGGCCACCACCCCGGACACGGTCAGCAGCACCAGCGCGTTCCGCCGCAGGAACCCGCGGCAGCCCCGCAGCCGGGCNCATGGCCGCCTGAGGGCCCGCGCCCGGCCCCGGCCCGCGCCCGGGTGGCGTGAGGCGCCTCCGTGCCGTGAAGGGCCCCTCCGTGGTGTCCCGGAGATCAGGCGTGTCTCTCCGCTGTTCACACACATCCCCGCCGCTGGCACAGAGCTAACAAGGGTCCCCACAGCGCCCGCCTTCGTGTCCCGGTGAGTCGCGCTTGTCCCCTCCATTGTGCCCCCTCAGTATCACCACAGCGCCGTGGTGTCCCCATAAGTCACAAGCGTCCCCTCAGTCACGTCCCCTCAGTCACGTCCCCTCAGTGTCCCTGGGCTCACACAAGTCCCCTCAGTATCATCATGGTTCATACACATCCCTGCAGAGTCCCCAGAGTTCATACATGCCCCCTCAGTGTCACTAGAGCTCACACATGTCCCCTCAATCACATCCCCTCAGTGTCCCCTTCAGCGTCCCCAGGCTCACACATGTCCCCTCATTGTCCCCCCTCAGTATCATCATGATTCGTACTCACCTTTGCAGTGTCCACATAGTTCACACATGTCCCCTCAGTGTGCCTGTGGCTCACACATGTGCCCCCCATGTTCTCATGGTTCAATCACATCCCCTCAGTGTCCCTAAAGCTCACACACGTCCCCATCAGTGTCCCCGTGGCTTGCACACACACCCATCAGTGTTCCCACAGCTCACATGTCCGTGCAGTGACACACCCTCAGTGTCCTCACAGCTCACACGTTGTCCCCATCAGCGGGGTTCAGGTGTGCCCTCGGTGTCCCCCTCCCCTCTCCAGGGAGCTCTCAAGGAGGCAGGAGCCACCCTCTCCTCCAGGACACGTTGTGTCTGTGTCCCCTGTCCCCACAGTCAAAGCCACTCAGCAGTCCCTGGGTTCATCAGGGGCAGGGTGATGTGGGCACAGGGACTCTGAGCACCCTTCCTTGAGGAAACCCACGTCTGACCACATGGCTCTGGATGCTTATAACAGGGTCTGTAATCCAGCTGTTGCCTCCTGGATTAAAATGTAGGATTTTAATGCCCCTAGTAGAACCGAGGTGATGGTTTTCCACACCTGTGAAAGGTCTGGAAGAAATCAGATTTGGATTTCTTTGCTAGGGGAGGAGAGGAAGCTTTCCCAGAGCTGTTTGCAGCTCCCTGAGTCTCTCACCCGAGACACACAAGTGTCAGCACTTGGCACAGGTTAGAGCAGCCCTCAGGCCACGTTTCCTGCAAACCTGCACCGCAGCAAGCTGCTCGTCTGAAGAGCAGGCGATGTCTGTGGCGTTCCACGGGGCTGATAAAGGGGCTTTCAAACCCAGGAGAGCCTCGTGGGTGCGCTGCTGTCGTGTTTGCTCACCAGGGCACTTCCAGGAGCTCCAGCTGGTGTTTGGACCCTGTCAGGGGCTCCGTTTCAGTTCGTTCCCTTGACATCAGCAAAGCACAGCCCGGCAGAAAACACGCTGTGAAAACAACCGTGCATCTGCTTTTCGAGTAGGCTGCGCTAATTAAAGGGACTGGCAGGGTGTGATGGGGCAATAATCCTGGTTTTATAAGACTTTTCTGCTTTCCAGTCTCATGGATAGACCTGAAAATCGCTGTACCATGGCTGGAGCTCCTGGGAATTGTGTGTGTGTGAATAGGAACAACACCACTGACAAGCACCACCATCCACTTTAGATCTTGATGAAAATTCTTGGTTCTAAAATAAGACTCATGACACCAGCAAATTCTTATTGATTCTGGTTTTTTTTTTTTTCCCTGATGACTTTGAGTAACACTTGGTTTGTGGAAGTCCATGAATCAATGTCCCATCAAATCAGCAGAGATAGGAAACAGGCTAAACAGGAAAACAAGTGTCTGCAAACACTTTAAAAGACATACAATTCCATGAACCTCAAAAGGAACAAAAAAATTATATAATCTTTTAAAATCGGGTTTGAAATTTTTTCTGCCAATAGGTCTGTGAATAACAAGTTATTGTCCAATGTAAAAAAATAATTCTTTCTCCATCAGAAGCATTTCTAAATCAGTTGTTAATTAATATTTTCAGAGCATTCCTTGTGAAAATGTCATGCTTCATTTTTCCCTTGCATTTTTCCCTGCCATTCTCTCCTGACCTCACCTTTTTGCTTTCCATTTACCCATGAAAAGGGGAAGAGAAAATCAGAAAAGAAATGACAACAGAAAATCAAAAAATAAATATAAAAATATGGAAATCTGTTCTTTGTTTCAGTTGAGAAAAGATTCTAAAACCAAACAACAAACACAAATGCTGTTCCCTTGTGCAAGCTGAAACCAAGGGGAGAAATTCAGGAAAGTGTCAACAAGAAGAAAAGTATTAAATGAGAAAACTCACTGATAGCAGCACATGTATGAGACCAGAGCAGGAACTAACACAGAACCTTTTCCACAGTGTCCTCCTTCTCTCTTGGAGCATCCCCCATGTCCTTGTGGGGCTGACCTTGCTCAGAGCAGTGCCATGAGGGCAGATGGCAATGCTTTTGCCAGCAAGAATATGGCAGAGCACATGAACCTCATGGCACACAGATGGACATCATCCCAAAGAGGTGCTAGGCAAAGCTAACTGTTTTTCCACCCTGTGGGAGTTCATGGATGGCTGCAGTGATTAACCCAGTAGTAATCGTTGATGGATCCATTGTGTCATGTTTTCATTTCAGTGCTTGTAGATGTTGGGAGCTTTCCAGTGAGTGAGTCTGCATGTTCCCAGTGTCCACCCCACTGGTGCTTCTAAATAAGGGATTTTTGATTTTCCCTGTTGGAGCCTGAAGATTCTTTTTTTGGCTTAAGTGGCTTTCACCTGCATAGGGCTAGGGTGCTTCCTCCAGAAATCAGCGTAGGGATCATGAACAGGCAACAACAACAACCAGGAAAAAAAATCCAGTTACTTTAAAATAAATTTTTAAAAAATCCTTTTACTTTCAATGAAAAAACAGCCAATACAGTCTTCACCACTGGCTCAGGAAGGAAGATGTCATGCTGTTTTCCAAATTCAACTTGATACCAGTTTTTGATGGTAGGCATTTGAAATTCCAGCCACAGTGGAAGGAATGAAAAAATCTTCATGGCTGTAAGGGAACCAGGTCGTTCCCTTCTATGTTTCACTTGCACATCAGTGCAGATGGATGCTTATAACAGGGTCTGTGTAATCCAGCTGTTCCCTCCTGGAAATGCAGGATTTTAATGCCTCTAGGAAACAGAGGTGATGGTTTTCCACACCTGTGAAAGGTCTGGAAGAAATCAGATTTGGATTTCTTTGCTAGGGAAGGAGAGGAAGCTTTCCAAGAGCTGTTTGCAGCTCCCTGAGTCTCACACCCGAGACACACAAGTGTCAGCACTTGGCACAGGTTAGAGCAGCCCTCAGGCCACATTTCCTACAAATGCAGCACTCCTTGTGCCACCTCTGCTTCCTCTGCTGCTATTTCCCTCTCCTAAGGCTGGCAAGGTCACCTGCAGCTTTTTCCTTGGGTCTGGCTGCTGTTTGCTGTCTGTTCTTGGGAGACCCAAGAGAAACATCAGCAGGCTTTGAGAGAAGTCATCCATCAGACATCTCCTACAACCGCTTTGATTCCAAGTAGTTTGATGACTGATGCCTCAAAGGCATGGTGGGGAGGAGGGAACAAGATGAAAGGGAAGAGGGCAGGAAGGGGTTGACATTTTAAATCCTGTTTTTCAAGAGAAGCTTGAATGAAGGTGCTCCCAAACATCCCTAGGGAGATGTGCTGGGCAGCCTGCAGTGTCCTAAGGGGGTGTAAGACAGTGTGGCCTTTTTCTGAGGAGCATTCATGAAGAGCACATGGGAGAGGTCTTGCTTTCTGCTGAGCAAAATGAAGTCCTCAGAAGAGCCACAGCACGTGAACTGTGGCAGGAAGGCCTGGAGCACTTTCTTGGTATGCAGACTTTAGTTTGGCAAGAAGATTTTGTTGGGCCTGGGATGCCAAGAAATTTGGACAGGCTCCAGCCCCGTTGCAGAAATCCTCTCTGCCTGCATCTGAGAGGAACATGAGATGTGTTCATCTGCTCTTCCCAGAGCTCCTGGCCTGCTCACCTCATTGCAAGCTGGATGCAGGACCAACCACCCATGCATAGTTACCTGATTTAGCAGAATGAGCCAGATCTCAAAACATCTGAAACCGCAGAAAGAAACCCCCTGGCCTCCTGTGATGTCAGAGCCAAAGAACATTGCTCTGGTCCTGCTTCACTGAGGTTCCTGGCCAGCAACTGAAATAACACAGTCCCCAAACACAATCCTACCACAGTGTCACTTGTTGATTTAGCATTTCTCCAGCCTGGGGAGGTGCTCACACCTGATCAAAAATATTCTGAGGAGGAAAAAAAAAAGTCATCTGTGAATGCGTTTTCTAATAGCGGAGACAGGCAAGGAATTTTGCAAATACCACTTGCTTGCCCAAACTCCAGCAAAATATAAACTCTGCAGACAGGCATGGTTGACCTAGGGTAAATATTTAACTTTATCCTTCAAAGGCACATGCAGTTTTACCAGAAAGATGATGAAAAATATAGAATAATACCCACACACACATACCTTGCTTACTCTAAGGATCCTTTGATGGCTCTGGAAACAAAGTTATACTGAGGCAGGAGTAATTTTAAAACTGTATGTGTTGATCCCTTTTTCAAAACCATCATAATATAAAAACATGAAGAATAGTAGAATCTTCTCCTTCATAAGCTCTCCCTCAGGTTTTTCTTTGAGTTTAAAGCAAGGAAAAGCAGGGAAAAGTAGGGGAAAAAAAGGACAAGAACACATTTGGACATTCAAGATCTTGGATATGTGACAATCTGTCCTAGCAGGGGACATTGCCACTTGCTGGTGGAGGAAATTCAGGGTCAGGCTTTTCAAAACAAGCAGGGCTGATGTGAAAACAAGCTGTGTGATCTCCCCTTGCAGGGAAGCTTTGCTGCTGAAGGAGCCAGGGAAGCGACTGGAGCGTCTCAGCCGTGGGAATCATGCTTGAATGAAGAGCCTGAAAATGCTCCAAGTGCCTGCTGAACTTCTCCTCCCATGGCAGTGGGCTGATAAAGTGCCTTGTCACTGGCAGGAGGTGGGTAAGTTGGACATCTGAGGGTTTGCCTGGCATTCAAGGGTCCGTGCACAAGCAGAGCGTGTATTGATTTACATCAGTTGTGTGGGATATGCTATAAAAAGCTACATTAGGGGGAGAAAAAAAAAAGTGTGAGCAATTTCTGAGTGTTGATTGTGATTCAGTGGCTAGAAGCAACAAGGGGAATCTCTGTCCTTACATATTTTATCCCTGATTACAGTATGACAATGAATACTGTATCCCTGATTATGGGTGACAGTAAACTGGGATGACAGCGAACAGCAATGACAAAGCTTGTGCCAAGGGACACAGGGGACCAGGCAGCTGCCCTCTGCCCTCTGAAAAGCTGCCTTCCCATGCCCCCAGCTCACTGCAGGATGTGGCAGTGGCCACACCAAGGAGCTGTGGGGACCAAACACATCTCTGAGAGCTGGAAAAGAACACAAGGGTAAGCACAGCAAGAATGGGATCTTTTCAGAGAATGCTTTCCAAGTATCCAGCAATCTGCAACTCAGATGTTTCCAGGTTGTCCTTTGATTTAAAAGCCTCCCATGAGTTTTCCACCTGGAAATTTGTCTTCTGTGGTTTTTAACCCCATCATCTCTTTTCCAGAGAAGTGGTTAGTCCTCACTTTATGCTTCTGTCACCTCTGCATCTCTCCTGGTGGAAACAGGTAGCTACCAGGACAAGTAGAGACACATCTCCCAGTGCCTGTGCCAATGTACCCAACTAAAACTTACCTTTGTGTTTGCTGTTGTCCCAACTCTCTGTGTGATTCACAAAGCAGTTCTCCTGCTAAGGGAGAAAGGGCTGATGCAGATTTTCTCTTTAATCCTGAAAAGAGCCATAAAAATACGTGGAAATACAGGGCAGTCACATATATCCAAGCAAAATGGTAAATGCATGCTCAAAAGAAAGGAGAAACACAGAATTGTGTGTGATGAGTCTGCAGGTTAGTATGAAAATAACCTCAAAGTCTCCCAAGTCACAGCAGGGTGTTGCATTGCTGCTCTCTCCCTTTCCTCCCTACATGTTTGCATCATGGAAAATGAGCTTTTTGCTGCTGAAGTCCACAGTTTCAGACACATTTCTTAGCTGGATCTAGGAAAGTACATAGGTACCTGATGTTTTTTGGGGCTTGTATTTCTCAGTGATCTCCAAGCCTTTGGGAATCTGAGCTTACTTTATGAGTTGTACAATTTTCAAAGCTGCCTAGGCTGCTGCAGGTATGTGAGATACCTGCTGGCAGCTCCAAAGGCCCTTTTGCTCACCTGAACTGAAGCAATTTTAGCTCCCTAATGAAGCAGCATCATTACCAAAACCAGGCCAAACAAAACAAACAGCACCATCCCTGTGCAGAGTAGATTACACCCCAATGTGGCTGTGTAACAAGTCCTGTCCCTGCAGGTTTTGGAGCAACAGCCCAGCTGGGAGTTAAGATGAGAAAAACAAGACAAGAGGAGCATGAACTTTCCACCTGCCTGAGGTCAGAGCCAAGAGCTCCTGCATCAGGGTGTGCAGTTCACCTCTGGCACAGAGCAGGGAGCCAGCCCCGGGGTGAAACCCCTGAGCCTGCTCTGGGGCTGCTGATCTGTGGGGCTTCTTGGGGGCAGGTGAGAAGCTCCCAACTCAGATTGTCACCCCCAGCTAGCAAAGGAGCTTTGAGGAAAGTGAGGGGAGGCAAAGCCACCCTCCAGCCCTTGCTCACACACCGCCTTTCCTCAGAGGTGACAGAGTGGCTCCGTTGGCAGCACAGGATTTGCTGAGCAGAGCCACCACATCCTTCTGGGGGATAAGGAGAGGCAGCAGAGGCAGCTGCTGGAGCAGGCTGAAAGTTTTCTCTGAGTGCCACAGGAAAAGGAACCATTATGAGAGGGTGCTAAAAGCCCATTCATTGCTAAGGAAAGGGCTGCTGAAGAATGTGGGATGCCTGCCGAAAACTGCCAGCCACAGCAACAGAGAGATTATTAAAGCCCTTTGCAAAGACCCCCATCTCCTTCCTTTGGCAGTGGCAGCTCTGGACATGGAGTCGTTTTGGCCCTCGCCATTGAAAGCCTGTAAATAGCTGTCTGCATGGAGGCAGGAGCTGGGTTACAGCTGGGTTTTTCGTGTGGGAACTGTAGGTAAAACGTGGCCGTTCTCAGCCGAGCTCCTCAGCAGGAGCAATGCTGGCCCTCTCCGGGCTGGCTGAGTGTGCACGCAGGGAGCTGGGGCTGGGGAGGCTTTTGGTATTCCAGTAGGAATATCTTACCCTGTGAATCAGACCTGAGAGCTGTCTCCTGCTTTCCCTGTCCCAGTTTCTGCCGTCCTTTCCTGCCTGCTCTTACACTTCTTTCTCTTACCCCGCCTTAGCTTTTTATCTGCCGGGTGTTGTTTGGGAGGAGTGGGACAAGCCCTAGCCAAGGAGAACCCATCCAAGGAACAAAGCCCCGGAGCAATGACTCCTACAGGACAGGCTGTCCCCTTTGCTCTCTAAGGGGAAGCTGATCCCATTGCTGTGCCCATAATTATTTCGTTTTGGGACCTGGTGCACTCCCTCCCTGCACGCTCACCCTGCTGAGAACCCTGGAGCAGTCGGTGCTGCACAGACACATCAGGGAAACCCCCACCCCGTTTCTCCATGGAGGCACAGAAAGGTAAAGAGACAAGCCCAGGGTTACCCAGTATTCCCAACTCTTTAACCTGCTTTGTGCCATGCTGTCCCCTCTGGTACTGGTGTCACATTTGGGACGCCTCCAGGAATGGCAGGGCAGGGAAGCAGCAGGAAGGAGGAGGTGTGGCTCTGCCCTCCGGGGGTTGAGATGCTCTATTAACTACTCCTGGCTCCAAGGAGACTCCGACATGACCACTTCCATACCCAAGGGTTTCAAAGTCATCAGTCAGGTCCCTCTAAAAGCATGAGATTTTATGGTTTCAAAAGCATGAGGTTTGGAGGGAAAATAAGTGCGTGCTCTTAATCTGCCTTTGGTACTGAACCCTTGGATCATATTTTTGAGTTTTTAAGCCCAAAAATCAGTGTTTATTCTGCCTTTTGGTTAGGCAACACAGAGCACCTTCCTTTTCTGCTCATTCATGAGACTTTTCAAAACCTGAAGTTTTGGAGCTCTCTGACCATTCATTAAATTTGGTGGATGGGTTCAAGCTGTGAGGGAACCAGCAACTATGCCCACACACAGTACCCTTATCTAAACCTTGTGTCCTTGGAAAATGGGGCAGAAATAGAGATGGCCAAGGATACAACTAAAGATACAATGAAAGGATTTTAAAGGATACAAGGAAATCTTCTTGGAGTGGAGGAAAGACATGGAAACACTTCATATGTTGGAAAAGCAGCTCAGAGGCTGGACCAGGAGTCTCCGTGGAAAGAAGAAAGGACATTCAATAACCAAACTCAGCTGAAGCAAAACCATAGAAAACAAACTGCCTGCACCAGGAATTTGGGGGAAGGGCCAATGCTGGGAAAGGGGGAGAAAAGAGCAGAGTATTATTTAGTTCAAGTGAAAACAGAGCAGTGCAACTGAAGAACATAACAGGGAGGTGCGTGTTACAACTGGCCAGGATGAAAAGAATCAGAAAAGAAAGAAGGAGAGGCAAAGACAGCTTCAGGAGTAATGGCAGGGAGATCAGATTTTCAGGCAGAGCTCAGACATGTCAGCTAAGTGGAGCCTTGTGAGTGCTGCATGATGCTTAATCCAAAAGGCATCCAAAATTCCACTGACAATATCCACTTCAAGCCAGCAGATGCACTGCTTCACCTACAGCCTTGGGGCTCAGAAAAACACTGCTGTTTGGAGGTTTGCCCTTCTTTCCCTGCATCCATCCCCAGTCCTGACTTACCTTTGCAGGGGCCACAGCTCCTCATAAAGCAGGAAGGGAGATGTTCAGCTGGGCTCAGCTCTTGGAGGGTCAGAGATCTGCCTGCAAAAACCTCATGGCATTTTCACCCCAGTGCAACCTGGAAATAAATGGCTGAGGTGGGAGTACAAGTCATTTTGATCACTCTGCTTTACCTCCCCAGAATGAAATGATGATGTTCATATAATTTCTTCTCCATGAGACCGTGCCAGGAAGGATTCAGATACCCCCAGTGCTGCAGCACATTTGTGCAAGGGGTGGTACTTGGTCTCCCTGAAGGATCTGGTACTGAGCAGAAAGACAGGGGAGTAGCAAGGGTTCTCCAGGATGTGCACAAGGATCAATGATCACTGTGAGCCCTGTGATGGGAGACTGGCCACCCCTTTTTCTGGAAACAGAGGAATTGTTCAGGAAAAATATTGAGATCCAGCCTGAGCTGAAAAGGGGCAGCTAAATGGGGACAGGAGGTCAATGTGGTGGGTCTTGTTAGGAGGTAGGAAATTCCTCCATGGTCAAACAGCACTTCCTCCAATTCCTGCTCAATCCAAAGTACAGCAGGAGCACTGCTGTGTCCCACCCTTGGCAGCCCTGATTGTTGGTTCAGTTCATTCCCAGGGGGACAGATGGGGCAGGATTTGGCCCTTTGTCTCTAGGTGCCTGTCCAGTCTGTGGGCTTGCAAGCAGTGAACTGTAAAAAAGGAAGAGTTGACAATTAAATGCTCAAAATCTACTAGGACTTTGTCCAGAGTGGGCTAAGCAAACAAGTACAGATGGAGCAACCTATGATCTGCACAGTTACATGAGCTGTACAGTTAAGGGTGTACTCTAAACTGCTTAATTTGCTTTAATCATACTAATTTAAGGCCCAGGTTTCTTGCTTAATTAGTGAAACGAAGGATGAAAAGTGAATACACAGAACTAAGTCTTGACTTGTTAATCTGGCTTGTGACCTCCATTACTGAGCTGGGAGAGCTGTGCTCATTTGGTGTCTGGGTGTTTCATGTGGTTGTTCACATGGTGCAGCAAATGGTGAGGAACCAGCAAAGCAAGGGGCTGAGCTGATCAGGAGCTCAGGGCCTCTCAGTGAGGGCTGAGCCAGTGACCACACATTGTCCTTGGAAGGGCCATTTTGGGTGGAGAGGGATGCAAACCTTTGAGATGCTGCTGCTGTGCCTGCCACAGCATTTCCCCTCACACCTGGAGCAAAGTTCCCACTTCATCCCCCAAAATGGTTCCCCCAGAACTCAGCACCTTTCATGGGAGAGCAGCTCCAGCAAGCTCTGGATGCATTTTTCTCTGCAGGACATTGAGCACTGTTGTTCCCACTCATGTGGAACAAGGCAACACCAGCTCTTGTGCCTCCAGGGGCCTGAAGAGGACCTCAGGGAAAATGGCACAAAATCTGCCCTGCATTAGCATTTTCAGGCAGGAAACTGTTTTCAAAGAATGAATTCTAGTGATAAAGCGGGGTTGTTTTTTTTCCCCCACTTTGAAACCAATCTTTTTGTAGCTGCAGAGGGTTGTTCCCTCCATACTGTCAAATAGGAAAATTAATTTTAAAAAATCTGATGCAAAGGCCTCTGTTTTCTTTTGTCCTCCCCTCTTTTTTTCTTTCTGCTGCTTTTAATTTTTGGACTTATTCTATTACTGGATAATTGCATTGGCTAATTGCATTGAAACAGTTTTAGCAAGATTGGGTAATTAAATTCAGAGCAATTGGGCTGAAAATGCACAGAATCTGGTAGAAGTATTTCACAAGAGGCCAAACTAGATAAACAAGAAGGGATGTGTGAGTTTGTGTGAGGGTACACACACGTACTTAGGGTGCACAGGTCCAACTCCCACACAGGAAATGCCAAATTCGGAACTCTGGGCCCTCCCCCAGGACCTGGAATCTATGGAAAACAATTCCAACTGGCAATGGAGACAATGTAAATATAGCCTAGATTTTCATTAACACCAGATAAACCAATTCCAGAAGTGAAAACCCCACAAATATCTTAGGAGCTTCTCTTGTCACTGTATCAGAAGCCTCACTGAGGAATGCAGCTCTTATTTCTAAATGCATCAGGTGAAATTCAAATTTCCAATCATTAAACTCTTGCAGCCAGGTGTGTAGCTGTACTCCTGGCTCTCTTGTAGCCAGCAGGAAAAGGACAATTCTCTTTGAACCTTGTGCATATTCTGAAATCATTTCCTGGGAGCTTTTCACTGCTGTGTGTGAAGCAGGTATCCAGCATGAAGGGACATGAAACACATGAAGTTTTACCCAGCTTCTTGTTGCTGGCTCCTTCCTCACTCCTTTCCCTGTGGCTGCTTATGTCCTGCAGAGTTTCCTCCTCCAGATCTCAGGGTGTGGGAAAGCTGGTGGGAAATGCAACAGATTTTGGTGAAGGTTTCCTGAGCAAACCCAGGACCCTGGAGTTGGAGTCCTCCTCATGGCCATGCTGCCTCTCAGGCCACCACAGCATGAGGAGTCATTTCCCCCTTCCTAGCACTGTGCTTTGGGGCTGGTGAGGAAGTGAAATCCTCTCATTTTAAGGAGCAGGCTGGAATTGCTTGTCTAAAGCCCACCAACATCTCTAATGTAGCTAAAGCAGTTTGCAGAGCCTAGAATGGAACATGCACCAGTAAATGCCTATTTACTTTCATTTTGCCACTCTCTCTCCCTCATCTGAGAGCAAGACACAAGTTTGTGAGTCACAGGCAGACTGATTTCAGAAAAGCCACTTCTGAGAGCCTCTGGCTCCTGGGTGAGACTCCAGCCCTGCTGGAGCAAACCTCCTGCCAGTCCGACTGAGATAAAACAAGGCAAAACACTCCTCATTAAATGACCCTGGCTGAAATCCTTCCATAAAGGGCATCTTGTTGATAGCAAGGACTCCAGGCCAGGGCTGTGACTCCACCACAATGTCCACACTTGGCCTGATGAGGAGTGAGCAAAGCCAGGAGAGCAAGTCTGAGCCAAGCTTTTCAGCTTTGGGTTTTTCTGAGCACTGCAGCCTGTGTGGGCACTGGGCAGGCACAGGTCTGGGCAAAGCTGGGCATTTCCCAGCTGCAGAGACAGTTTCATTTTGCCACTCAAACTGAGGCTTCTGTTGCATGGGAGAGGGATAGTGGGGACAGATCTTGGGCAATGAGCTTCTGCTCCCACTGGAGTAAGGAACATGGGAGACTGGTGGCAGGGAATTTCAGGGGAAACTCTAGGAAATTACAAGACACCTCCAGCTCTGACATAATTGGCAGGGTCTGATTTTCCATTAAACCTCACAGATTTCACTAAATTTCCTCTGAACTGACCCCAGGTGCTGCAGGCACAACCAGCAGCTCCTGGGGTCACACAACGTTTTTGGCTCAGAAGATGTTTGTGTTGCAGTTTCCTCACTTGAGTCCTCATCAGCCTCAGGGGAGTTGAACTGGCCAAAAGTGACAGAGTGGAAGGGCCCTCAGGTAAAACACCCTCCAGGGAGATGTTGCACTGTTGTTTTACAAACCCTCCTTCAACAGGGCGCCACGTTAACTTGGGCTCCCTAAAGTGTTTTGCTCCTATTTAGGAATGATTTTCACTAGGGTGAACCCAGGAGTTGCATCCCCTCCAGATGAGTATCCCCCTGTTCTATCTGAAGAACCAAAGACTTTTAATTCCCCTGCTGACCCCTCTAAACTCTGCTGCTTTTCTCCGCGGGCCCTGCTGCTGTTGGAAGCTGGTGCCTTTCAGAGCAGAGGCAGGAGACACTGACACCTCCTGGTGTAGTGTAACACCGGGAAATAATTCACCAGCCATTGCCTGAGGGACTCTGCTTTGGGCTGGACCCAACACCACACACTGGGTTTGATTTCCTCTGCTGCATGGGCCACCTTGGAACTGGTCTGCCTTTGAGGTGTCAGGAGATTCTACATTTTCATGGTTGTTTTCTCATTGTTTCTTTATCAACTCATGGCTTCCCTGCCAAGGTTGTGGTTTAGCTTAAAACAAATCCATCCATCTTTTAAATACAGTTTGCCACACAGCTCAGTGTTTGCCAATATTGCAGAAATTTTCTTAATTTTTTTGAGAGCAACATTTTCATACGAGCCCAGCCCAGCAATCTGGGCAAACATTTCTGTGTCCTTTGCCCTCCTGATAACCCTGACTGTGCCATTGCTCAGGGACTCACAGGCCACACTTTCTTACTGTTGTTCACCTGAGGTCCATTCAACTGGGCACAATTTTTGCAGTGGGAGTTAATTAGGGAGAGCTTGCTGATGAGAAAAAACTAGGAAAGGTGAAAGTCAGGCTCAAGTACCTGCCTTGTATCTCTAACAGAAGTGAAACACCAATAAAAACACAAATTGGCAACAGATGCCGATCAAGTTCCACATCTCTCCTTATCAGGAGCAACTCAGGACTCTGAGTCTCAAAATTTTGAAGTTGCACATAAGAGAGGGAGTGTCACAAAAAAACATCATCCTGGAACAGCAGACTAGAAATTATTCTCTGCATTTTTCAAGAAAAAAAAAAAGAGGGAAAAGCAGCAATTTTACTTGATTTATCCTAATAAATACTCACTGCTCCTTAAATAGTAGAAGTAATGAAGAGCATAGCTCAAACCAAGTTCAGCCTCTTGGAGTAACTTTACCCTTTCTGATTTTCATAAGGAAGCATCCCCCAGTTCCCCATCCTGTGAACCTCAGCTTTGAGATGCTGTGGGTACTGAACCCCCTTGTTCCTGCAGCACCGCAGGGCTCACACCCCAGCGGGCTGGAAGATGAAGGCAGTGAGGAAAAAAAAAAGAAAGAAAAAGGGAAAGCAAAGTTATTTTGATTGCACAGTGCCACCCACTGTCGGAGAGACAGACGGCAGCGGGGCCGGGATGGGCGGCGCTGGCTGCTCCCATCAGTAACAAAGGTATTTATCTGAGATAAAACCTTCCGGTATCTAAGAGACAGAGGTCTGGGAGGCAGCTCTCCACATCCAGCAGGATGAATAAACACAGATATCTGCTGGGGTCAGCTGAATATTGCATATATCGATAGAAATATTGTCTGCATCAATCAATATCTGTGTGCCATTCTGAGCCCTGATGGGTTACAGAAAGCTGAGATGGAGTGAGTGCAGGAAAAACTTTGGATGTGTCCGGAGGTCACAAGTGTCGGGGAAAACCCATGAGCTGGGTGCCAGCCCCGCTGGGTGTCCTGCAGATGTAGGAGGGATGATCAGGGAGATGGGGAGGGGATGGAGATGTGGTGGTGCAGGGAAACACGGGCCCGTGGGCACGTTTCACTAGATACGCTTCATTTATCATTTCCAACAGATACACATTATGATTATCAGCTTCTTTTGTGTGTCAGGATGGATGGAATTATGTGATGAATTCCGGACATCAGATGGAAAATATTTCCCCCAAATGCCACTCTCTGGGTGATGCCGTTGTACATCTACAGAAGGGAAGATATTCCCAACCCTTTTCTGAGGAGCTCAGACCCGAGCATCCCAAACCGTGTATCCTGGGAAAGGAGCAAGCTGGGTTTTTCTATCCATCCACCACCCATGGCCAAGGGCAATGCAAGCGGGGCGTGCCCTGGCGAGCCGGGAGCTCTCGCAGGACGCTGTTCTCTCCTGCAGAGACGCCCTTGGAGAAGAGATCTTTCATTCAGACCGGCGTTTGCTCCCGTTCCCATCCCCGCAGAGGCTGCCTCCTCCTCACAGGCAGCATCCCCGGGGGAGGGAGCACTTGTGAAATATTCATACATCACAAGAAATTACGTTTGTGAGGACTGCAAAGCGACAACTGGCTGGAGGGGGGAGCAGGGAGAAACAACGGGAGGGAGGGGGAAAAAAAAGGCAGAGTGTGGGCAATGGAAGGTGAGCTGTGATTTGTCCCTGGAAAAAGCAGCGAGGAGCTTCGTGGGGCCTCATTTATGAGGGCATGGGGAGGGAATAGATTTTCTCCTCATTCGGGGATGACTTAACAGCTTTTGTGTTCTGTGGGACTGGAGAATAACCTCACCCAAGCATGTAAAAGAGACAAAAATGCCCCCCAACCACTGGCAGATCTGTGTCAGGGGGTTTGAATAGTTTGGGCATTTCTGCAGGGTCTGCTCCAGCTTTAAAGAATGTACCCAAAAAATCCCAGATTTGGGAATTTTTGGCGAACTGGGATTGAACAGCAGGAGAAAGGCAAACCCAAGCCCATTTTGCCCTGCGTGCCAGGAGACTTCATACTGGACAGGAGGCAGCTGGGTGCTTGGTGCAGCCTTTGGGTATCTCCAGCTGCAAATCTTTCACATCCTGCTGCACCACCAATGCTCCACAAGCACGTTGCAAGAACTCCTTGAGAAATTCATATTCCCTCTTAAAAATGAGCTGGCACCCTCTTCTCATTTCCCTCTTCTCTCTGTGTCTCCCCCTGAGGATTCCTTACCAAGATCCAGTGCCTAAGACCTCCAGCAGTGGCACTAACAGTGAAAACTGGAAGAATCATTGCTTTTAATGCTGTGATCATTAAGATCCCCCAATTGCTGGTGTTGCCTGATTTATCCAGATGCCCTGCAGGTATAGGAAAGGAGACAGAGAGCATCCTACAGATGTTTTCTCCAGAGGATGGTTTCCCTCCCTGCACAAGGAAGGATCCTCACAGCCTCCCTGTGCCCTCCTAGCTGGGTGCTTGCCTCCCTCCCAGGAAGCACAGGCAACACTCACATGATGCAGGAGCAAGTTCTGACTATTTTAGGGCCTGAAATCTCCCTGTCGGCATGGCAACTTTCAACTCCTCACCTCTGACGGAAGCTGCTGAAAATAGAAAATCCAGAAAGCAAGGCTTGTGCTCCATGCTCATCCTGGCAGGCAGGGCAGGATCCTGCCTCACAGGGCCAGGGAAATGCCAGGGTGAGGGAAGGTGACCCACAGGACATCACCACCCACTGCTGCAGTTTGTAAACCGCCTGAATCTTCATGATCTTTGCTGTCTTTAAAGGTTTCCTCTCCCTCTCCAGCCTTCTTAGCTCAGGGAAGCTTTGTCTCAATATTCCCAGACTTATCCAGAGCCACTGAACCTCCATCTTTCCATGGATACTGTCTCCATTTTAGATAAATTTTCCCCCACACATCCAGGGCTATTCAGTGCCACCATGAATACCATATTCAGTGTGGGAAGTGCCATAAAAAAAAGGCTCCCCAACCCTCCAAGCTTACTTTTTATTTACTTTTTTTTTTTCCCCTTTGGAAAACCCACATTAATTTTTTTACACCTACTCTTTTTTTCCCAAACCAATTTTTCCTCCAGCTCACACATAAACAATTGAGATTGCAGGGGGTCAAGTGGGCATGTGGTGTGTCTCCTCTAATCCCTGCTTAACCTAATTCATTTTCTGTCTAAGAACAAAACTCTGCGAGATTCATTCAAGAGTCTGGATTATGTCTCTCTCAGCCTACAATGCTCACATAGGATTAGGGAATAAAAAAACCTGGAAGTCATTGGAGAGGCACTAAACCTGCCAACAACCCAAACACCTCAAAAATCCCTTTCTGTGCCCAGATTTTTGCTATGAGCCAGGATGTGCAGGAAGAGCTTCTCCACTGAAACATCACTGCAAACACAGAGTCCAGCCCTCAGGGCTATTTTCAGGTCAATGGGGATCTGGACTTTGCTGTCATATTTTGTGCCCTGAGGGGTTTTTTCCCCCTTATTTTCTCCTCTCTGCAACCCAGAATTTTCTGGGGAGTTCAGTGGATGGAGCTGGGATGTCTGGGGGGTTTTATTTAGCTTTCATATGGGAGAAATAAAATCAATCTTCTACATCAGGAAGAAGGGCTTGTTTTCTACAAACACAATCACTGCTGCTTGTTGTTGCTTCTAGGAGAGCTTGTTGACATTTTTCAATCAAAATATTTTCCACTCTCCCTCCAATTGATGTCTTCTTCTTTTCTCCCCTCCTCCTCCTCCTCCCCTTCAGTTTGGCAGGTGTTGTTTTTTTAAACGATTTATGCACTTTCATTTCTATGTGTTTTTGAAAGGGCAACAAACACCCAAGCTTGTTTCTTTCCCTTCCTGCAGGTGGGCAGTGAGTATTAACATAAAGATTTTCTCTCTCTCCTGTCTTTATTTAATTTATTCCCATCCTTTCCCCCACTGCTTCCTTCCCTCCTGAACTTGCAAAATTGCTCCAAGCAGGCAGAGGGCAAACCAGAAGAGAGCTGGAAGCACCCCACTGAGGCAGGCAGGGCCAGTGGCCTCTGCTTTCCAGGATAAAAATGGATTCACTTCACTTTTCTTTCTTAGTCTGAGATCCAGGGATGCTTGACTGAGGCACCTCTAAGGAGGCATCTCCTCAAGAGTTTGCTGCAGGCTCCTGGCTCCAGGGGGAAGCAGGACTCAGCTGGGAGGAGAAGTTCCCTCCAAGCACAGGGATGAGCTCTTGTCAGCAGCAAGCCTGGGACACTGTCCTCTGCAGCTGTTTGCAGCTTTTTTTTGGGTATTCTGGCTCTTTCAAAACTGGAAATGGGGATATCTGTGTTTCACCTCACTTGCATTTCTAAATCGCTGCTCAGATTCCCTTTGAGGACATAGAGGGATTCCCCAGGCCAGACAGAAAACCTCAGGGCTGTGTCTCTTACACAAAATGCCAGAGGAGATTTAATGCTTTGCTGCCACAGCGTGTGCTCTTGCTCAGCCTAAGAGGCAGCAAATCCCCATTTCCCAGGCAAAGCTCCTCCTGAGCTCCTCTGAGGGCACAGGAGCCTCCAAGAGTGTGGGATGTCAGGAAAAAGCAGTCAAGCTGGACAAGCAGGTGTCTGCAGATATGAGAAGAACAGCAACAGAAATTTCAAAAGGAGATTAAGGCAGGAAAAAAAAAAAAAAGTGCATTTAATCTCATTTCCAAGCCAGGCCAAAAAGTTAGAGGTGTTTGGGAGTGATTTACTGAAGTGTGCTCATTCCAAACATCAGCTTTCCTGGAGCTGCTGAGCAGTGAAGCAAAGTCAATACACTCATGTAGCTGCCTTTATAGAAATGTCTATGGTGTCATTATTACCACAGTCAATACCAGGAGCTTTATTTCTCGATTCCCCTGAGTGGGACACAAGTCCTGAGGTGCCCTGGGTGTGAAGCCCATCAGCCTGGAGCTGCAGGTGGCTTCCTGCAGCACTACAAAGGGTGCCTGTGCTGCAGCTGCCCAAAGCAGACAGGGTAAACACCCTCAGCCCTGACTATTCCAGGAAAGAGGGAGCCCACATGTCCTGACTCACTCCCTGAGGGACACCCAGCACAGCAGCCTGTGGTCACCCCTGCATCCCTCCTGCCCTTTGCTGTGGCTACAGCTGGTTCCCTCTGAGCCTCTCTGAGCTCTGCTCCCCAGGGAGTGCACCCCTCCTTTCCCAAATTCACCCTTTGTCCCCTGTTCCTCCTTCAGGTGCCTCTTCCTCTCTGTCAGTGAGGGAGCTCCCTTTGGGTTAGGATTAGCTCCCTCCTGAGGGTGTTCATCTTGCAGGGGTATGAACAACTCAGTGGAACCCGGACATGCTTAAAGATCTGAGCCCTCTTGCTGGCTTGGAGCTTCTCCACCAGCCTCACCTCTTACCTTGATGGCCATGCAACCACAATGCTTCAAGCTTTGGCACAGGGATGGGACAGAAATTTGTGTGTCTGCAGAGCAAAGGGGATGATGAGGATGAGGAGGAAGGCTCAGGGAGCAGTGCAGCAGATTGGTGCCAATGAAGGACGTTTTTCCTCTGTGTCACCTTCATTCCTGTTTAACTCCCCCCAGCCTCTCACCAGCCACCACCCGCAGCCCAAACCAGCTTTGAGTGTTCAGGCTCTGTCTGAGGGAACAGAAACCTGCTCTGAGAAGCCCAGATGTTGGGAAAAATGGAGAAGAGACTTCCTAAAATTATTGCAAAAAGGTCAGCTACTGTATACTGTATACTCTCTGCTAACGAGAGCTGCCTGGGTAGGCTGTACAGATTATTAGAAAGTCCTTTCCACACCTTTCCATCAGTCTGACTATCTCAAACCCCCTCTGTCCCTTCCCTGGGCTGCCCCTGCAGGCAGGACATCTGCCTGGGGAGCACAAGAAGACAAAGGAGCCACCATAAATCACAGCTGCTAATTGCAAAGCCGTGTGTATCTGCCCTTGCCCTTTCGTGCCTCCGCCTCCAGAGCACGGCTTGCCCACCCGATCCATCTCCCTGTCAGTCCTGCTCCCCTTCCTGCTCTGAGGCACAGCCTCTGCCTCTTCAGAATCTGCTTGGTTCCCTTCTGGAGCACTCCTGGCCCCTTTGCAGCTCGTTCACTCCTTTTGTATTTCTCTTTTTCCTCAAGCATCATCACCATCCTTGTGTCCCTGCTTGCCCCTCTGAACAGACACACATGATAGGTTTTGCTGTTGAAAAAATACACAATATGTTTTGTTGTTGCCATCCTTTTCAGACACAAACCAATTTTGGTCTGCAAGCCAGGAGGTCAGCAGTAGAATCCTTATTTTTGCAGCCCTCAAATCCCACTGTGCCAATGCACACACAAACACGGACAAAAGTCTTTCAGGGAGATGGTCAGACACCAAAACCCTGTAAAACCAATAAAAAAGGCTGGTTCTTACCATAGAAGCACTCCCTTGTCAGCAAATGCTGTGCCCAGTGCTGGAGAGAAAAGCCACATCAGCTGCACTTTAATGTCAGAAATATTCAGGAGGCAAAACTGCCAACATGCCAACATTTAGGCCATCTCTTCATCCTTAAAACATTATCCAGCCTCCAGATTTCCATGAATTTCTGGGTTTTTTACCATCTAGAAAAGTGTTGGGAGACTACAAGAGGCCATATTTTTACATTCAAATGATTTAGGAAAAATATCGGGAGTAGATACCAGGGAGAGGAGGGAAACACCTTAGGGATTACCAGGAGCCAGTTTAGTGCTTCCCTGGGGGAAAAATAAATTGCTGGGCAAACCAAGAACTGACAATCTCTGAGGCAGTGTTTGAGCACATGCAGAAAACTCACCTTGATATTTGCTGTCAGTGCCTTGTTCCACCCTGAGCTGCCTCCACCCACCCAAAGTTGTCCCACAGGTTTCAAACACTGAAAAATCCTCGGGAAAACAAGGTTAAAATATTTCAGAGAACAAAGCAAACCAGGGAAGTTCTTCTGTGAGCCAAATACGTTTATTTTTTTACAGAGACTCCCTAACTGTTAGACCCCAGCATTAGCAAATCTTGTTAACAATTTGCTCGAGCATTTTTGTGAGGCACCAGAAGAATGGGTTACGTGTCTTATTGATTTAATGACAACTATCAGTGCCGGGAATTGATGCTTTCATTAGAGAAAGCAGGTCAGCAATAGACTTGTGAGTGTCTGGCCAACACAGGAGGTGGCAGGGAACAAATGGCTTTCCCCTGTTGAAATAAAACTTCCAGGCAAGGTGTAATGCAGGAAGGCTCTGCTAATACCACAGAGCTGTAACACAGTTCAGTGGATTGAAAAATCCCATCGCTGCTGAAACCCTCCAAAGATTATGATTAATAGATCATCTCTTTGGGAAAGAACAGTGAAACACCTGATCAAATCCAGTATTGATTGCTGAATGTCTGCCTTGGAAACGCTGAGAACAGGACTCAGTTTCCCCACGCTGGAAACCTTTGGCTGATAATCTTGGATGACAATTCGTAGAAGAATATAGGCAAGCTGAGGCAGGGAAGGCCTCCTCATTGGGAAAAAAACTCCGAAAGGAAATCAGAATTCCAGCACGGCTGAGGTGGGAGGAGATCTCCGGAGGTCACCTGCTCCTGGATCACCTGAGAATTCCCTGTGGTACATCCCCGTTCTCTCCTTTGTGCCACCAACCACAACCCCCGGACCCGGACATGCAGCAGCTTTCCAGCCCACCCTGCCATCCCCTCCTCTGAGCTGCGCTTTGCCCAGGGGGATGGAACAGGAGACAGCGCCAAAGCCTCGCTTAAACCGAGATAAAGAACATCCACCACTCCCCCCCGGCCGCAGTCACCTCCTTCGGGTTGGTTCAGCACAACTTCCCCCTCTCCTTTCCCTTCTTCTGCTGAAATAACAGCAGAAAGATGCGGTATTTTAAGGAAACAATGATATTAAGTGTTCACAGCACTTCTGGCAGAGATAAACGGCAGTGTCGGTCTGTATCAGACAGAGAGCACGGGTCCCAGGACGATTTATCAGAGCTTTCCCACCTGCAGCCCTGCACACCGATACCTGAGCACCAAGGGGACACAGTCCCAGATGTGAATCAGTCCTTGGAAGGCCTCGCTCAGGGTCTCAGCACTTAAGACGTGACATGGGCATGTTTCAAACGAGAAGCGGAGCGGGTCTCCCTGTGCCGGGTTATGCCCCACATCGCCGCCTGAGGAGGGTGGAGATCTCTCTTCGTTTTTCCTACTGCCCCTGGGGCCACAGGCTGTGTTTTCTTGGGTATTTCAGGCTTTTTAACAGGTACTTAACTGTTCATGTGATTGTACAGTGATCATAGAGGGGGTCAAAGAATTTTCTGGATTCTGCTTCCTCTTTGTCTTCTTTTTTTTGGTTTTTTTTTTGCTGCCTCCCTCTCCACCTCGGTTTTCTGTTCCTCACTGGAGTTCTGCTCCATGTTTCCCCACCAAACGAGCACAGCTTGGCCCTGCAGCCTCCCCTCCAACGCTCAGGTGGAAGGAAACCTCCAACCTTCAGCTGGATGAGAAAGGAAGGAAGAAGAGCAACTTCCACGTGGCTGTTCGAGGTGCAGCATCAATCCTGTTTGTCACACCTCTGGCATCCTCCCTGACTCCATTTCTGAGCAGGGATGGCCTCTTCAAGCTCCATCTTTGCCCACTGAGGGCTGATGTTTAAGCATTTAAACATGACAGCAAAAGTGGATCCAAGACCCACCTGGTTTCATCCACAAGGAAAAGAGAAGCTTGTGATGGTGCCACTGCTCTATTTCCTCTAAATTAATTGATATGTATTTACCATGGCAGTTAATGCATAGCTTGATGAAAGGAAGAAAGAGAAAGGGAGAAAGACACAAGCCTACAGATTGGGAGAGAGGAAAAGTCCTGAAAATGCCATAAATCCATCCTTATTGCTGCCATTAATAAGGTTTTTTTTTCAAGTGGCAGCAAATAGCTCAAAGAAGGAAAACAAAGATGTAATTCCAAGGACCCCCTAAGAAATCCTCCTCCTTGCTATGTGAAGCTTCACCTTTTCTGATTATTTTTTAACATCCTGCTTAGACCACTGTACTGGTTATGAAATTATGTTGCTCCTCTGAAATCAGGATGTCTGCACTAAGTAACAGCCAAAGAAGCTCTAGTCCCAAATCCCACATGAGAAGCTCTGGCACCCACAAATTTCACAGGATTTTTGGGTGCTCACCACCTCCCAGGCAGGATGTGTCCTCAAATGACTGAGCTGAGAAGAAAAAAAAAAGGAAAAAAAAAGAAAAAAAGTCCTCTCAAAAGTAAAACACGCTTCTGCTGCAAAATTAGCATTTGGCAGAGAAGTGACTCATGGTGACTGAGGGCTTCGTGCAGCCCTTCTCTGAAGCATCCAGAATCTTTTTCTGGCTTGTGATTCACCAGAAAATGGTAGATGAGCACATCTTGACCTCAGCAAGAACCGAGGGTGTTACAGAAGGAGATGAACTCCCCTGCTCTCTGAAATGGCTCTGCTGGCAGCTCTGAGGTGCCAGGGAGAGGGGAGGCAGCATTTCCAGGGCTGGGTTCAAAGGCAGAAAGCTTCATTTGCAGTGGATTCTAAGTCTTTGGGAAGTCTGATGGTGAGCCAGTGGTGGTTTCACTGCACACAGAGCAGGATCCTGCGTGGGAGGGGGACATGGCAGCTCTTCTGAGGGCCTGGTGCCTTTTATTTATTGCAGGACCCCCTCTTTGGCACATTTCCCATGTGCTCTTGTGACCCATAGCCCCTCCCAGAGCCCAAAAATCCCACCTTCAGGCTCTTCACAAAGAGCCTTCAGACTTACTTGAGAAGAACCTTTGGGGATCAGCAAAGCACCACCCCAAACCCTCACATCAGCAAAGACAGAATTTCATCAACATGAATTGCAGTTTTACCTCCTGAATTGCTACAGGACAGAAGGAAGGAGACATCTGTAAGACATGGATGTGTTTACTGAGTGGAGAGCACATTTATCATGGATTTGGGTTAGGGCCCAGCTGCAGGAAATGGGGTAGGCACAACACCTCCAGCTCTGGAAGGTTCTGGCAAAACCTTTCTGGCCAAGGCAGGGCACAGTGTGGAGCCACTGATGCCTTGGGAAGGCTGAGCTGGAACAGAGACTGGGCAGAGCTGGAGAATAAAGGAGATATTTATTGAAAGGCCTCCAGGATACACCTTGGGCAGGACAAGAGCCTGGCCAGGGCTGCACCCAAAGTGAACTCAGAATGGTCACAGAATGGATTCCTGGTCACGAGGTCTCACACTTTCATCAGTTTTGGTCCATTTGCACATTGGGGTTTAATTGTCCAATTACACCTTCAGGCTGTGAGGTCTCATCCTTCTTGTTCCTCCCTTCAGCCCAGCCTTGGTTGTGCTTTTGGGCCTGAAAGTTGTCCTTGGTGTGCAGCAGGAAAGGATTTGTTTTGTGTCCCTGCTCTGTGCAGAGCTCACTGACACTGAGTGTGAGCTCAGAGCTGCACCTGGGGCAGCACAGGATCTGGAAAACCTAAAACCTCAAACTTAAGGCATCAAAACCAGGCACATCTGGCACATCTGGCTGTCCAGGCACTACACTGATATCCCAGGGACTCTCTGGCTTTTTGCAGGAGCCCTGACTGTCCAGGCAGAGAGAGGCAATGAAATACATTTTGTTTGTGCTTGGATTAGCTGGATTTATTGATGGCTACGGTGAAAAGACCAGCTCGTTTTCTGCTTCTTGTTTCATAACTATGCCCCTTGTCATACTTCATTTCTACATCTCTCCTAATTATTTTTTAATCCAGATGACTCCCCACAGCAAAGTCTCTGAGTCAAGCAGTCTCTTACTCTCTAGCAGAGAGAAATAAATGTTGACAATGATCCTTTTTTCTTCACATCAAGTAGAATTAAGTGCCAGCTTTTGTCATGACTACAAAATACTCTTGGCTGAGGATTCCCTTTAGATAAATGCTCACCACAAAACAGCACCTTCCCGAGCATCCCTCATTAATTATCCCCCTGCTCTGAATTTCCAGGACCTTCCTACTGCAAAAACACGATGACACTGATGGTTTAACCCGAGCTTATCCTAAACAATCTAAGCCGGGCTTTGTGGGGAGGGTAGCCAGGACTCCAGAGGGTGAACACCTGAGGTGTTATAGAGCTCTGCTGGATGGCAGCATCGTGCTTGAGGGATCAGGTGAGTGGCTGGGTGTGTCCCAAAAAAGTCCTTTTTTTCCACTTGTGTTGTGAATGCAGGCAAGGGCGAGTGACTTCAGGCTTTTGTGCTCCCCTTCTCCATGAGAAGGAAGGTGAAAATTGCTCCCCCCCGCGCTGTTGGTGTGAGCCAGGAGCCCTTTTCACGAGGATGCTTTGCTGTAGGATCATCCCCCTGCCCTCAGGTACCTGCTGAACTCTTTTATCAAATGGCAAAAGAGGAGTGCAGAAGTGATACCGGGCCTGAGCACAAAATGCTGCCTTGGCGAGGCTGCTGCCTTCAGCAACAAAGGCAAAAAAAAAAGGAGTAAAATTCAAATCGTGCCACTGCTTTCATGGTAATCAGCACGGCATTATGCAGAATGATTTGTAATTTTACACTGACAGCTATTATCCTCTGGCAGCCTCCACGACTTCAACAAAAGTCTGACGTTGCACGGGGCTGGGGGTTTTGTGCCTCTGACAAAAAGCTCAGCTCAGTGAGGAGCCCAAGGAGAAGGAGATGCTGCTCTGCAATCCTGATTTTAATCTGGATCATGGAATCCTTCCTGTGCTCGTGTTGGGTTGTCAGCCTCACTCGGAATTCCTTCTGCAGAGCAAACAAAAAGCACAACTTTGCTTTTCATGTCCTCCTTTTCTTCTGGGAGGAGAGGAGATTCAGGGATAAACCTGAACATGGCAGATTTTGAATGTGAATAAGAAATGTCAAAGTCATATCCAACCTCTTACTTGGGCAAAAACTTTTATTTTTAAATGCCTTCAGACAGGCAAAAGTGCCTGGGTGAGAAGTGATCAAGTAACTCTTCAGCTGTACAGGAAATTGTCTAATCTTCCTTACAACTCACAAAACAAAGGAAGTAGGATACAGAAAACGAGAAATATTCTCTTTTTGCCTCGAATTAATTTGTATTTTCAACTGAATTTCTCCAAAATCCAAGTCCAGTGGCTGGGAGAGCCTCAGCCTTGTGAGCTCCTGGACACTGAAGAGGATCAAACCCAAAATGGGATGAGGCTCCAGAGCTGGAATGCTCCAGTTCAGGTCCATTCATAATATTAATATTTCCCTCACCATCAGGTTTTGTTCATTCAAGACACCTGGGTAGCTCAGGCCCTCCCACCAACCACAAGAATACCCTGCCAATCCACAGGGATTTCCTACACAGCTATTTTTAGAAAAAAAAAAAAATCAGAGTTTTGAATCAATACAAACTGCTTAGGTCAGAGTTCCATCTGTGTCGAGCCTGGCTGGTTTTCAATCAATCTCTTCATTAAATTTTCATGTCTTGATAGAAAATTAGAAAAAAATAGGATTTTTTTTTTAATTGTGTAGGAAATTTTTTTGCCTTTCAAGCAAAGCAGCTATAATTTGTCCAAAGTTGATCCATGCTTACAGAACTTCTTTGGCTTCTGTGAATATTTTTAGTTTTTGTCTGGCTACTTTTGATGGTTTATTTAAGGTGTCGTTGGCACAAGTGGGAGATTTCTGGGAACTTTATAAAAGCTTTTAAGTTTAGGGTTTTTTTTGCTTTTATTCTGGAAGCTTTTGTGTGCCCAACAGCTGACAAGCTGCTTCCAGATCTAGTGGCTTGTCCAATAAAATATATTAATGTTCCCCAGGGCCTTGATACATTTCTGTGATGCTCAGAAAAACAGAGGGCTGCAATTGCCACCTCAAAGCCTCTCACCGAGTTCTGTGCCTGATGTAAAAACCCCAGTGTCCTGAGGCATTTGTAATATAAAGCTGAGATTATATAATGCACCATCCCCTTCAATCCTGATCAGGACAGATGCAAGGTCATTTCCCTGGTAACTTCAGGAGACTTTGGCACAAACCCATGGCTTCTTTTTTTTTTAAATATAATTACAAGCCATTTTTTAAAATCTTGCCTAATTTCCTCAACCCAAAGAGAGATTTTTTTTTTCAACATTTTTTCCTTGCAATGCTTTCTTTTCCCCCTACCTCCAGGTGCTCCTTCTTGAGGGTGAGGAGGTGTTGGCCTCTCTTTTGATGTGTGAGATCCAAGGGGAGGTGGCACAGGGGTCCCTCCAAGCAGAGGAACACTTCCCCAGGTGGCTCTGGCTCATCTCTCTGGGATTTTGTGCCCCCTTTGGCCCGGAGGCACCTGAGCTTTGCCACTTGGTGGATGAACATCAAACCAGCCCCATCCAAGTCCAGCCGTTGTGACTCATTTCAAAGATGTGGCTGCTCTCCTCAGCGGCTCCACAGCCTCCACTCCCCTCCTTCCCCAGCTCTGGGCTCCTTTCATGTTTGAGATCTTCCTTTTCATCTCACATTGAGCCTGGAGAAGAGTAAACTCTTTGCAGCCTGACTGGAGCCAGCCAGGAGCTGCTCCCCAATAAACATCTCGTCCTTTGTTTTTGCCCAGTGTTATCTGGGTCATTGTTTCACCTTTCCTGCTCAGCCCCACTCAAGGTGATCAAAACCACCCAGAAACCATAAAAAAGGCAACTCCCAGGTTTCAGGGCCTATCTTCACCCATTTTTGGGGTGTTCACCTCCCCTTCTCCACCCTAATTCCCACCCCACTGGGATTCTCACTTCCTCAGGGCCCTGTCTCCCCAGTCCCCCCAGGGGCAGGATTTGCTGAGGTCCTTCAGCACAGAGAACCTGGCCAGGTTTTCATCCCACTGTGGCATCTGCTGGGCACTGGGGTGAACCTCCAACACCTGGGCACTGTCTCTGTAAACAAATCAACCCCAGAAGAACTTGGTGGAGTCTGCTTTGGGAGGGCATTTATGGGTTTAGAAGAGCCAACAGCCACATGGGGTGCATATGCAGTGAAGAAAGTAGCCTTTGATAATTTTTTAAAATTTTATTTTA
>VWYE01026675.1:9527-21456 GCA_013398995.1 Alaudala cheleensis
CCCTTCAAGCGGTGCCTTTGGGAGCAGGAACCAAACTGAGCTGAGTTTGCCTGTCTGGAGGGACAGCAGCCAGTGGATCCCTGTCCTGCCTGCAGCTTCAGACCGTTTCAGCCCAAGGCTTGGCATCCAGAATGGGGAGCAGCTGCTGGGGCAGAGCTGGGGATGGGCATTTGCAGGGTCCTGTCTGCATCACTTGGGCTTTGTTCACTTGCTTGGCCTCGCTGGGTTAAAGCTTCAGCACTGCTGTTGCTGGGCATTGCAGTGAGGGAGCAGTGCTTTGTCCAGTCTGTGAAACACAGGGACTCTCACAGGCTTCACCTCCCAGCACCTGTGGGATCAGCTCCTTTCTAGACCCTCCCCATCCCCTCTCCCCTGAAGCCACCAGATCTCAGGAGTTACAGAGGTGTGGGTGTGCAAGCCCCACCACTGGGGTACCAAGGATGGAGAATGTTGCTCCTTCCAGGGAAGAGCTTTGTCCCATAGCTGCAGGGGTGGGACAGCCCAAGAGCATCAACACCAGACCTTGCTTTGCAGGACTGCAAAGAGAAGCTTTATTTGATTTCCGTGTGTGGCACGGAGCTGAGAGAAGGGTGAGAGAGGGTAAGGAGGGGTGTGACAGTGGGAGAAGGTGCTTTTGATGATCCATACAGCAAGAACACGTCAGCTGGGATCTGCTTTGCTGTGCTGGGCGAGGTTTGCAGTGCCTCAGTGGGCAGCCTGGGTGATCTGCTCGCGGGAGGAGATCACCTTCCCATCCTGGACTTCCTCGAAGATGGTGCGGATCTGGCGCGTGGTTACCGGCCCTGCAATGGGCAAAGAGGGAATTGTTATTTCCAGGGCAGCAAGGAGGAAGTGTCTAAAAGGTCTTTGTCTTAGAGATTTGTTACTACAACCATCATGTCAGAAACTTCAATCTAGCACGACATTCCACGGCTAAATTGTGGAGATTCAGTCTGTTCAGATAATTTCTGACATGTATTTTGGTATATGGTAATATTTTTTATATAATAAATGTGTTATATGGTAAAATTTTGTATATCAGTTCAAATTTTGGAAATAAAACAATAACTTTAGTGGAAAAGTAAAAGGAATCTGTGCTAAGAGGGTGGGTGAGGCTATGAGAGCTGTGCATGATCAGAGCTTCAGCCAAGACCTATTCTTACCTTCTTTCACGGGCTGTGAGGCATAGTGGGCAGACATGCTATGGGAGGAGAACAAGGAAAAGGTGGTGAGAAACATGAAAAAAAGTGAGTCATCTCCAAGACAAAATTATTATTTAAACCCTGCCTTTATTTCTTGTACCAATATATGATTAAAATGCTTCTGGAAACTGCCAGTGTCCCAACTGAAGGAAGAAACTGGTGAGTGACACAGGTGAGTGACACCGGGATTCAGACACCAGTGCAGGACAAACCCCAGCTGCAGCAAGCAGCACCTGCTCCCTGCCCGGGATCACCAAGAGATGGAAGAATGGGAAATGGAACCCAAGGATGCTGCAAGGCTCTTACAGACACTGGGCTGTTGTGGACTGGTGGGGCTGAAAAGGGGGACCCTGTTGCCTGCAATGGGTCAGGGAACGTGCTGAGACAACCTTCCAGGGGATGCAGGTGGTTCATTTTCTATTTCCTTTGCGAAGACCCATCTCCCCCCATCCGCCCTCCCAGCGCAGCCCTCACGCACTGGGCATCTTCGCCCTCCAGCAGCCGGCGGTATGTGGCGATCTCCTGCTCCAGGCGGCACTTGACGTCCAGCAGCACCCTGTACTCGTGGTTCTGGCGCTCCATGTCGCAGCGCAGCTCGGCCAGCTGCTCCTCCACGCTGGTGATCAGCATCTGCAGCTGGGCCAGCTGGGTGCCGTAGCGCGCCTCGGTGTCGGCCAGGGAGCCCTCCAGCGCCGCTTTCTGTGGCACGGGCACGGGGCTGGGCTCAGGGGGGCGGCCGGGCCGGACACAGCCCCGCATCCTCCGCAGCCCGCCTCCCGCCCAGCCCTCGTACCGTGCTCAGCTGCGACTGCAGGTCGATCTCCAGGCTCTGGATCGTGCGCCGCAGCTCCGTGATCTCCGTCTTGCCGCTCTGCAGCTGCTCCGTGTTGATGGCCACCTCCCGGTTCAGCTCTTCCGTCTGCAGCCAGGCAAAGCCGTGCCCTCAGAGCCCCGGCCGCGGCCCCGGCCCCGCGCCCGCAGCTCACTGCCCGCTCCTCACCTTGCTGAAGAACCACTGCTCGGCGTCCCTGCGGTTCTTCTCCGCCAGGCTCTCGTACTGCTCCCGCATCTCCGCCAGGATCTTGGTGAGGTCGATGCCAGGAGCAGCGTCCATCTCCACGCTGATCTCGCCACCCACCTGCCCGCGCAGGGCAGTCATTTCCTGACACAAAAAGAGAAACACGTCTTCATGCAATCCAAGAACTGGCATATAAAATGTTTCTCTTGAGATAAAGTTCTTCAGGCAAGCATGCATTTGGGGGCTGATCAAAAGGGAGCAAATTGAGGTAGTTGCTCCATGACCGCAAATAAAATAATTCACATTCTTGAGAAATCCCCACTGGAGTTAATTCTCCAGAGAATAAAGCAGAGCCTGTAGCTGGTTCATTTCTCAGGGAACAGAACTTCCAGCCAGAAGCTGCAAGGGTTGTTAATAAACCTCTGACAGCCACAGATGGTATTACTGATGTGGCAAGTGGTAAATGGGAGTTCCACATGCTCCAGGGAGAATGTGCTGCTGTCCAGAGTGCAGAGTGCATCCCCTCTGCTGCCTCACCAGCACTTCTCACCTCCTGCCCAGCAGTTCTGAACTCAGCGTAGCCTTCAAGGCCGGAACAGAACTCAAATTTCAGTGCTCAGGGTGCCCTTTTTAGAGCCTGACTCTGTGCTCACCTCCTCATGGTTCTTCTTCAGATAAGTCAGCTCCTCCTTCAGGTTCTCAATCTGCATCTCCAGGTCGGCTCTGGACAGGGTCAGCTCATCCAGCACCCGGCGCAGGCCGTTGATGTCGGCCTCCACACTCATGCGCAGAGCCTGCTCCGACTCAAACCTGGGGACACACACACACACTCAGCTCCTGGGTTTGCTGCCTCCACACTGCTGTTGGCATTCTTGGCCCCACTGACAACTTTCCAAGGGGAAATGCTGAGGAAAGTGGGAGGAAACTGATTAAAAAGTGTCCGCCTGAGTCCATAACATCACCCTGCTGCTGACACCACCAGGCCTTGGTATCAGCCCTGGGCTCTGTGGAGGTGCACACATTAGGAGCACAGACAGGGCAAGGTCTCTGCCCAGGAGAGGTTGTGCCATAGATAAACAAGCAACAGGAATAAAATAGTGGGTTTGGATGGAAGCAACACAATCCCTGGGTGCCTGTAAGACTTGAGATAAGCATCTGCTTTGGAAATTGCACCCTCATTTTGAAGGCTTTGCTTCCACATTGCCTTTCTGGGGTTTGGATGGGATTTTCTCCTCATTTCTTCAAACTTCCCTGTGCACTTTGCTCCATTTTTTTCTGGGAAATGTGTCTTACTTGGTCCTGAAGTCATCTGCTGTCAGCCTGGCATTGTCAATCTGCAGCAGGAGGTTGGAATTGTCAACTGTGGCCGCCAACACCTGGACAGTGAAGGATAAAGAGTGTCAGGAATTCCTCCTGGCTGAGGACAGGAACAACACTTTTGGGGAAGTTTGGCATTTCCTTAGCAGAAGTGTGTCTGGAATCAGGATAAGTGAGATGCAGCTGAGACTGACAGCTGGAAGGGCTGGTTACTCCATGGCCTCCCTTTCAAAAAGCAGAGTGAGGCCACATAAGATGTGTGAGATCTGATGGTGGCCTTTGTTCCTATCCTTCAGGACAGGTGCTGTTTTTTGAAAGGTCAGAGGGACCAGTGGGGGGTCTGTGCTTGGCACATCTTGTTCTGGGATGGGTTTAATTTGTTGGCAGTAGAAATGGAGCAAAAGGCAAGTGAGCAGGTGCCTACAGATTCTGATTTTCATATTACCAAAGCAGGAGCAAATAACCCACACTGGGAGGAGATTCAAGTCAGAGTTCAGGAGAACTACAGTTGAGGAGAGGGGGAGAAAAACGAGCTCCTTGCATCCTTTGCCAGCACTCCTGCAGCTCAGCTGCCCACAGCTTCCAGAATTGCTGGGGGCAATTCATACATGGGAAGTAACAGAGAATGTAAACTTCAGCATTTCCTCCAAAATGGTGTGCTGGGACCCAAATCAAACAGAGAGGAATCCCCCCAAGCTGCCTGGGCTGGGGGCTTTTCACCAATTCCAGCCTTGGAACAGCAATTGCCAAAAGAGGCAAAAAACTCCTTATTGGTCACTTCCATCTTTTTGTCTTTATCATCTCAATCTCCTCAAAAGGAGGAGCTGAAACAAGTTTGAAAATTCTTTGCCTGAATGTTTCCAAACATGACATCAGTGCTTCACAGTCTGCCCACAGCCGCAAATTTCCCTGCACCTTAATTTTAAGCTCCCAGGATCACACATGATCAGTGCAGACTTGTCTGTTTTCTTCATTTTCTGTTACATCCTCTTAGATCAGTTCCTGCCAGTGAAAGCTGCCACTTGTCCCACTCAGGAGGATGTAACGAAAAGCTGATATTGAGACATCTCTAATTTCCAGCCAGGCACTCCACACATGCCATTGGGACACTTTTTATGACATAATTACTGCTGACTAATTACAGAGGTAACAGTCATTGTTTCTGCTTCCACTCTGACACATGACATCCCACTATGTTAATGCCAGCATCCTACCTGGTTCCTGAGCTCCTCGATAGTCCTGTAGTAGGGGCTGTAGTCACGGTCAGGACCAGGCGCCTGCTTCTTGTACCACTCCCTGATCTTCACCTCCAGGTCGGTGTTGGCCTCCTCCAGGGCTCGCACCTTGTCCAGGTAGTTGGCCAGGCGGTCGTTGAGGTTCTGCATCGTCTCCTTCTCCCCCGCCGGCAGGATGCCGTCGCCACCTCCAAAGCCTCCAAAGCCGGCCCCAAAGCCGGCCCCATAGCTGCCCCCGAAGCCCCCTCCTGCGCTGCTGCAGTAGCTGCCCCCAAAGCCACCGCCGTAGCCCGAGACCGTGCGGGTAGAGATGGAGTAGCTGCCAGAGCCCCCGTGAACGCTGGGGGCCCTGTAGCCTCCTCCGCCAACACGCACGGACGAGACCCTGCTGGAGCCTCCCCCCAGGCCCCCGAAGCCCTTGAGGGAGGTGGAGGAGGAGTATTGCCTGACAGTGGTGCTCATGCTGGAGGCTGGAGGTGGAGAGAGAGGCGGTTCGGGCAGCACCGCAGCAGCAGCAGCAGCAGCGAGTGTTCTCTCCCCTGCCTCGGGGCCCTTTATAGCCCGGCCAGGAGGCGTTGCCGGCGCCTTTCGACACCCCTGACAGCCAAAGCCAAATTCCAGAATCATCATTTTTCTCTCCTTGATTTCACATCTTTTGTCACATCCCACCAGCCACACTACGGCTCACACGGGACCTTCTTCCGCTGCCATTCCCGGCACCTGGCGTGATCCAGGTCCCTGCTCAGGGCTATGTTTTGGAATTCCCAGTGTCCGTTCCAGCTCCACCCGCTGCTCCCTCATGAATTAACACAAGTGAATCCTCTGTCATCTGCCAAGTCACCCGCAAGTATCATTGCAAAAATCTACAAATCTATTTATTTGCTTTTTTAAGGAGTCTAAAGCCAAGGAAAGCTGGTGACTTAAGAGCTCTGGGCATCCATAATCTTTATATGGGCCAAGCCAAAGCCAGATGGAAACTTTCCCACCAGGACCTTTATCACAGGACAAGCACAGACTTGGCAGGATTTGTGTACTGATACAGGATTTGGCAGAAATCTTATAGTTCAAAAGAGAATAAACTCCATCAATGTCTGCTTATGTACCAGCCTGGGCTGAATCTCCCCACAGAGACTGGAAAGTCCCTACAGTGGTGGGGTTTCAGTTGGTTTAAACAGCAGATGAGTAATGTTTTCCAGTGGTATCTGCTGTGCTCCATCACCTTTCCAAAATTCCACAGAAACTGCTTGTGACTTCTAAAAAATGAGTAGAATCTAAAAAATCCTGTTCTGCAATTTCTGCTCTCTCAACACTGAGGCTTAAACACTGTAAATCAGAGGAGAGGGACTGAGGCTTTATCAGACACCCACAGGCAGGGCACGGTACTTGCAATTCCTGATCAGAGGAGAAGGATCAATCCTTATCAATGGGAAGAGCATGATCAGTCTTTATCAATGGAGAGAGTAGGATAAATCCTTATCAGTAGGAAGAATATGATCAATCCTTATCAGTGTTTGTGCTATGGGCTTTTTCCTACAGATTTGCAGCTGAAGACAGTGAAGCCAATGGAAACTCAGCAGGACCAGCATCACCTGTATCAAAAATGCTTATGGGCAAAGCACAACACCTCCAGCACTGGGGGTGAGGACCCTGCAAACACTGAGGGTTCACACCAGCACAGAGGAGAGGGACAGTGCTGGCCCCAGGCTACTGAAGGACTGAGCAGAATGATTGCAGTAACAAAACTGGACAGGTATTGGCGTGAAGAAAGCAGCAAAGAAGCAGGAAATGTGGCACTGCACTGTTTTATTCTTACTTGAGAAGAAAGCCCTTCACTGATGTGATGCCAGCTCTTGTTGAGCACAGTGGAAAAATTGCACACCCAGCCCGGCCTGCCTGGCTCCAGCCATAGCATTCTCAATAAAAGTAGTTGTTTTTGCTTTTCAGAGAGGTGCCTGTGAGGTAGTGAAGGAGTTATAGGGATTAGGAACCCTTTTGTGTTTTCCCTCACGTTGTGATCTCCTTCCTTCCCAGCCCCCTCCGGCTGTTTTCACATTATAATGCACTAACTGATTTTGGAGGTGCTTAGATGTTCCCAGAGCCTCACCCTCAGTAATTCATGGTGCCTCCTTTCTTTCATGTTCCCCAAAGGACACAATAACCACAAGGCTTTATCTGCCTCCTTTTAGATCTCAGGACTTCACAGCAGTCACACTCCCTTTAGCTGCTCCAGGAGCATGGGGTGACTTTCTGGGCAGCCACCAAGGAAACAGCTTAACAAGAGAGAGACTCTGGATCCTCTCATTCGAGGGCTCTGCTCTCTGGCACCACTGCCTCAAACCCATGGGCTTCAGATTTGGAATTTTGACTCCCCAGGCTGCAAAAACTGGGAGTTTGGAATGCACACATTCCCCATCCCTCAGTGAGCTGGGGAAGGAGAGGACCTGGGCACAACCCAACACTGGCAAAGGCCAGAGTGAGCAGAGGACAATGTTTCAGCTTCCAATACCATCCTGGAGCAACCTGGCAGGGCAAAGATCAGGTGTTCCTGGCCCATTTCAGTGGGGGGTACAGGATTACTCAACAGCCGTCGTGTGAGAGCTGTGCTCCAGAGCCATCCCGGGCCACCCCTGCTCCCAGTTCTTCCAAACGTGCTCACTTTGCTCCAGCAAACACCCTCCTCCTCCAGGCAATTCCCACATTGGCCCTGAGCCTCCCACATGGGCTAAAAGCTGTGCTGTGAGGTCTGACCCCCCTCAGGTCACCCTCACATTTTAGGCCAAGTTACAAGTCAGCCTGAAGGAGCCAACTGCCCTAACACAAGGCAAAGCCCTTCCACAGCCCACAGGTAGGGGACACCTGGCCTTACAGCTTTTCTTGCTGTGTTATCACGACCTCCCAGGTTTCAGTTATTTTACCAAGTGTGACAGATGTCAGACAGTCTGGAGATTGTCCTGCAATATCAGCTTTTCCCTGGTCTGTTCTGACCAAGCTCTTGCTGGCCAGCTGCTGCCCTGGTCCCTGACTGACCCCTGGACAACAATCCCACACCAGCCCCACTCTGATATCAGGAACACTCAGCACAGAGCCCCCCTGCTCTGGTGTTGATGGGACATCAGGATACAGAGGAGCAGTACTGCTTCAGCTATTTTATGTTACCAGAGGAATTCAATCTCCCAGACTTTCCTGAAGCACTCACCCACAACAAATTCCCCTGAGATAAAAGAAAAAAAGAACACATCATAATGCTTGGGAGATGGTATCAGAGTCTGTTCCAGCAAGAAGCACGCCAGAGATGCTATCAGTGCCTCGTGTGCTGCAGGGGGGAGGAAAGAACTGAACTCCTTGGTTTGCACAGGAGGGGAGACATTTATTAACAGACATTCTCTGTTGGGGTGACCACGCTGCACACACAGTGCCGCAGGAGGGGAGGGCTGGTGTGAAACAGCCACGGTCAGTGTGTTGCATTTGCCTCAGACAATAACACCTAATTGTGCTTTTAATGTCATGAATAAGAGCTAATTAGGAGTAATTTCGTTTTCCCTGTGGGCCAGCAATTCTCAGCTCAGTAGGAACTCACTGTGGGTTACAGGCCTGGGAAAGGTGTCTCCTGTGTGTGAGGAATGACAGGCACAGGTTCTACCCTTGCTGACGGGTTTGCTCTGTAAATCTGAACACCACAAAACAGGTAACAAATATATCAAGGTGTGGAGTGACATATGAGGTCTTTGTTTCTATCTCAGCTGTCGATTCTTTACCATCTGCCAGGACGTGTCCTGACGGCCCCCCCACATTATCTGGAAGAAGCCATCCCAGATCCTATTACCATGAAAGGAAACGGTGTTTGTGTGTGCAATGGAAACTCCCTCTGGGCAGCCCAGGGCACATTGCCATCAGCCAGCGAGCCGAGCCTCGGCTGCCCGAGCTGCAGGGTGGGGGTGATGTCACCTCGTTCAGTCCCCTCCTGCCCACGCCAAGAGACTGAGAGACGGACAGCACAGCCCAGCCCGGCCGCTGCAGAGGGGAGGAGGCGGCAACGGAGGCAGCCGGGGAAAGGGAAGGACAAGGGGGACTGACTCTGTATTGTCCCTGTCCAGGCTCCAAACTGGAGCAGTAAAGCCAGACATTGCTNTCCTCTCCTCTCCTCTCCTCTCCTCTCCTCTCCTCGTGATGTTCCTCCATTGGGGCAGGTCCTGAGTGGTTTGCAAAGCATCAGGTGAGGTCCTGGCCCTGTGTCATCGATGCTTCATGAGCCACCTCCACCGGTGAGGCCCATGCTGGGGCACAAACCTGCTTCCCAGCAGAGCTGCTCTGCCTGTTTTGGCACAGCGTGTGCCAAGAGATCCCCTCACAGAGCGATTCCCAAGGAATCAGCACTGCTGACTCAGCCAGTCCATAGCTCTGCTGCTCATCCAAGGGGCCAGGCAGTGCAGGGCAAGGGGGTTCTCTCTGCTGCATTCAGGGATCGTGGGCCCATCTGGCACGAGAGGGTCTTTCACAGTTGTTGAAGCTCTTCCCCACAGTCCCACTGCAGCTGTTGATCCTCATGGCCACCCAGGCACTGTGACAGCCCCGTGCCAGCCCACCCCAGGCTGAGCACAGCCTCTCTGCTGGCACAGCTTAGCAAGGAAGATACTCAACTAATTGTGATCACATCAGTCCTGTCTCCAAGGGCTGGCTCAGCCCTCCTGCCTCTGCCTGGGGATGAGGGACTCATTCCAGCAAGCTCAGTGCTGAGCAGTTTGGCTCCCTGTCACTGTCTCCAGTGACATCCTAACTCAAACAGTCCAGCCTGGACTCAGGCAAGTGACAGTGCAGAACCACAGACCAGATCTGGGGATTCCCTTGTCCAGAGCCCAAGGGACAAGCTGCTCCAATGCTGTGTGGGACCAAGGCTGTCCCTGTAAATCTCCCTGAGCTGAAGTCAGAGGTGTGATCCGACTCACTCTGGCAGGCAGGACAGATGGACACACCTCAGGGCTTGTTTTACTCAGACAGAAGAATATTTTTATGTCTGAGCTGAGCCAAAATCCCAAACCACCAGGAATTTCTTGAGCTCTATCTCCATGGCAAACTCCAGCCTCTGGGGTTTCCCACATTAGTTTTTCAACATCTGTCTTCCAGGTAGTAGCAGCTCTTGCATTTTCTCATGTCTCATTCTTCAGTGTGGCAATACAATCACACCCTGTCTGCTCACTCCTCTCCCCTCACTGAGCAGGGCAGAGCTGGCAGGGAGTCACAGGAGCATTTTGCTGACTGTGGGCAACACACAGCAGCTCCCACATTCATCCTGCACCCACACCCGCTGCACCCCCGGGGCAAGGTCTTCAGCTGGATGGGAATCCCATCTTGGGACACCTGTGACGTTGGTGGTGGGGTGAGGCAGGTACCTGCATTGGCCTGGGGATGCTTGTGCTCACAGAAGGGAATCGTGATTTAATCCCCACTCTGGGACAAGGCCAGTCATGCTAAAGGACCCCAGGGGGATGTGACAAACCTGTTGATGGTGACAGAGACTCCACCAGCCCTGTGACTCCTCCACAGGAGCCTCTGCTGGCATTAAGTGCCCTCCTGCCTTGTCCTGGCCCCATGCAGACCCTTCCCAGCAGCACAGCCCTGATGACCAGGAGGATGGGCAGGAGAAATGGAAACAGCCCCCAGCTGTGATTTCCAGCTGCCCCCAGGGAAGCCCCTCTCCTTGGTGGGACCCCAGCTCTGGTCTCAGCCCCCTCTGGAAGAGGGCTGTGGTCTGGCCCCTCAGGTAGGACGTGCTGTGTGTTCTGGATCCCTCCTGCCCTCCCTCTCTCTTGCTCCTCAAGGGCTGATGGTTGTCACACGTGTTTTCAGTGAGGCTGTGCCATGGCCTTGCTGCAGCAGGGCCTTGTCACCTTGTGCACTTGAGGGGACAATGGGGCCGTGCTCCCAGGCCACCACAGCTGCTGGGAGGGGAAGGGGCTGCCCAGCCCTTGTGCTCAGGAGATGTACCCCAGAGCAGTCCCTGTAACCAAGCTGTGCTGTCACTTCCCACATGATGGTAATGACTTGGCTGCTCGTTAATCTGTACTTGGCGGGGAGTTTTATGAAGTCATTAACAAGACTGAAACAGCCGATGCCTACCAGAGGCCCCTGGCAATAAACCTGCCCCATCCCTCCCTAGCTCCCCCCAAGGACCTGAGCTCCCACTCTGCTAAACCCCTGTTGGGACCCCATTCCCACTCCTGCTCCCTCACCATCCCCATGGCACTCCTGGCCAAGGGCCACTGCTCCACCCTGGAGCTCTAATGACACTAATGATTTTTCTGAACACGAGTTGGGAGTGCAGAGCCAAGGCCCATCAGCCGTGGCTGGCAGGAGGCGATGGCTTGCCTGGTCCCGCTCTCGCCTGGAGCGCAGCAGATTCTCCAATACGTAACAGTAATTACACGCTGCAGCTCTATAAACAGCTTTGCCTCTGTTATTATTCTGTTAATCTGAACCCCTGGCTCAGCCCAGTGCTTCAGGAGCAGTGGGTGCTTGGGATAAACTCCATACCCTGCTCAGTGTGTGGATGTGCTTCTGCACTGCCAGGGCTGAGACTCTCTAGCAGAACTGAATGGTGGGAGCCCCAGTGGTGCCAATGGTCCTGGTAGTCCTCATGCCCCAGTGTCCCAATGGTCCCTGCGGTGGCGATGGTTCCAGAAGTTCCCATGCCCCAGTGTCCTGGTGGTCCTGGTGGTACCTGTGGTCCCAATGGTTCCCATGCCCTGGTGGCTTAGCAGTCTCGGTGTCCCGGTGGTGCTGGTGGTCCCAATGCCCCAGTGATGCCGGTGCCCCCCACCCCGCGGGAGCCCCGCGTGTGATCGGACTGCAGGTGGACATTTGGGCTGGGACCTGCCCCTGGGGAGCGGTGCTGCGGGCTGTGGGCGGCTTCAGAAGGACCCGGTGAGACCCCTGGGGAACAGGGGGATCCGAAGGCACCCAGTGGAGCCGGGTGGGATCCGGGGATCCCGGTGGAGCCGGGTGGGACCCGCGGGTCCCGGTGGCGGCGGGCGGGACGCGCCGGTAGCGGCGGGCGGTGCCCGGGGGCGCGATCGCTGCGCACGGGAGCCCCCTGCTGGCAGCGGCAGGAGCGGCGGGACGGGGCGGAGCGCGGCGGGGACCGGGACGGGGCGGGAGTGTGG
>VWYE01026675.1:23606-34625 GCA_013398995.1 Alaudala cheleensis
CTGCCCGCGCCGCTCCCCGCGCCCCAGCGGTTCCTCAGCCCCCCAGCCAGGCGGGCAGCCCCCGGTGCCGGTGCCGCAGAGCCGGGCCTGCGGTCGGAGCCGCCGCACGGCCGGGCCGGGTGCTGAGCCAGCACCTGCGTCCGGCCGGGCACAGCCGGGCAGAGAGGAGACGAGAAGAGTGTGAGCAGGTGTGTAAGGTGAGCACACTCGTGTGCTCGTCTGGCGTGCACAGTTCTGAGACGCACCCGGCACACACAGGTTACGGGGAGACCCGGTCTGGTACCGGGCACTACCAGGGAACACGGGGCCTTGGCAGTGTGGACTCAGCTCTGCTCCAGCCCCGTGCCTGTGACCTACCCCGAGGTACACAGCACAAGGGTGAGAGCNATGTGCAGGGTGCGCTGGGGGTACTAGGGTGTGCAGGGACGTGAGGGGAGTACTGGGGTGTGCAAGGTGTGCACAGGTGCCCTGTGTGCAGCCAATCCGTGCCCGCATTCTGCCCGCGCCGCTCCCCGCGCCCCAGCGGTTCCTCAGCCCCCCAGCCAGGCGGGCAGCCCCCGGTGCCGGTGCCGCAGAGCCGGGCCTGCGGTCGGAGCCGCCGCACGGCCGGGCCGGGTGCTGAGCCAGCACCTGCGTCCGGCCGGGCACAGCCGGACAGAGAGGAAACGAGAAGAGTGTGAGCAGGTGTGTAAGGTGAGCACACTCGTGTGCTCGCCTGGCGTGCGCAGTTCTGAGACGCACACGGCACACACAGGTTACGGGGAGACCCGGTCTGACACCGGGCACTGCCGGGGAACACGGGGCCTTGGCAGTGTGGACTCTGCTCTGCTCCAGCCCCGTGCCTGTGACCTACCCCGAGGTGCACAGCACAAGGGTGAGAGCCCGGCCGTGGCATGCGGGAGCCGTGCAGGGCTCCATCCGGAGTGACTCCCCCTGGGGATGCCCCCAGCAAGCTCACTCCGAGCCCCTGTCCCCGAGATGCCACTGAGCAATGCTCCAGCTCCAGCTCCAGCTCCAGCTCCAGCTCCAGCTGCACAGGCACCCCTGAGATGGGTGGCCCTGTCAGTCCAGTGTAATGGCCCTCAGTTTTGATAGCCCCATGAGCTGAGACCCTTTGGAATCTGCTGGCCCACAGCTGTCAGGAATATGTCCACTGGCCCAGTGACAATGTCCCGTGGAATTGGTCAGGGTGAGGGACACCGGGGGCACAGACCAGACTAGCAGTGCCCTTACAGAGCCAGGGAGGCGCCTTTCTTCTGGGTCTGCTGAGACCCTGGGACTGGGACACTGCCAGCACAGGCAGGGCTGTGTCCCCTAAGGGAGAGCAGTGTCTGGCTGTTCCATCATCCCATGGGATGTCCAGGCTGGAGAACACGGGGCCCCACACCTGCATGAGCCCAGTGGTGTGCGCCCACCCAGCACCCCGACTGCGGGTGCTCCCCTCCACATCGTCCGCCTCGCTGCCCCCGCGGTCCCCGTGAGTCATGGGATGCATTCCTGGGGCAGGAGGGGACATGTGCGCTGCAGGGACAGGCCGGTGCGTCATCTCCCCGCTCCCACGCCCGGGGCCGGGGCGGCCCAGCTCCAAGCTGAAACTTGTCTGACAGTAATTACAGGAGAGATGAGGACTTCAGAGGATTTACATTCCTTTTGGGCCGCACCTGGGAAAGAACTTTCACCATCAGCCAGTTCCTGAGAAATAACTTTCCACCTGCGTGGCCCAGCCACAGCCCTGCCCAGGGAGCCCAGTGGGACTGGGGGGCTCCTGCCAGCCCCGTGTTGGCTTTGTCCCTCTGCAGAGAGCCCCTAACCCTCTCCTGCTGTCCCCAGAGCTCCCACAGGCCGGGGTGCTGGTGCTTTCTTTCCCTGTGTGAGGTTGGTCCAACTCAATGCCCAGCATGGCTGGGGTCTGACCACTCTTCCCTGGGAATCAGAGCGGGTGGTTGTGGTGACTGGAAGCTGGGGATTGGGGGGGGATTGCACCAGTGTCCCCAAGAGATTGGAGCCACATGGGTGGCCAGTCAGGCCCTTCAACTGGAGCCTTGTCAGGCCCTTGACCTTCGCTTTGGCTGGGGACAGCTCCCCAGTGACTGCCTGGGACCCAGGGCTTCGACCCAGGGCATTGTGAGGAATTCGGGACCCGGGGGACATATGAGACTCACTGGGTGAGGGACCATATCTGCTCAGGGCATTTCTGTCACCCCCAGCTGGCACACAGCCTTCCCAAATTACAGACAGGGCTGGACCTGCTGAGCCCCTTGGACACATTCTGTTCATCCCAGATGCTAAACCAGTTGGGAAAGACCTGAGATCCCCCTGTTCCTGAGCCTCTCCTTGTCGCCCATGAACATGGAGAAACACAAGGCTCTCCAGACAGACAATGGTACAGTTCCTAAACCAGCTGTGCCAGAGCCTCCTGCCTCCTCCTCAAGCCACTACTGTGTTTCCCACCCTGTGCCAGTGACCCCCCTGTGAGATCACTGGGAGGCTGCAATTGCTGTCCTGCCCCTGGCCCAGCTTTGGTACAGCTGCACTGCAGCGGCTGTGACAGGGATGTGAGCCTTGACCAGAGTGCAGGTCTGTCCCTGGTGCAGCCAGGCAGCAGCTCCTTCATATCCTGGGCCTGGCAGTCGAGCTCCATGCACGGGCTGTGAGTCCTATGGCCAGGGCTGCCCCACATTCACACTGTGGGTCTGTGCCTGTGTCCCTTCTCCGTGTCCCTTGTACTGCTGGTGGGGCACTGGGACACCAGCCCTGTGGGGGTTCAGAGCATTGTCTTTGCAGGGTCCCGGGGCTCTCAGCTGCAGCCCAGCAAGGGGAAGAGGGGCCATTTCAGCCTCCAGCACATCCCAGGAGCTGCTGGGAACAGGCGGCGTCAGCAGAGCACCAAGTCCAAAGTGTTTTGCAAGCAGAAGGGCGCGGGCGATTTCCTTATTTGGCAGCGCGGCGGCGGGGAGGCACACCTGGCTGGGGCACACCTGGCTGGGGCACACCTGGCTGCGGGCACCGCCTGGCAGCGCCCGCGAGGGCGGCGGCGCTGACGCGGAGATGGGAACGCGGGCAGGACCCGCCTCGCTAATCACAGCCCAGCGCTGGGCGTGGGGACAAGCCGCGGCAGGGACGCGGCCCTGGCGGCCAAAACAACGCCGGTGACACGCCTGCAGCTCAGCCCAGCACCCCCAGCCTGGGGGTCTCCTGCCCTGGGGCTGCGTGCTGGGGGCCGCTGGGCAGCCCCTTTCCCTGTGTCATGTTTGTTTCCAGTGAGGCTGACAGGCTCAGAAAGAACCCTTGAGCAGGGGAGGCTGTGGTGAGGAGTTTAATTCCTGCTCCTGGCTCAGGAGTGAAGGAAAAAAGGGAATCAGAGACTGCCCTGGAGCAGGGGGACAGTTGGGGAGCCAGGCAGTGCCCACTTCTGATCTCAACACTATGGGGTTTGAGCACCTGGCCCAGCCTGGCGAGAACCTGCTGTAGGGTTGGGAGGTTCAGGGCCAATATTAGCCACACAGCTTCAGGGCTAGTATTGGCCCTGGCACCCCAACCCTGGGCTTCCCTGTGCCCCCAAAATCCACTTGATCTGCCAGCCCTTCCTGCCCCACGCCAGTTCACTGTGGCTCTGCCTCTGGCAAGTGCAGGACTGAGCCTGTGGCACAAACACAGCAAAATCTGCAGCAGACTGAAAGGCTCCATCTTGACTTGGTTTTCCCAGGAAGCTCCATGCCAGGGGGTGAGTGCAGTGGCTGCCAGGGAAGGCCACGAACATGGCAGCTGAGCAGTGCTGTTACATGGAAATGCCTCTGCTGAGGGGTCCATAACCTCTCATAACCAAAAGAAGGGGCTGTTGCTGACCGGTTTTACAGCTGCAGCCCCAAGGCAGTGCCTGCTGAGGTTTCCCTGTCCCCCTGCCAGGCTGGCACTTGCTGGCTACTGAGATAAGGTGACCAGGCAGCTCTGGGATAAACACACTGCTCCTGCACCTTCGGAGTGCCAGGGGAGCCCCAGGAGTGCCCTGAGCAGGCACAGGGGGCCAGGGAGCTGCACAACAAGGCAGCAAATACAAGCTGTGGCTCTGAAGGACCTTGAGCAGCCCAGGGGCTGATGTCCCCTCGAGGGTCCTCTGCCACTGCAACCTGTGTCCTTCCCAGACCACCTGTCCCAGTGCCTATGTGAGCTTTGGGAACAGTGGAACTGGGACCCCATGGTGTGGCAATCCCAGCTCCCGACCTGGCAAGGGAGTGCCACGGCCAAGTGTTTTGTAAGAGGCAAATCCCTGCAGTGCCAGCATCATGCCGGGACGGGCAGCTGGGGCTGGGCTGGGGCTGGCAGAGTGCAGGAGGGAGTGCTGGCCCGCGGCCAGTGTTTGGCCCTCGGGGAGTTGGTGTAGGCAGGGATGAGTGTGCCTGGCTGCGGGGCAGGGAAGGGGCCGGGCTGCGGCTGGAGCTGTGTGGGGACGTGCTCACACCCCGCACAGGTTTTGCCTCGTAAGTGAAATACGAACTGGAGTGAGGCAAGGTGCTGACCAAGGTGTTTGGCCTGACCTGCCCCTCTCTCTGCTCGAGTCAGCAGAGTGGGGACAGCTCTGCCCTGTGCTCACCATTTCTGCTGCTGTCATCCCAAAAATCTCCTGGCCCTTACCTCCCAATCAGCAAGAGGTGGATTCAGCCTGGTGTCACACCAGGGCAGGATCAAATGCCTGAGCTGTTTGGCAACCAGGCTGGTTCCTCCCTTGGCTGGAGCTGAGGGGCACAGGGGCAGTGCACAGTGGGCACTGATTCTCCAGGGAGGGCAGGGGCTGTTCCTCTCATGGGCCTTGGAGCCCCTGGACATGGACAGCTGCTCAGAAAGGTTTGTCCCCTCTGCCCTTGCTGTGCCAGGACAGGGGACTCTGCTGTGATCCCCGTTGTGCCAGGCAGCACTGGCAGCACGGGGTGGGTGTCAGGGCACCTAGGAGGAGGATCTCACTGTGCTTCGCAGTGCAGTCAAGTTATTCCCACTGCTGGGCACCCACCATGGCAGGAAAGGGCCATGGTGCATGATGCACCCACCCTGTGTCCAAAGACGTTGCCAATGCTGCTGCTGGTGATGAGCTGGCACATGCCAAGAGCCCAGCTCAGAAGGGCCCTGCCTGGTGCACAAGATTCCAGCAAAGGTTCATCCCAAGGTCTCTCCATGGCCCAAATTCTCTCCCTGGCATGGAGCAGGGAATTCCCTCCAGAATGGAGGGGAGGTGCCTGGCTCAGGCAGAGTGGAAGGGCAAGATGAAAGCAGGGGGCTGCAGGGCAGGACAGCTGCATTGCCCTGCCCAGATGGATCACAGAATCATGGAATCCCACAAGGGTTTTGGTTGGAAAGGACCTTGAAGCTCATCCAGTTCCACTCCCTGCCATGGGCAGGAACACCTTCCACTAGATGAGGTTGCTCTAAGCCCCATCAGACCTAGCCTTGAACACTTCCAGGGATGGGACATTGAGACTGGGAGGGGCAAGGCTGGAGCTGTGCCAGGCAGCAGTGGGAGATGAGTTATGCCTCCAGCTGGACCCCGTGTCCCAGTCTGCACCTTGGCTGTGCTGGCCAGCCCAGCCATGCTGCAGCCAGGGAGCTGTGGGAGCTAAGCCGGTTTCATTTGCCCCTTTCTGTGGCTCTGGGGCAGTTCTGCATCCCCTGGCCCAAGTGTGACAAACTACAGCAAAGCAGGACGTGTGGCTGGAGCAGCTCCGCTGGCATTTGCAAACAGGCTGTGTGGGGCTGACAGGCAGAGCCGTGCAGGGATGATCCCTGCTCCCGGCACAGCCCGATGCCGAGGCTCTGAGTCAGCCCCGCGCTGGCTGCACCTGGTGCCGGCAGCTCCTGGATCCATCAGGAGACGGAATGAAAATCCTATCATGGCTGTGCCTGTCCCTCTCCCACCTGGTCAAGCTGCCCTCGATGCCTGGTCTGGGCACTTCCACTGCAGACACCCCTCTGGACCTGCTGCCTGTCACTAGGCAGGGTCCAGCACTTCCCGGGGCTCCCAGCGGTTCTGAGGGAGAGCAGAGCCGCTGCCCTGAGCTACTCCCACCCTTCCTGGTTTTTGTGATCCCTTTTCCCTTGTCAGGTTTGCTCCAGGCTGATGCCAAGGCCCCAGCTGAGGGCTGGGGCTTTTGGACCCAGTGACCCCCACAAGGTGGATGTTTATTGATACATTCCCTGCAGTGTGAGCACAGAGTGATATCGGCTCAGGGCATCGACCTTGGCCAGGGGAATCCCCATGGGTGGAGGAGAGAGTCCATGGGAATGACCTGGGAACTGGCCGGGGCTGCAGCGGGGGGCACCCCTTCTCTGCAGGGTAGCTCCAAGATCCTGGAGAACCCTCCCTGAGAGAATTCCCCAGCACCGGCCTGGAGGGACAGAGCTGGGTCGCTCCATCGCTCCTGCACAGGTACGGCAGGGAGCGGCTGTGCCGGCTGAGCCAGGTCCCTGCCCGCTCACCTGCCCCAGGTCTGTTCCTGCCCCAGCAGCACGGGCGGGCTCAGCCTGTGCTTGGAGCTCTCCTGGCACCTCGCGGAGAGTAGCGGTGTCACAGGAGGGAGGGAGGGAGGGTGGGGGCCCTGCCAGGGGAAGCGGGAACTGAGCAGTGCGAAGGAGGGTGAATAAATACCCTTAAACACAGTGATGGTAACACGTCGGTGCCTGGAGGTCACTGGGTTGACAGGACTCAGGATGTGCCCCGGCCGGCCCTTGGGGTCCCGCAGGGTGTGGGACCCTCTGAATGTTGTCACACCGGGTCCAGTGCCTCCCTCCCGAGCATCGGACAGGTGCGGCCACAGCGAGGATCCCGCAGGCCCCGACTGGGGGTGGGCAGCGGCCAGTTCATGCAACACCCCGGGGTCTGCAAATTTGGGATGTGAATGCCAGGAATAGTTGTGTAAGGAAAGGGAACGTAGGACTTGATCAGGGAACAGCCCATGAGATTCCCGCCCCATGACAGCCGGGCTCACCCTGCTGCTCTTTCCAGGAGCAGGTTAATCACCCGGGCTGACGCCTGTCAGTGCTGCCCGCACTGATTAATGGGATCAAATATCCATCAAACATCCAGCTCATCCTGAATCCCCATCCCTGCAGTCACACAGGCTGCAGGAAGGATGTTGGAGGAGAAAAGCTGGTTTCTAGGAATGTCCCAGCCCGGAGGGCATTGCTGAGCTGCGGGAGAAGCAGTAAAGCCGAATGCCAGGATGATTCCTTCCATTCTGCTGCACTTCCCAGCTGAACTGGGGGTGGCACCAAGACCCCCCCACCTCAGAGGGGAAGAAATGGCCTTGCAGATCACAACAAAGAGAACTGCAGTAAGCACTGCACTGACTGGGCTGTTCACCCACCAAGAGCCCCCAGGAGCCCCAGGGCCGCTGCTGCAGGACCCCCACACAGTCTTGAGCTGCATCACACTGGGGTCTCCGGGTCTGTTGTCTGCACACACGCAGGGGTACAAGACAGCCCATGAGATTCCCGGGACTGGCAGGGCCACCACTGCTGGGGTAGACCCTGTCACCCCGTCACCATGTCACCAGTATATTCCCTTGTCGCAGGGCCGCTGGTGCCACTCCTCAAGGAGCACAACGCCCCCCAGGAGCACCCCCAGTTGCGACTACGATGCCTTCCAGTGAGCAGTGACAGCACAGGTGTCACAGGACTCCGGCGGCTCTGGGCTCCCTCTGCTCCTCCTGCTGCCCCTGAACAGCCTCTGCCAGCTCCCCTGGCACGGCCACGGGCCCACGCACCGGGGCTGCGGGGCACGGAGCCCCCGCACAGCCCGGGGGCACAGACTGCATTGTCTGCGAGGAGCTGGGGACGAGGAGACGGCAGCAGCTTCTGCCGAGCTGCTCCTGCAGGAGACCGGCATTGCCACCTCGTGGGGAGCCGGGAGCGGCACCTCCTCGGGCAGGACAGGCCGGGACCAGCGCCCAGAGACGGGCAGAGGCGAGGTGGGTGCAAGGGCTCAGCCACGGGGCCCAGCCGAACCCTCTCATGCCTGCAGGTGCCAGCTCTGAATCCTGCTCACAGCAAAAATCAGCTTACACTTCCCTGACAGCTCTCAGCCCTCACCAGTGATGGGTTCAGCTCTGGTGTCTGACACACTCGCCTCTTCTGTTGTTGAATCAAAGGCTCTGGGGGCTCAGTGGAGAGGACACAATCAGGATGTGTCGTGTGGACTGAGCAAATCAGAAGTGACACTGATAAATCGACTCTCTGGGGGATCCTGGCTCAGCAGCGGGGCCACTCTGCCCAGAGCTGACACCAGACTGAAGGTACTCATGGCTCTGCTCAAGTGTTTGGTGTTGAACATGAAGAGCAGCCCTTTGGCTGCAGTGAGGACTTGGAAATGCCTCCAGCAGAAAGAGGGAGTGCAAACCTCTAATTGCTTCTCCTGTCTGGCTACTCCACCATGCGGCTGCTAGAGACAGCTCCTTCTCTGGGAGAGAAGGAAAATCTGATCAGAAAAAGAGGAGAGAGAAGAACCATCTGCTTGTTCATGGTGGTCATGGAGCAAATTCATATTGTAATGAAAATTTTAGCCAGTTCTCCAGCTGATCTGTCACACACAGAAGAGACAGATGCTTCAGAAACACCAGAGAGACACAAATACAGCAACGCAAACAATTCCCTCTGCCCGGTGCAAGAGAAATCGTTTGCCTTTATCTTAAATAAAACCCCCAAGAATGATGCAACATCCGACCCATGTGCTGTCTGCCAGAGCCACAGATGGCAGCACACCCAGCTGCCAATAACCTGTCAAACCCACATCGTGCTTCTGAGATGGCTCCAAAGCAGGGCAGGAACACCTACACAGGGAGCTGGGGCTGCAGGGGATCCAAACGGAGCTGAGGAGCTCCAGACACAGGATCCTCAGCCCAGCAGGCCCAGGCCTCTCTGGGGTGATGCTCTCACTCCATGTGCAGCTCTAACCCGCTCTCAGAGGAGAGCTCTGTCTACATCTATCCAGCTTTTGACCCCATTAATTGTCAGAGATTTACTGTTCTTCATATCTGGAGTCTCAGGGCATTTTTAGCACCCATACCAGGTCTCTGAGCAGGATGTGATGTTCCTGTGCCAGCAGCCCCCGTGCTGGCTGAGCCACAGCAGGGAGACACCCGCCAGTTTGGGGCTTTATCCATGACAGCACTGGGAAAGCCATGGAATGTCTGTTTAGCAGCTCAGTCCTAACGCTGCGAGCCAGGTTCCAGGCCCTAAAATTAGGACTCAGGAACAGGATTAAACCTGAGATCACCAATTCCCACTGACCCTGGTTCGGGCCCCTTTGGGCTCACTGCCCTCCTGGGCTGACTCCCAAGAACACCTTTGTCTCTCATGACAAAAGGACCGGGACTGCCCCTTCCCAAGCACCGTGACTGGGGTTACTGGGATGTGCTGGCCCAGTCAGCCCTTTGGGACCCTCCAGGAGCCAGGGTGGGATGGGCCAGCACTCAGGACAGACAGCAAAAGGAACTGAGCTCACCCTGCACAGGCTGAGGTTTGCCAAGGCCTGCCAGACTGAGCTGAGGTGCAGTAAGTGCCAGGAGATTCATTTAAAGAGAAAAACTTTCCTGTCACATTCTGGTGACAGCTTCAGCGCTTCCCTTTGGCAGCAGAGCCCCAGGCCCACTCCAGAACTGTCCTCTGAGCATCTCCCTGCCAGCAGCCTGGGAGCAGCAGCCTCCACTCTGCCAGCCCTGAGCTCCCTGCGTGCTGCAGGTGCGGTGCCAGTGTGGGGACAGCCAGGGACAAAGCCCAGTAACAAACCCACATCCACAGGTGAGCTCTGACCATTCCGAGGCTGCAGCTCCAGCAGGAGTGGACCCAAAATCACTCCGTGCCCAGAGCTCTGCATTTGCAGGGTGGTGACCAAGCCATGCCAGGCTCAGCGAGGCCAACCTGGGCTGGGAGGGCCACCCTGGGCCGGGCACAGCGGTGTCACCCCAGGCTGGGGTGTGGGGTTGCTGCATGTTCCTGACACTGGGAGATGAAGCACTGGACAGGCAATGACACCCGGGGCCTCTCCACACATGAAGGTAGCTGGGGAAACACCTGGAGTGCCCACAGGAACCCCAGACAGCTCTGGTGAGCCCAGAGCAGCGTTGGGCTGTCGGGCTGGATGCATGTGACAGACACAGGGCTGGGAATGGGCAAACTGCTTTTGGCTGTCCCCCAGCTCCTGCAGCCACCTGGAGGGCGATGGTCACCACGGCTGGACAGTGTGTGCCTAGTGAGGGACCAGGGAGGGGCCAGCAGGACAGGGGATCAGTCTTTTGAGGGTCCCAAGGGGTTATTGGAGGGGGTTAGAGGGCCCCAAGGAGATTTCAGGAAAGTAGAACAGNCCCCCCGCGCCGGCCGGGGCGCGGCCACTTTCGTCCGATGCGTCCTGACGCCCCCGCACGGCGGCCAATCATCGCCCTCGTTCGCCGTGCGTGATGGCGTCACTTAGGGGCGGTATATAAGCGGTCGGTGGCAGTCNACACATGAAGGTGGCTGGGGAAACACCTGGAGTGCCCACAGGAACCCCAGACAGCTCTGGTCAGCCCAGAGCAGCGTTGGGCTGTCGTGCTGGATGGATGTGACAGACACAGGGTTGGGAATGGGCAAACTGCTTTTGGCTGTCCCCCAGCTCCTGCAGCCACCTGGAGGGCGATGGTCACCACGGCTGGACAGTGTGTGCCTAGTGAGGGACCAGGGAGGGGCCAGCAGGACAGGGGATCAGTCTTTTGAGGGTCCCAAGGGGTTATTGGAGGGGGTTAGAGGGCCCCAAGGAGATTTCAGGAAAGTAGAACAGGGGCTGGGGGGGTTTTGGGACTCCTGGGGAAGTTCTGGGGTCCCAGAGACGTTTTGGGGGGCATAACAGGAGTGTTTCACAGAAGGTTGGAGGGTCCCAATAAAACTTGCGAGGGCTGGAGGGGATTTAGACACCCGTGAGGGTTTCGAGGCGTACCGTGTTCTCTGCAGGGGAGTCCCAAGGGGATCTGGAGGTGTTTGAGTGGGCCTGGGGTGTATTGT
>VWYE01026675.1:38108-84399 GCA_013398995.1 Alaudala cheleensis
TGGAGGAACTGTCCCATGGGTTAAACTTGTGACAAGGGCTTGATGTTGGACTAACATAAGGAGCATCCCTGTAGCTGGAGCTGCTGAGCCTTGTGGCAGTGGCACTGCTGCCTCACACCCTGTGCAGTAACACAGCTTTGGTTTCATTTCTAATATTTTACTGTCATGTATTTAAAGTTATTTAAATAAAACCGGTTTTCAAAAGCCTGTGTGTGCTGGGTTCCATCACTCCTAGGGGCCAAAGCAGTGGTATGTCCTCAATGCTCAGAGGCCTGGTGGAGTTCCCTGTCCTGGGGGCTCCTTGGTGGCCTGAGGGTTGCCCCCACTCTGGCCCACTGCTGGAAGGTCCCTCTGTGCTGTCTCTGCTGCTCCCACCAGGAGCTGAGGGAAGGCCGAGTACTGGGTGGCTGCTGAGTCATTCCCTGCCCGGGCTCCTGTGCTCGTTGTGTTCCTGTAAGTCCCATGAGCAGGGTCAGCACTTCTGCTTCCCAAAAACTGCTCTGGGGTGGTGCTGCCACTGGGTCAGGCTCTGCCACAGCTCAGGGGCTGAGTGCTCTTTGTTTTCTGAGCTTAAGCTCAATAAGCAAGAATGAAATCTTGTTAAAATGAACTGGTTGAGGGCAGCAATGGTTCTGGGGGCTGTCAGCACGAGAGCAGCATGAAATGCACTGAACTGCCTAAGAGTGCACAGGGAACCCCAGGGTGTCCCTCCCATTGCCCCCAGCCCATCTGTCCTGCAGCAGGGAGGGCCTGGGAGGCTGCTCCCACCCTGGTCACCTGCTTGTGCTCCTGGCAGCCCCCCAGAGCAGGTCCCAGCCCTTTATCCACTGCCACAGTGACCCCATCTCTCACGTGCTGCTCAGCAGTGCTGAGTTCAGTGCCACTTTCCTGCAGACTTTGCTCTTGGAAACCAAATTGCTGCAATTATGCAAAGGAGCTGCAAGTGCACCGAGGACGCAGGTGACCTCCAGCCCTGTCTGTACCTGGAAGTGACCTCCAGCCCTGCCCATCCCCTGGAGTGACCTCCAGCCCTGCCTGTGCCTGGAAGTGATGTCCAGCCCTGCCTGTACCTTGGCAAGCAGGTGCAGGCAGTGCCAAGGTCAGCATTCACACCAGGCTGTGCATTTGTGCCCTCAACCTGACACAGCCCAATCTCTGCTCTACTGCACCAAGAATTCCTGTGCCCCTCGTGTCAGAGCATGTCCAGCCCAGATTTCTCTCCACTGGACTGGCTAGGCTGCCCACAGATTTGGCCACTGCCAGGATTGTTAGCCCCTCCAGGCAGGGGTAAGGGGTGCTTGGTCCATCCTCCAGCTCAGCCTATGTCCCCCCATTGGCCACAGGCCTGGTAACAAACCTGCGTCAAGGTGATGCCAAGCCTGTGACCCTGGAGGGAGCGGCCACCATGTCCTCGTCACCCTGACGGCTCATTTGGTCCAGATTGAGCCATTAAAAGCCAGAAATTGGAAAACAATTTGTTTGTTCCTTGTGCAGGGTGCTGCAGTCGATGGCCAGGGGGTGCTGGGTGCTGCTGCCTCCGGCCATCCAAAGGCCATTTGTTTTAGGGGTGTTTGAGGAGCACCCACACAGCTCCTTGGGAACACCAGGGGACACAGGACAGTGACGTGCCCCAGCCCAGGATGTCGTTCACAGGATTTATTGAAGGAGGGAGACAAATGGTCTCTACAAATACACTGATGGGGGTGTCAATACAAGCAGCAGGAAACATCAATATCCAATGGGGGGGTGGGTGGTGACAGACAAGGATCTTCAGGGGGTTCTGGCTGCCAGCAGGGCCCTCTCCTTCCACAGCACCCCAAAGCTTCTCGGGGTGTGGGGAGAGATCCAGAGCTGCAGAATGGGCTGCTCTGGGGCCTGTGTACTGCTGGGTGGCCTCATTCACATTCACAGATACGGCCCCCCAGGTCTGCACTGCCCCCAAGCCCTTGGGCACAGAGCCCTGGGGAGCCCTGGCACAACACGTCATAAACGTGTGCACACATGAGTGTCAGGGTGTGTGTACATCCATGTGTGTGTGTTTGCAGACACACAGACACACATGTGCACATGTAAGAATACATGTATGTACGCACACATACTTCTATATTCACGTATATACATGTGCATGTATGTTTATACAGATATATGCATATGTGTTGCTATTTATAAATGTAGATATGTATGTATGTATATGCATATATGTATAAATGTGCATACAGATATATGTGTACAAATATGCATATATATACATAATCCCTCATTTAGACTCATTTAGTTAAAAGGAAAACCTCCAAAAATCATAGAGACCAATATGTGTGTCTATGTCTATGTCTGTGTCTATGTCTATGTCTATGTATATGTATATGTGTATGTGTATGTGTATGTATATGTGTGTGTGTGGATGTGGATGTGGATGTGTGTATATACCTATATATAGATGTACATATAAACATATGTATATATGTATATTTATGTAAGCATTCATATTTATATATACATGTATGTGTGTTTCTATACATATATGCACATATATATATATATGTGCATATATGTGTGGATACATATATAGAGAGAGATATGTCATAGTATTCCTTATGCCTCCATCCCACTGCACACACCCTCCATCACTCCATGATGTACCTCATGTAATCACCATCCACATAAAACACACACACGTGTGCACACGTGTGTCCATGCCTATAGCTGTGAGCTGTGAATGTGTACATATGAATACCTGGATGTGTTTACATAGATGCATAAGCTATGTTATCTATTAGAAATTTACACATTATCTATATTTTATACTGTATACAATCTTATTTATTATACGGTTTTATTTATATATGTACTTATATATATAAACATCATTGCAGTGCATTATACTGTGTGATACTGTGTAGCTGCTGTTATATAATAATGTATGTGCATGTTCAGCTGCACACAGAGCTCTACTGTTCTGTACAAATGTGCAGCCAAGGCACAGTGCCCTGGTAGCTGGATTTGTGTTCATGTGTGTCCATATACAGCCAGCCATGAACACACCTGTGTGCATGTGTGGCTGGGAATGTGTGTGCACATGTGTGCCTAAATATGTGTGTTTGTGCATATGGCTGTCAAGCTGTGTGTCTGTGTGTTCGTGTGTCTGTGTGTTTGCATGTCCGGGTCTGTCTCTGTGTGTTTGTGTGTCTGTATGTGTCTGTGTGNGTGCGTCTATGGCTGTGTGTCCGTGTGGCTGTATGTGTCTGTGTGTCCATGTGGCTGTGTCTGTGTGTCCGTGTGTCTGTGTCTGTATGTGTCTGTGTCTGTCTTTGTGTGTCTGTGTGTTTGTGTGTTCGGGTCTGTCTCTGTGTGGCTGTGTGGCTGTATGTGTCTGTATGTGTATGTATGTGTCTGTGTGTCCATGTGGCTGTGTCTGTGTGTCCGTGTGTCTGTGTCTGTCTCTGTGTGTCTGTGTGTCTATGAGCACACGCAGGTGCCCGAGGGCCCCCCCGGGGGTGGGTGGAGCCGCCCTGGGGTGTGGCAGCCCCCGGCAGCGCCTTTAAAAGCAGGACTGAGCTGGAGCAATCTTGGAGAGAGAAACCCTCTGAGACACCCACCAGGACACCCTGCTGAGCCTCAGAACCCACAGGTGAGTCTCACAGGGCTCTGGCCCTGTCTGCAGCTGGCACGGGGACCAGGGAGAGAGGGATAGAGAAAACCTGAGGAGCAGATGGGAGGGACAAGGCAACTCAGAGACCCACTAAGAGGAACAGAGGGGACCTGGGGCCTGGGCATGCCCTGGGAATGAGAAGCCAGCTCCCCAGCTGTTTGAGCTCAAGGAGGAGTTGGATGATGCTCTTAGCCATGTGCTTTTGTTTTCAGCATCCTTGCAATGAGTAGAACTTGATCCTTATGGGTCCCTCTGTCTCGACTCTGATTGTAGGGGAACTGGAGAGAAGGATGAGAATACTTGGGGGGAAGATGGAAGGGATAGAGGGGACTTGGGGGACCCAGAGGGAAGGACTGAGGAGACTGTGAACCGGGGCTGAGTGCCCAGGCCACCCTCACCACAGGCTGAGCATGTCCCAGTTTGGGGGCTGCATCTCCCCACCTTCCCCAGCCCTGCTGAGTCTCTCCACAGCCATGAAGGTGACGCTGTGCCTGGCTCTCACCCTCGCCCTCGCCGTGGGCTGCCTGTGCCGCCCAGCAGCAGAGGCACCAGCAGCCCTGGGGGGCCCCCAGCAGCACCCCCCGGGCCTGGTGCGGCGGGACTGGCCCCAGCAGCTCTCCCAGGAGCAGCAGCACCTCTTGTCCCAGTTCCTGCCCCACGTCCTCACAGGTACTGGGAGCTCAGTGTGGGCAGCCCTCAGGGGGCACAGCCTGGTCCCTGTGCCAGCTCTGACTGCTGCCTTTGCCCCGGCAGAGCTGAACAAGCACAAGGCCTTTGTGCATGAGGACGAGGGGATGGAGGCTTTGCACGACCACTACTACCCCGACTGGATGGACTTTGGCCGCCGCAGCGCTGAGGATGAGGCTGGTGTTGTGTAGCTGCGGGACTGGGCTGGCCCTGCAGAGCACTGACACACTCAGTGCATGTCCTTCCCCACAATAAAGCTCTGCCACTACAGCCTCTGCACTCCTGGCTGTGCTGGGGAGAGCCTGGGAGGGTGGACAGAGGGGATTTACCCCCAGCCCCAGAGGGATTTGCAGGGCAGAGACCCAACTGCACACGGCAGCAAACGCAGAGTGAGGCAGCAGACACAGCACACATAAACTGCTCAGTGAATTCACATTTATTTGCCAGGGGATGGGGCACAGCTTGGAGGGAGGGACACAGCTGGGGGGGCAGCAGCAGATACACCCCCAGAAACATCCCAAGCTGTGGTGCTGCTACTATTGCTATTCAGTGGGCAGGAAAGAGTTAAACCACCATTCCTTTAAAAGCCAGTCCAGTCCAGGTGCTGGCCGGGGGCCCAGCCCAGGGTGCAGGAGTGTCCCCCTGGCCCCAGTGGGTTGCCCCAGGACACACCAGAGCTCAGACTGAGCTTCACCCTTTGCTGCAGCATCTGGACAGCCCCAAACGGGCCAAGCTGCCCCACGCTCCACAGACGGGCTCAGCAGAAGCAGGAACAGTTTTTATTGCCAGAAACTGGCTCCTGTGAAAGGTCCATACTCCCCCAGCATGGACAGGGTCAGTCAGCACCCCCTGTACCCCCCATACACAGGGAGCAGTGCTGGGTTCTGTCCTTGCAGCCAGGGCAAAGCCCCCCGTGCTGGTGCCAGCAGTGCTGATGGACCTGGGGCAGCACCAGGAGCTGAGGCTGAAGCTTGTCCTGTCTCTGTTTCCCCATGGATAGCTGAGGAAAAGGATGTGTCTCATCCTGATCTACAGCAGCATCACTTCTGGGTGCCCCAGGCCCCTCTGGGCCCTGGCCTGGCAAACGATGTCTCCCCTCTGGCCACCACCTTGTCCAGCCCCAGGCGCTGCAGCTTCTCCACCAAGTTCCAGCTGAAGATGCTGCTCCTGGGTCCATCCTGACCCCTGGGCACAGGGGAGGGCCGTGGCTCAGAATGCTGAGGGTGCTGGGAGTGGAGTGAGGGGGCCCACCATGATCCTGTCCTTGGTGCCAAGTGGGAATCTCGCCCCAGCGAGAGCCTGAAGAGTCCCATGGGGGTGCTCGGGGGTCCAGGGCCAAGCGCCAGCGTGGGGAGAGTCTGTTCTGGTGAGGGGCTGCTGAGGCTCAGCCCCTCAAAGGGCCCACAAGAAGGCACGACGGCATGATACAGACTGCAGGGGAAGAGAGAGCAGAAGTGGGGATCAGATGGGGGACTCTGTCCTGAGGGAGACTGTTGAAGGGGCCAGGCAGGGCTGCAGGCAGAGCAGGACCTCCTGTCCTCCTTCACCCAAAGAGCCTTGGGCTGTAGGGGACCCCCGTGCTGCAAACTGCTCAAGCACCCCAAAGCTCACAGAGGAGTGCTGGGGGCTGCCCCTCAGCAGCCAGGGGAGATTGGGACACAGTTGCTGCTCCACGAGCAATTTCCAGACATCAGGGTTTTGTCTGACAGTGAACTCGCCGAGCCACCGAGCCCCTTGAGGGGGCTCATTAGGGCTAATCGCGGTGCTCATTAAGGAAGGGACAGCCCGGCACCCGGCTGGGAAAAGTTCCTGGCTGCTGCCCAAGTGTGCAGTGAGGAAAGCTGTGTTGGTTTCCCAGAGTGCCAGGAGCGCTCGCTGCTCCGTGCCCGGGGTGCTGCTCCCCTGGGACAGCCCACCCAAGGCAGGCTCCCCATCCACCAGGGTGCTGCAGTGCAGAGGAGGAGGGCTGGTCCCAGCCCCGGGCACACAGACACCCCAGCAGCCAGATTTGGGAATATTTCTAGTGCTGGCATCTCTCAGAGCATCAGGGGCTTCAGGGAGCCGGGCACGGGGACAGGAGGAGAGAGCTCGGTTGCACAGCGGGGCCGGGGGCCGGTGCAGGCAGCGCAGGTGGCCCCTTACCTGGGTGTCACCGTGGTGATCGCAGAGGTGGGGTGGAGGATGTGGCAGGTGGTGATGGTGAAGGTAGACGGGGTCTGGGGGAGGTTGTTAACAGAGAGGAACACTGGAAGGGACAGGAGACAAGGGGTCAATGGGGAAAGGGGGACAGACACGGCTGGAGGGCGCGGCCCAGGGCAGGCGGGACGGCCAAAGCTGGGCTGGAGGCTCCAGCAGCAGCTGTGTCTGGTGCCTGCTCAGAGCGGGCAGCCAGCACAGGTGGGAGCAGGAGATGCCCTCTGTCCCGGACCGCCCCCTTTCAGGCAGCCGGGGGGCAGCAGGGGCTCGCCAGGGTGATGGCGAGGGCTCATCACGCCGGGGCAGCTGCTCGAGAACGGCCCTTGCGCTGCTGCAGGCGGAGCATCCCCGTGGGGACAGGCGGGCGGCAGGGACAGGCTGCTGCATGAGGGGGGAGCACGGGAGGAGGCGAGGGGCAGCCTAGACAGGAGGACAGGGGCATCCCAGGGGCTGCGTCCCCTCCGTCCCCTCACCCCGCGCTCACCCCTGGGGCGCTCCTTGGCTTTGGCGGGTGTTGAGGTAGGGAGCAGCTGGAAGGAGCTGGCGTCCACATCGTCCTCCTCCAGGTCGTTGAGGTTGTACACCTCCTCCAGGTCTATGTCCAGCTGCCTGAAGTCTTTGGTGAGCACCCCGGGACGGGGCACCAGGATCCCACCCAGGTTGGGCTGTGCCAGCTGCTGCCAGTGGTGGAGTGTCACAGAGCCTGGGGGGGAAACAGCCGAGGGGAGCTCAGGTGGGGGTCTTGGACCCTCAGAGCACCTACAGCTCTGCATCCCCTCCGCCCCTCACCTTCCAGTGGCTTCACAATCTGCAGTTTGTCGGGTAAGTAAGTGAGGGAGCCGAGGGAGAAGCTGGAGGCAGCAGTGAGCTCCGAGCCCCCTGAGTAGTTGGTCCCAGTGGAGACGATGCTGCCCTCGGGAGTGAGGAAGCCGCTGGAGCTCGCCCCGTCTCTCAGCCGCCAGAGTTTGCGTTCCCGTTCGGCCTCGAAGAAGGAGCGCTCCTCGCAGACGTGGCTCTGCTGCCGCACCGACAGCCGCTGCACCGCTGCCTCCAGGTCCCGCTGGCCCGGGGCTGCCCGCGGTTCCTCGCCGGCCCCCTCGGCCCTGCCGGCGGGCACAGCGTTAGGGTGGCCCGGGGCTGCAGCCCTGCACCGCACCTCAGGCTGTGCTGGGCCCCAGCCACACCCTGCTCTCCCTGTCCTGCTGTGACCAGCGGTTCACCGGCACCGCAGCTCCTGTGCAGGAGCAGCCCCGTCCCACCGGGCCCCATCCCACCCCACCCAGCACTCACTGCGTGTTCCCCGAGCCGGTGTGGGGGGTACTGGCCCCCCCAGAGTGGGCAGCGGACAACTGCTTGGAGCCTGGAACGTGGTGGGGAGACTCAGAGCAAGACTTGGCTTTGGCTGCCTGTTTCACGGCCTTCACCGTCTCGAAGACGCGCTGGTAGCTCCTGTGGGCAGGAAGAGGGTCAGGGTGAGCTGGGCCCCCGCCCCACGGCACCGCACCAGCCACCGATGGCAGCGCTCACTTGTAATCCGAGCCGGAGCTGTCTGTCCTCTTCCTCATCATCCCCTTGATCTCAGCCGCCAGCGAGTCCTGGGGACGGGGGCACGCAGTGTCAGTAGAGGGGAGAGCAGGGACCCCCACCCTGCCGCCCGGCCCCCCGCGCTCACCACGGGCAGCAGACTGGCCGCGCTGTAGCGGCTGACGGTGCTGTTGGGCAGGCTGCGGCTCCGCAGCATCTTCACCTCCTCCTGGGCCTCCTGCAGCATCCCGCCGCACTCCGCGTACTTCTCCTGCAGGTCCCGCAGCTGCGAGGACACGGGCACAGCTCGAGCGCGGCCCCGGGGACAGCGGGGCAGGATCCCCTCAACGGGCCGGGCACCCGCGGCTTCCCCCGGGCTCACCTCCATCCGGAGCTGCTGCTGCGCCTCCTTCGCCGCGGTCAGGTGCTGCTGGAGCTCCTCCACCTCGGAGCCGTACTGCGGGGCAGGAGCGGCCAGGTCAGGGCGCTGGGCCCGCACCCCCCCCCCTCCCCCCGGCACGGGCAGGGGACCCTCACCGTGCGACACTTGTGCTGCAGGTCCGCCACCTGCGCCAGGAGCTGCGTGATCTCCTCCTGCTGCCGTGCCGCGTCCTCCGCCCTGCGCGCCAGCTCCTCCGAGAGGTGAACGACCTGCTGGCTCGCTTCGGCTGCGGGAGGGCCGGGGATCGTCACCGCAGGGTCACGGTCCCCAGCCCCCTCACGCAGCTGGGCAGTGCCTGCTGGGCAGCCCCTGCAGACCCCCGAACCCTACGTACAAAACTGCTCCACGCAGTCAATCATTAGCTGCTGCTCCTGGTCCTCGTACTGACAGGTCTCCGTGGCGATGTTGGTGGCCTGGGGGAGGGGGTTGGAGGGGCTGAGCATGACAGGCAGGACCTCCTGTCTCCCTGAGGGGGCAGCTCGGGTCCCCCCATGGAGAGCAGGGTGGCACTGAGGGGCATCAGAGCTGGCTCTGCTCACCTCCATACGGAGCTTCTGGTTCTCCTCCTCCAGGCACTTGAGTTTCTGCTGCAAGGTGTCGTACTGGAAGTACTGCTGCAAGGACAGCGAGGACTCCTGCCTGCGCAGCCTGGGGACAGCAGGGACAGCCTGAGCACCTGCAGTGCGGGCAGGATGGTGCTGCCCCCTCAGACCCCTGCCCACTTCTCCAGCTCCCAGGCATCTGCAGCAACCAAGCTCTGTGGGGTTGGACCCACGGCCACCAAGGGAGGGAAGGGAGCGTGGCCAGCGCTACCCAAAGGATGGTGATGGCTCCTGCCCCACCCACAGGGGCAGCTCTGCCCCAGGCGAGTGGCAGGACAGGGGCTCCCACTCACGGTGTGGAGGTGGTGCTGGTGGGCTCGCTCTCCTCCGTGGTGGTGGTGTAGAAGTGGAGGAGGTCATCCCGCATGGAGACCTCATGGCGCAGCTGCGCAATCTGGAGAGACAAAGTGCCTCAGGACACGGCTGAGGGGAACACAGCTGCCCCCAGGGGGGCGCACAGGGGGCCAAGGCCCAGACCTGTGCCCAGGAGCTGTTACCTCCTCTTTGGCCAATTCCAGCTGCTCCTCCAGGAGCTCATTGCGCTCAGTCAGGCTTCGGTTCTGCTTCAACAGGGACTGCCCAATGCGTGCTGCCAACTCCAGGTCCCGCTCCTTCTGCAAGGGGTGGGTCTGCCTCAGCTGGGACTCCTCCCTTCCCCAGTCCTCACCTAGCCCCGTGTCCCCAGGGTCCCACAGCCCTCACACAGGTGGGGTCTCCAACATACCTCATCCAGCAGGTTGGTGACCGCGTCAATGTCGTGGTAGGTCTTCGTGATCCTGACCACCCGCTCAGCACACAGGACTGGGAGAGAGGGCCAGAAGGTGAACTCACACTGTGGGAGCACTGATCCCCACAAGGCTGCCCCAGGCTGGTCTCCAAAAAGGACCTCTTGTCTGCTGGGTGACACCTCACACAATGCCAGGCAGAGGCAGGCAGGGATCCCCCCAGCTGTGACAGCATCATGGGAAACGGGGGGCTCACACCTGCCCCCAACCCTGCCTGCACCTGAGGGTGGCAAGAAAAATGCTGGGCCCCCTCGCTGACCCCACGACCTCAGCACAGACACAGTGCCAGCCCCACTGCAGGACTCACAGACAGAAAGGGTGGACGGGGAAGGGCAGCAGCAGAGACAGGATCGGAGGTGACATCTCCAGCAGAAAGCAGGCTGGAGCTCCAGTATAAATAGCTGTGGGTGGCACCGTGCCGAGCCGGGCTCACAGGCGGCGTCCCCTCCAATCTGTCCCCAGCCCCCTTCCCCCAGATCCCCCCCTGCCCCAGTTTCTCTCTGGGGGAGGGGACACTGCAGCCCGCACCCACCCGATGCCCCTCCAGCTGCACAACAAAACAACGCACGCAGGACGCTGCGGGAACGGGCAGCTGCCCATCACACCAACAGCACCGCCAGGCCGGGCCCCAGCTACAGCTCAGCCTCCCCTCGCTGCTCTCGGGGTCTCTGGCAGGGAGAGGAGGTGCGAGCACGGAGAAGTCGGTACGGATCCTGCCAACTGCGGCCGCAGGCGCTGCCAACAGCGCCGGGCACGCACCCAGACGGCGGCGCTGGAGCCTGCGGTCGGAGGGAGCCAGGGGAAGGCGCAAAGCCCCGAGCTCTGCCCGCACCCCACCCCGGCCTGTACCCCGCACCCTGCCCACAGCATTGCCAATACCCTTTCTGACGCTCTGCTGCCCCGAGGGTGTGTGCCTCAGTTTCCCCTGGCAGAGCTGCGCTCAGGGCCCCCACCCGCGTCCCCAGTCACGGCCACCCCCCACAGTCGTGCAGACGAAGTGGGTTAACGGGGAAGCTCAGCCACACAAATCCCATTAGGCCTCCCCAGCTGGGGTTGTGTAATGGTGAGCGTGTTGTCATGGCAATGCCCCCACTCGCCACCCCGGTCCCGTCCAGTCCTCGCTGCCCCGGGTTCTGCCCCACGCCCCAGAGGGCATGGACCCCAAACACGCCCATGGGAGGAAGGGCCACCCCCAGCCTCAGCCTCACCCCCCTCTCTGCACCCCGACGGGACCCGCTCCCCGCGGGGGTCGCCAACTGCACCTCGTCAGGCCCCTGAGCCATTAATTGGAAATAATTAGAGCATGAGCATCGTTACGGTTGGAGCGAGCGGCTGGCCCTGGGAGACGGGGGCTGCAGCGCTGGCAAACATGTAAACATCCATCTGCGGGCCCGATCCGGCGGGATCCGGGAGGGGAGGACCCCATTCCCACGGGAGGAGGGACGCCCTTCCCCACGGGCACACGCAGACCTGGCAGGGCCCCTCTCCCCACCATTCCCGGCGTGGTCTCCTCAGGGTCGGGGTGACCCTGGGGATCCCCAAGGGACCGAGGGGCGGCAACCCCGGGCCAGAGGGTGGCGGGGAAGACCGGGATTGAGGGAACGCACAGGTAGGGAGCAGACGGCACCTCCCGAGGGAAGACCCCGGCCCTGACCGCTCCGGACCGACCCCGGCCCCGGGGAGACCCCGGTCCCGGTGAGACCCCGGCCCCCGCCGCTCCAGACCAGCCCCAGGGGGAGCCCAGCCCCGCTGCAGCCGCATCCCCATCCCCGGGGCGGGACCACCCGGGCCGCCCTCACCTTCCTCCAGCTCCCGGGCGATGGGGTCCGCGCCGCCGCCGCGCTCCGCGTTCCCGTTTAACTCATCGAAGGCGGTGGGGCTGCTCCAGATCTCCATCGCGCCGAGCCCGCCGAGCCCACCGCGCCCGCCCAGCCCGCTGTGTCACACCAGCCGTGCTGAGCGGAGCCGCTGCGGCCGCTCCCGCCCCTATTTATAGGATGGCCCGGTCCCCGCGCACCTGCCCGGCGCATCCCCCGGCGGCGGGGCCAGGGCTGGGGCCGGGCCGGGGGCGGGGCCGCACGGGAGCGGAACGGGGGCGATGCGGGGGTCGGGGGGTTCCGGAGGATGCCACGGGGGTGCTCATTCCCCCCGTTTTCCCCGGCCGCCTCGGGGACACGATCCCCATCAAGGCACCCTAGGACTGCACTCCTTGTTGGGGAAGCCGCCAGGACAATCCTGCTCAGCCCTGGGGCTGGTGTAGGTGTCCCATCTCTTGTCCCCAGCTCACAGCCCGGGGAGTCCGGGCACGCAGCCCCCCACGGGAGGTGATGACTGCTGAGGGGACACTGGGGGTCCCTGAGCAGAAACTCGGCAGTGTTGACGCTATGGGTCATGCACGGACAGCGGCTTCTGCCCCTCGGGAAGGGCAGGGAGAGGTTTGGGGCCCTTCACACAGTCATGACCCATAAGGGTCAGGGGACATTTTTCTGGCCAGCCCTGCTCTGCCACCCCAGGGCTGGACCCCCCATCATCACCCACGTCACAAACCCCACACCTTCAGTGCCCATTGCAGTGCTGGAACCTGCCAGGTCCCTGATCAGGGAAAGGGGTTTTTCCATCCCACTCCAACCTCCCCATTCACCACCCCTGGCTCCAAGCATGGGCTGGCGTGAGGCTGACCCCCTCCGTGCCCCACCCAGGATATCCCACACTCTCTGGCTGGCATCCTCTCGTCTCCACAACCACACTGGTGCAGAAGCAGCTCAGAAGCAGGAAAACTGAATAAATCATGGTGTGCTGAATTATGGAGGAGCTGGCAGGCACGTAGCACAGGCCACGTGGGTGTGATGCTGGTAATGCCACCGTGCTCTGTCCTTGTCACCTGCCCTGATGCCCTTCCTTGTTAGCACCCCAATAATCACTGAATGGATAGAGCTGAAGCTCCCCCTCACCATCACACACCATTGCCTTCTTGACTCCTATCCACTGGGATCTTGACCCCAGCTACATCCTGCTGTAACCACCAATCCCCTCTGGAGTGAGGACTGGAGCAGGTGCCCTCAGTCCCAGCCTCTCCCTCCTGCTGGCACTGGTGTTTCCCTTGGTAAAGTCTGGGACACAGCCAGCACCACCAACTGGGCATCCACCCTCCAGGGACCCCAAGGACTCAAGAAGGCATCTCAGCATGGACAGGCAGGAGCTGCTTCTTCCTAATCCCCTGCCCCAGGATTTGCTCCTCTGGGCAGGTCCCCCGTGCCTGTGCAAGCAGATTACAGGGGGCTATTTCTGATGGCAGCTTAAAGGTTTGAGCAGAGGAATGACGCCACGGGCCCCTTCCACACCAGCACATGCCAGCAGCACTGGAGGCCTGGGTGTCTGTGACCTGCAGGAGTCTGGCACTGAGAACCACTGGCCCCATGGAGCAGGGCTGGGGTGCTTGTGGTGCTGCAAGCTCCCTACCCCATGGCACAGAGACAGGGTTTGCTGCTCAATCCCTTGTGCTGTCACTGCAGAGAGCAGTGCTGATGGTGGGGGGATGCACCCCACCTGCTGAACAGAGAGGGGAGCAGCCAGAAGGGGAAGGCTGCAAGCTCAGAGGCAAGGCATGGTGAGGATTTACCCCCAGCCCAGCCTGGTGTGAGCAGGTGGGTGGAGGCCTCAGCCCCATCTGTCTCCCACTGCCCCACATCCATCCCCCAGCCCCTTGCTCTAATCCTGGCCCCGCCACACGCAGGCCAGAGGCAGAAACAAAGCAGAGATAATCTGTCTGTGCCCCCCGCTGAACCCCGACCTCGCACCAGGAATGGGCCACGTCACAGAGCCATGGGCATTGCCTGGCCATGGGGGCTGCTGGGATCTTCCCCTGGGATCCCCACAGCTCTGGGGGCTTCGCTGGCAGCAGGGGCCCTGAGCCCTGCTCCAGGCTGCCATGTCTGGGGGGCAGCAGCCCTGGGATTCACTGGCCAACCCCACCAGTGTCCCACCCCTGTGAGCCACAGCACAGCACAAGGGAGCAGGGACATGCAGGGGGTCCTAGGAAATGATGGGGGCTCTTTCCCAGCATTTGGCTTGACTCAGTAGAAGCTGCTCTTAGAATTAGCCCGGGATGTTCTGGGTGAGGAAATCCAGCCCGTCAATCCCATTAGCAGTGATTAACTCCCAGGCTGTCACGACCATCACGACCCCGCACACAGACTGGGCCTGTGCCCACCACCCTCACCACCCCCGCCGCCCACGGGCACTCACGGAAATACTGCAGGGTGGCCTCTATCTGCTGGGGGGTGAGGGGGGCTACGGGCTGCGGGGGGCCGCTGGGAGCTCGCAGCCAGTCCCCGTGGTCGTAGCCAAACACGGTGTCAGCCCGCAGCGTGTAGCGGGGCAGCTGCTCGCCCAGCAGGCTGATGATCTCCACCTCGGGGACATCCTCGCTGCACAGCTCTGGGGACAGAGGGACACGGTGTCGGCACAGGGTGGGGGGTGGAGAGTGGGCTGCACGGGAGGCTGTGGTAGCTGAGTGCCTCCTGCATCCCTCAGCCCATTCTGTCCCCCAGGGGTTTGGGGGCTGATGCCACCAGCTGAGTTTGTCCCCAGAGCCACTAGTGTAGGGATTGGGGGGTCCCCGGCAGGGTGGCACTCAGGGACCCTTCCCCAGCTCTGTCCTGCTCCCCCCTCATCGCCCCGCTGCCTGCGGTCAGGGTCCTGCTGCCATCTCCTGGCCACACTCCGCCCGGCCGAGCGGCGCTGGGGACAGCGGGAGTGGGATGAGGAGGAGTGCGGTGAAGGATGCCGGGACAGTGGTTCATCTCCGGCCACAGCATGGGGACAGGATGAAGGAACAGCCCAAAGCAGACCCAGCTCCTCACCCCCATCTACCCAGCTCCCCCCGGGCACCCACCGGCACCCTCAGCTCTACCCACCTGTGATGGTCGCGGCATCGCGGTGCGTGCCCGTGTCCGACCGCTGGGACGCTGGGTTGGGGTGGGGACAGGCAGTGACAGGTGAGTCCGGGCTGGGCTGGAGGTGGCAGACGGGTGGGCTATGGCTGGGGAGGGTCTCTCGTGGGACCGGAGTGTCCAGTTTGGCTGGCGTTACGTGGGGGCCTGGTTGCCATGGGGAGAGGCACCATCCGCCCTGGCTCCCTGGAGCAGCACTGGCGGGCAGCAGAGTCCCTTCTCCGGCCCCTGCCTGGGGGGAAGGAGCTGTTCAGGTGATGCTCCAGGCACCAGGGACACATCCTGAACCCCCATATCCCCCAGCATCCTGCCGTAGGACAAACACCTTCCTGGAGGCAGCATCTGCCAGCCCGGGGGCCGGACGGCATAGCCAGGGCTCGGGTGTCCAAGCTCCCTGCCAATGGCACAGGAGAGCCGTGGGAACAGACTCCAGCTCAGCTCCACCCCTGAATACGGGGCAGGTTTGGCAGAGGCGAGGGGTCAGCGTACCTGCTCTGCGGTGGCTGCTACGGGACGCGGGGGGCTCAGCACCAAAGCAGCGCCAGGGCCGGACAGGACAGGACAGGACAGGACCCTGCCCCCTCACAGGGTCCCTGCTGGGTTCCTGCCCGTGGAGCGAACAAGGAAGGAGCTGTCGAGCTGCCCGGCAGTGGGCAGGCACGGCAGCGGTGCCAGGGAGAGCTCTGGGGAGCTCCACCTTGAGGAGCAAAGTCCAACTGTGAACCTCCACCCTGCAGGCACCAGGATGCAGAGCAGGGACATGCCGTGCAGAGCAGGGCAGGGCTGGGCAGCATCTGCGGCTGCCCCATCCCAACCATAAACACATCATGAGACAGGCCATAAATCCAGCATATCCCGGCTCTCCGGCCACCTCCAATGGCTCTGGCTGGGGCTGCAGACACTGCTGGCACTGCTGCCCCTCTGCCCTGCAGGGCAGGAGCCTCTGCACAAGCCCCCTGCCGCATCTCCACTCCTGCTCCCACCTCCACCCTTGTGGAGCTGTAGCACAAGCAGTCCCTCGTTCGCGGCTGCAGGTTCATGCCAGGGCACTGCTGCCCTCTCTCCTGGCACATGCACAGCACCCAGGCCGGGCCACCCTGCTCCCCTGTGCCATACAGGCAACATGCAGACCCCAAAGCACACCCACAGCTTTCCCCAGTCCTCCGCCCCACGGCACTGGGACCACCGCACCTCGGGGCCCAATCCTGCACCGCCCAGCCCAGAAAACAGCTCCCCAGCCCCAAGCCCTCAGACCCTCCCGTCCCCAGAGAAGGACAGGGACCCACCGGTGTGGAGGTGCCGCGCTGCCGCTGGCTCAGGGGAGGGAGCCCGGCCGGTGAGTCAGCTCAGCCCGGCCTGCCAGAGCCCTGCGTCTGCTTTTGGCCCAGCTCCTGCACGTACGTTGGCTCTCCCCGGGGGAGCCTTGTTCAGACACGAGCCGAGCAGCTCCCATCGCCCGCTGGTGCCATCGCCCCCCGCTCCCCCTGACCCCGGACCGCACTGTGTCCCCTCCACCAGCGTTCGGCTGCCGCAGCCCCGGGGAGCCGCCCCACGGCAGCTGGGCCAGAGCAAGACGGTGGCACCGATGGGACACGGGCCAGGAGGAGCAAGGTCCCGGCTCAGGCCGCCCCAGGAACCTGTGCAGACTCGCGTCTGCTGCTCCCTGCCCTGCCCTGCCCTGCCCGATGCCGTCCCGCACCTCCTGCCCGGGCACCTCCCGAGGAGCGGCCGAGCGCCGTGAGAAGGGGAGAGACGAGGCAAATTCTCCCGGGGCTGCGGCAGCCGCCGCCTGTGACAACCCCAGGGGGACCGAGGGGACCGGCTGGGCACGGCCCCGGGCTCGCCCGCGGGAGATCCCCGGGGATTCGGGGTGCCCGAAGAGAGCCTGGGGGACGCGGGACACTGAGAGCGGGAGGCAGAGCGCACCTGGTGACAGCGGGCACCGGGTGCGGCCCGGAGGTGAGGTGGGACCCCGCGGGAGCCGAGTGCTCGGTGCTCCCGGGAGTGCGGGAGATGCCGGGTTTGGGTGCAGCGGCACGCAGTTTTGAGGCGGGAGATGCTGGGTTTGGGTGCAGCAGGCGGTTCTGGGCCGGGAGATCCACACACACGCTGGGCGCTGCTCCCGGCGCGGCGGTGGCCGCGGAGCCCTCGGACATCGCTCGCGGCCCCTGCCGACAAGGAAAAGCCGCTCCCGGCAGGTGCGGAGAGCAGCCGAGGATGCCGGGACCCCGCAGTCTGTCCCGCCGCTCCCTGGGGACCCCGCAAGCATCTCCGGTTGCTCTGGTCCAGGTGTCTTCTGGCTCCACTTCCCCACCAAAATCCCGGACATGCCCCCGGCAGCTCTGCCGCAGCGGGACTGGGGATCTCGGGACGTGCATTCCTGTCCCTACATGTGGGGGGACACATCCCTGCCCATGGCTGCAGGATCCCACCCCTCCTAGGGCTGATGTTCCAGGGCACCTCCAGACATGCTGGCACTTTGGGGACAGCCAGATCTGACAGCAGGAACATCCCTGTGACCTGCAGCAGGGCTGACTGGGAGCCACAAGGTGGGGTCCAGGCTCGGCACAGCCAAAACCCTATCCCAGGCACACAGGGCTGGAGCCAAGGCCTGTCACTGATTGCCCCCTGCCCTGGCAGCAGCTGCAGCAGGCCGAGGGCTGTCTGGCCTCATCCCATGAGCCACCCCAGCCCCACTGCCCTCGGGAAGTGCACTGGGTTCTGCTGGGACTGCCCGGAAAGCAGCTGTTGTTTTGCTCATTGCTGGTCCTGGCACGGGCCATGGCAGGAAGCAGATCCATTTCCCTGAGCACTGGGTTTGGCTGCAGCCACAGTGCTGAGCTCAGGCAGGATGTTCCCCCCCAGTCCCACTTCCCAGACCAGCTCCTGCTGCTTTGTCCCCGCTTGCTCCTGTCCCGAGCACAGCACATGAACTTGGGTATCCTGCCGTGCTCTGTGGCAGCCTGGGCCCACATCCAGGCAAAGCAGGTGCCAAGCATGGGAATGAGCTCCCCAAGATCACCCTGCCCCACAGAGGGACTCGTCATGGGCTCACAGAGGGGTGATGGCTGTGCCTTCCCCACAGGGACCATCCCCAGGCGACAGAAGAACAGGCTCAAGGCAGCACGGGGCTGCAGGGGTTATTTTATTCTTTGCTTTGGTCTATACAAAAACAACTTACAGAAATAATAAAATCTTCCATTCCTGACCCACACTCCAGTAACTGTCCATCCCTTTCCAGCTGGAGTGTTAAACCACCATCAGATCTAAAGCCTCTTTTAAAAAATGCGTTAGATAAGGGAGGAGGGGACGGAAACACACCACTCACCAAAGAGAAGGGAAACAGGTTAAAATGTGCAACAAAGATCAGTACAAGGACACAGTTCCTAATGCTGGAGTCACTCCTCTATGGGGACTGGCAGGACAGGGACACAAAGTCAGCTCCCAGCGGCTGATGGGAAAGAATTAAACCTCAGACACCCCGAAGGTCCTGGGACATGGACCCTTTGCTTTCAGCAAACTCTGGATTGGCCTGATTCAGTTGGAAGTCGCAGGAAGCAAAGGGTTTTTCCATGTCAGATTCCTCTCCTAGAACACTAACACGCAGAACAAGTCGTGGGGAAGTTAGAAAGCACAAACTTAAAGACGGCAAAAGCCGTTGGCACCATATTAAAAATAAAAAAGAAATATATATTCATAGAAAAGACTATGTTGCCAATGAAAGATCACTAACGGTGCAAGGTTTGTGTTTAAAGCTTCAGAAACAGTATCTTGGATGCTGGATGTGGCAGTAGGTGCTCGAAGCAGTCCCAGGAGGAAGGACCTTCTCCACAGACCCACAGCGAAGAAAACAAATCGAAAAATAAAACCTCTCGTGGGAATGGAAAAGTTTTGTCTTCTCAGGCACTTCTGTCTCCCAAGTCCTTCTCGCGAATGCTCAGCTCTGGGGCCACCCTCTTCTGCATGGAGAGAACACCTGCAGTGGTAGAGAACTCCTGTCATTCACCCAGGGGGGGATCTGGGAGGAGACCAGAGCAGGACCGCCTGGGCCCACACAGGTGATGGGGACATTAATCCATGGCAGTGCCAGGGACCCCATGGTGGCACCAGGGACCCCCCAGCATGCCAGGTGCCATCAGCCAGCCCTGCCACAGGGCTGAGGGCACGTCCCAGTGTAGGAGAAATGGACTTCTGTATAGTAAACTAACATGGTTATGTAGAAGTTACTTTATTGTTTACTGTAAGTAACAGCTATAGATTTTAGTATGTATATTCACGTAATGACGCATTATTTGATTGGATTTTGCATTTTGTCTACGAGGTTAGTACACACCCCTTAAGGTACTTAATTGGTTAGAGTCTATTATCACGCTGAGCTCACTTTTATGTGAGGTTTGTATTCTTGATGGTTAGTTTCTTAGGCTCTTCGTTCTTATTTTAGCCTTGCTTTTGTCTCAGTGGCTTTGGTGAATTCTTGAGGGTCTGAATAACACGACTACAGGTGTTCTGATAAGATTACAAGGAGTTTGGATGGTACATAGAATGACTTAATTGGTGCAAATACATTGCTACACCCCAGGGGTGCAGGGAGGTACCTGGTGTGGGGCTGCAGGCGGGTTAGGCGAGCATGTGGTCAGCGAAGGGCGCCCGGACGCCGTCACTGTAGGCGTCCATGGGGTAGTCCCCGTCCATGTCCATGTGCATGTCAATGGGGTCCAGGGGGATGTCACCCGAGTACATGGGGCGGTAACCAGGGTCCAGCTCTGCAAGGAAGGGATGTGGCAACCTCAGCTCCCATCAGCCTTCTCCAGATCTCAGCCACCTCCTTGTCACCCCACCCAGGGCAGCACGTGGTGCTGCGAAAGGGCTCCACCATCCCGTAGCCCAAGGGTATCAGCTGTCTGTGCTTCCCTGGGAGCTGAGCACCCCACTGTGCACCCCCAGTGTCCAGCAGACTGGGCTGGCACCTGGCTGACAGCCACCTGTAAAAGGTTTTAAAACCAACCTGGCTTAGTGACATGAGGCAACTGCCCCTCAGAACCCAGCCCATGGGGACCCTGCAAGGAGGGCTGGTGCCATACTCACCATCTGAGTAGGGTTCGTTGATGGGGATCATGCTCTGAGCCTATGGAAGAAGGTGGCACAATTGAAGGGATTCATGTTCACGATGCTCCAGGGCCATGTGGTGGCACGCAGGTGGTGCCATGACCCAGGAGCTGAGGCCACAGCCCATCTGCCTCCCACCTCCCCCTGTCTGACTGTCTCTCCTGTCTGAGCTCTGCCTGGAGGTGCTGGCAACAGCTTTTGGAAGCAGTACAGGGCTATCCCCATATGCCCTCATTTCCCCAGGGAGAAGATGTTGTTGAGATGCTCACCGCTTCCCAGGCTGCCGGGTCGTGCTTGAAGAGGGAGTTGGTGAGCTCCACAGACACACGCTTCCTGTAGTCAGGGTTCTTGTCCTCCGAGATGCGGAAGAGCACGGCAGCTGCGTAGGTGGCTGTAGGGATGGCCAGCAGCCTCAGCTCCTGCTGCCGTGCAGCATCAGAGCCCCAGAAGTCCCAGCTGGGACAGTGCCAGCAGAGTCCCCAGCACAGCCCCTGGCATGGCAGCACTCACCTGTTCCCTCATTCCGGGAGTGCAGCAGCTCCATCAGGGGAGCTGAGGCCCCCTCGGCATCAATGGCATCTGCTGCCTCCTTGTCCTGGGCCAGCTCACACAGCACACCAGCTGCCACGCGCTGGATGTTCTCCACTGGCGAGTACAGGAGCTGTCAGGAGAGATCAGCAGCCGTGTGAAGCAGCCAGTAAGGAGCCCCTGTGCTCTGGGCATGTGCTGATGCACAGGGCCACCAGCCCAGGGCTGCAGCTCCCCGTGCAGGCTGGGCAGGAGGTGGCCCAGTGCAGCCCCCGTGTCCCCCTGACCTGCACGAAGAGAGGGATGGTGTTGAGGCGGAAGATCTCCATGCGGTTCATGGGGTCCCGGGCCAGGATGTGCAGTGCCCCTGTGCAACCCTCCACAATCTCTTCCATCTTCACTCCATCCTGCCAAGGAAACAAGAGCTCAGCCAGGGCCCTCACACGCTCTGCCACCTGAAGTGTGGGTACCTCCAGGGACAGGCTGGGTTTTGGGGTGCCAGGCTGTGCTGGGAGCAGGGCCAAGGGGTGGGGACTCACTGTGTAGGGCTGTTGTGTGCCAGCAGCTGCGTGTCGCTGGGCGTCCTGGTGAGCCTTGACCAGCAGCTGGACCAGGCGGGGGATGACAGCAGCCTCCTGCAGCGGGGCGTGGTTGGCAGGACACAGAGCCAGGTTGCGGATCAGGCCTATGGTAGCCTGGAAGAGGAGAAAGGAGTGATTTGTCTCAGCTCTGGATCAGAACAGCATGTGTTCCCCAAGAGACCCACTGGCTGCACCCCTCCCCATCTGTCCCCAGCCCATCTCCTCTGCAGTGCAGGCTGACTCAGCTTCACCCCACCCTGGATCCATCCTCTCCCCAAGCTGATCTTCAATTCCAATGAGCAGCAGGCACGAGCCACCTCCTACATCAGCTGCTGTCAAGGACGTGACCCAACAGGATCAGGGCTGTGGCAGCAGCAGCCACCATCACTCCTGTGCACAGCACCAGCTGCTGACCCCCTCAGCAACCCATCCCACCACAGAACAGCAGGCAGGGACTTGCTCCAACCCAGGCACCGGCCTCCTCCTGCCCCCAACACCCCTCTGGCTCATTACCTTAACCAGTGGCCACTGGTTGGGCTGGTTGAGGAGCTTGACGATGGCGGGGATGCCGTAGTTGAGCCGCACAGAGTTCTGGGCCATCTCGGCCTCGGGGTGTCGGCTGGTGAGGTGCCGCAGGGCACACACAGCTGGCTCCGTGATGTCCTCCTTGTCACCCGCCCGCAGAATGGTGTGGATCAGGGCCTCCACCCCGTTTGACTGCGTCACCAGTGTCTTGTTCTTGCTGTTGTTGCAGGTCAGGTTGGAGAGGGTGCCAGTGGCACAGGTCAGCACGTTCACGTCATCGGAGCTCAGCTGGTTCACCAGGATCTTGAGGACGCCGTCCAGGCCCTCCTGCAGGGATGGGGATGGGAGGTTGGAGCAGCACGCACAGCCAGACCCAAGTTCCAGCCCCCATCTGGCCCCACGTGCTCCCAGCAGGCAGTGATGGGGGGGCCGCAGTGTTCCTGACTCCCACATAACTCCTTTTCCATCCCCCACAGCTGGAGCTGCTCCTTCACAGTGAGCCCCAGCCACTCTGACATGTGCAGTCTCACTCAGAGTTTAATGTCTCCTGCTGGAATTACACTTCCAAAGCCCCTGCCAGCACCCCCCACACGGTGATGGAGTGACCCCAGTCCTGGCTGTGCTGGCCAGCAGCCAGCAGCAGGACAGGAAGGAGTTAAAGCACCACGACCACGTCCTCCTTCAACCCTTCAGTCATCAGAGCCAGGGATGGTTCCATGGCAGCCAAAATAGTTTCCAGGCTGCATCAGAGCTAATCCGCACAGAGCGGCCCCAGCAGATGGGAAAACTCATCAGGAGGCAGCAAAGGGCTGGGAGAGCAGACCCAGAGCAGGGCTGGGGTCATCTCTGCACCAGCTGCGGGGCACAACAGCCTTGGCAGCAGCTCTGCCAGGAGCTGGGCAGGCAGCCAGCCCAGGACAGGCTGACAGGGCTCCCGAGCCAGAGTAAACTCCGGTGGCACCCGCTGAGTGACCGTGGTGGCCTCAGCCCCACACTGGGGACACTCAGGAGTGCTGGCAGCCAGCTGGTGTGGGCAGGGCCACAGGCAGTGAGCAGTGCCCCGGGATGCAGGGAAATACAGCAGGGCATCCCCTCACCCTGCCAGGCACACATGCTGCTGCAGCTGCTGGAACAGGGAACATGAGGCTTTGGACTCAGCCTGGCATGAGCCGCCCAGCACCCGGCATGGACGTGGCTCTGAAATGTGGCACTGAAGCACAACCAGGGGTCCTGCAGACTCACCTGTTTGGTTGCCACATCAGAAAGGTTCCGCAGGGTCCACAGGCAGTTCTGGACCAGCCTAGGGCTGGAGCTGGTCAGGTGCTTGCCCAATGCCTGCATGCCACCTGCAGGGAAGGGGACAGTCCTGTGAGCACCCCTGGCCATCCCAGCAGGAGGAGGAGCAAACGGCAGCAGGGCTGCGTGGGCTGGGCATTGGACAATGCTCCTGTACACAGAGCAGCCTCATGGCTCAGCAGAGACCAAATGTGATGTGTGAAGAGCTCTCAGACAGCCAGGATGGATCCTGCCCACACACAGCACCAGCAACACGCCTAAGTAGCCTTCAGAGCAGGAATCCAGCCAAGCACAGAGTTCACTTGGCTGTGCAGACCTCTGCCCATCCCACAGACATGTGGGAGGACACATCCTCAGCCCCATCACCCTGACACCACCATTCATCCTCCTCCTGTGGCTCTGCCCCAGCCTCTCTTACCAGCTTCAACGATGGCAGGTTTGTTGCTGGGACACACCGACAGCACCTTGAGCACACGGCTCGTGGTCCACAGCAGCTTCTCATAGTTGTAGCTGCGCATGATCTGCACCAGGGCCTGGGGTCCTCCGTTGGCCAAAATAATCAGCTGCAAGACAGAATACCAGAGTGGTTTGGGTTGGAAGGGACCTTAAAGACCATCCAGTTCCACCCTTCACCACAGGAGGTGGCTCCAAGCCCTGTCCAACCTGATCTTGAACACTTCCAGGCACAGGGCATCAAGAATGGAGGGTTGGGGTGTGGTGGCCCCGGGCTGCTGGGACCCCCTCTCCAGATTCCCCAGCTCATGCCAAGACACAAGCCAGGCAGGAACTCCAACCCCTTGGCATGCAGGAATGCTCCAGTCGTGTCAATAGGGACACAGAAGATAGTGGGGTCTCCACTGCTGCCTCCCGCACATCTGTGAGGTGCAAAGCTGGGCAACCGCCCCCCTCCTGCCTTCCCCACATCTCTGTCACTCTGTGATCCCCCTCCCACCTTGCTCTCCTGGTTCCCATAGGCCAGAAGCTGGAGGCAGTCAGTGGTGATGGCCAGGAACTTGGGGTTGTTCTTGTTCAGCAGGGGAACCATCTTCTGCAGCCCATCAGCCAAACGCACAGCCATCTTAGCCCCCTCCTGGTACAGCAGCAGGTTGTGCAGGGTGGTGATGGCATAGAAGAGAACTGACTCGACGGGAGAGCTGTGAGCAGACAGCACACACCACATCAGTGCAGGAACTACACCACGCTCACCAGGCTGCAGCAGAGCCCCCAGGGCTGGCCCGAGCCCAGCACCCACCAGCGCCCTTCAGCATGGCCCCAGGGAAGAGACACCTCAGGGCCTGAGCCCCACCTCTGTGGCCAGGGCAGTGTGGGTGAGGTAGCTGCTCCTCTCCTCCTGCCCCAATGCAGGCTCCATACACAGAGATCCACAGGGGTTTCCACAGGTTCACATCTCCCACTCCCTTGTCTTGGTGAGCAGGAGGACCCACACTGAGGGCAGCATGAGCTCTCCCTTCTTCTGCCCCTGTGGAGTCCCTGGCACCACTAGAAATCACACCCGAAGTCTGGTCCTGGAAGAATTACCATGGACATTCCCCTGCAAAGCCTTGTGACATTCTGTAATCCTACCTGATGCCCAAATTCCCCTAGTTTCTTCTTTCCCTGTTAATCCATTGGTTGTGGTGACCAACCCCATCTTCCCTATAGGTCACTGACCTCATCTGTCCCTTACACTGCCCACGTGCCTCAAGGTTACTGGATGCTCAAAACCACACTTAAGGCAGAGCCAGGCACATGTTAGCTCTCTTTGGACCTGGACTCCCTTCAGCACCTTGGAAATAAACCTTGCTGGAATTTATCTAGGCTAAGATCCTTCTGCCTCTCCTTGCTGATCCATGGCTGTGTGCTTGGATGAATTTGATTGCCTTGCCCGATTTCCCCNGTCATGTAGCAAGGACAGGATGTGAGGTGACACAGCTGGGTGGAGGTGGGCTTAGTGCTGGTGCAAGGCAGAGGCAACCAGAAGTTCACAGAATGTCTAGGTTGGAAGAGACCTTCAAGATCATCAAGTCCAACCTGTGTACCAACAGCTTAACTAGATTATCACACTGAGTGCCACATCCAGTCTGTTTCTAAACACATCCAGGGATGTGACTCCACCACCTCTCCAGGCAGATCATTCCAGTACTTTATCACTCTTTCCATGAAAAACTTTTTCCTAATAGCCCACCTAAATTTCCCTTGGTGCAGCTTGAGACTGTGTCCTCTCGTTCTGTTGGCTGCTGCCAAGGTTGGTGGTTGAGTTTGGTCAAGAGGGAGGAGACAGACATGGCCACAGAGCCCCACAGCAGCTGAAAGCCCAGAGACACATAAAACAAACAAAGTTCCTTACCGGGTCCTCATCGTTGAGGAGCTTGGTGAGCTCTGGGATGGCACGTGTGGCCAGCTCGGCGTCATCCTGGTAGTTGATGAGGTGCACAATGGCTGACTTCAGCATCTGGGAGGGCTCTGCCAGGCGCTGCACGTTGGTCTGCTGCCCCTCCAGCTGGGTGGTGATGAGAAGCGAGCGGTCCTCCACCGTCTCGGGGTACATGGCAGCCCGGACACGCTGGGCACGGGTCATGGCCAGCTGAGCCTCCATGTCCGCTNCCAGGCAGGAACTCCAACCCCTTGGCATGCAGGAATGCTCCAGTCGTGTCAATAGGGACACAGAAGATAGTGGGGTCTCCACTGCTGCCTCCCACACATCTGTGAGGTGCAAAGTTGGGTAACCACCCCCCTCCTGCCTTCCCCACATCTCTGTCACTCTGTGATCCCCCTCCCACCTTGCTCTCCTGGTTCCCATAGGCCAGAAGCTGGAGGCAGTCAGTGGTGATGGCCAGGAACTTGGGGTTGTTCTTGTTCAGCAAGGGAACCATCTTCTGCAGCCCATCAGCCAAACGCACGGCCATCTTGGCCCCCTCCTGGTACAGCAGCAGGTTGTGCAGGGTGGTGATGGCGTAGAAGAGAACTGACTCGACGGGAGAGCTGTGAGCAGACAGCACACACCACATCAGTGCAGGAACTACACCACGCTCACCAGGCTGCAGCAGAGCCCCCAGGGCTGGCCCGAGCCCAGCACCCACCAGCGCCCTTCAGCATGGCCCCAGGGAAGAGACACCTCAGGGCCTGAGCCCCACCTCTGTGGCCAGGGCAGTGTGGGTGAGGTAGCTGCTCCTCTCCTCCTGCCCCAATGCAGGCTCCATACACAGAGATCCACAGGGGTTTCCACAGGTTCACATCTCCCACTCCCTTGTCTTGGTGAGCAGGAGGACCCACACTGAGGGCAGCATGAGCTCTCCCTTCTTCTGCCCCTGTGGAGTCCCTGGCACCACTAGAAATCACACCCGAAGTCTGGTCCTGGAAGAATTACCATGGACATTCCCCTGCAAAGCCTTGTGACATTCTGTAATCCTACCTGATGCCCAAATTCCCCTAGTTTCTTCTTTCCCTGTTAATCCATTGGTTGTGGTGACCAACCCCATCTTCCCTATAGGTCACTGACCTCATCTGTCCCTTACACTGCCCACGTGCCTCAAGGTTACTGGATGCTCAAAACCACACTTAAGGCAGAGCCAGGCACATGTTAGCTCTCTTTGGACCTGGACTCCCTTCAGCACCTTGGAAATAAACCTTGCTGGAATTTATCTAGGCTAAGATCCTTCTGCCTCTCCTTGCTGATCCATGGCTGTGTGCTTGGATGAATTTGATTGCCTTGCCCGATTTCCCCCAAGAGGCCTTTCCACTGGAGAGGCTGACTGGGGCCTGGGTAAAGGTTTTACTCTAAACCCTCACATGCTCCCAGCCCAGGAGGGGCTGCCAGGCTCTGCCATCCACCCAGAATCCCCACCACCACCATGGTGTACCTCAGCATCCTGACGAGGGCCGGGATGCCACCGGACTTGAAGATGGAGAGCAGGCCCTCGCGGTGGTGCGAGAGGTTGTGCAGGATGCTGGTGGTGCAGCGGGCTGTGTCCAGCTCGCTGGTGCTCTGCATGGTGCGGACCACGGCCGCCACGATCTGCGGCGACTGCATCAGCGCGCGGCGCGACGCCTCCTTCTTGGAGAGCTGGTTGACGATCATGGCTGCCTTGCTGACAACCACCTGCAAAGAGAGGAGCCAGTGTGGGAAGGGATCATGCAGCAAGGACAGGATGTGAGATGACATGGGTGGGCGGAAGTGGGCTTAGTGCTGGTGCAGGGCAGAGGCAACCAGGAGTTCACAGAATGTCGAGGTTGGCAGAGACCTTCAAGATCATCGAGTCCAACCTGTGTACCAACAGCTTAACTAGATTATCACACTGAGTGCCACATCCAGTCTNGGACACGCTGGGCACGGGTCATGGCCAGCTGAGCCTCCATGTCCGCTGCAGGGGTGGAGAGGGAGGCAGTGTAAGGCTCTCTCCAAGGAGCACTCCCAGCCCTGCTTCCCAATCCCAACAAGATGAGCAAGAGCTTAGCGCAGTGACACTGGCCACGTCAGCAGTGCCAGCACACTCTGCACAGAGCTGGAGCTTCAAAGCGTAAACAGATCCGGCAGCACGGAGATAAGACAACACTCAATTAGGCAGCATGATGAGGCAGTTGTCACACAAGGCCCATTAATTAAAAAATTAAGGATATTTGCAACTTGAGACCAGCTGGCACTGGAAAAAAGGAGAACACTGAAGCCTTCCCCATGGAGGATGCTGAGGTGTGATACTGTGGTAGCCACCCATGGTCCCCACCTTTGCAGCACAAGGACTGCACAGGGTCCCGTAGAGGGAACTGATCCCCATGGCAGCTGGCAAATAAACCTTCCAGGGCCTGTTGCTGACAGGGAACTGCAGAGACAAGCAGAGCAAACCAGCCCCCTTTGAGAGGATAAAGCTGGGGGAAGCATCTCTTTCATTCCAGGCTGCAGCTCCGCATCGTCCTCGCCTCAGCGGGAGAAGGCGTGGCAGTGACGCGGTGTTACGGCACAGGCTGGCAGCTCTGTCAGCCACACTGGGACAGGTTTCCCAGCAGGCAGACAGGCAGAAGAGCAGGTGGCAGATCTGTGGGCTGGGATCAGCTGTTTCCATCTCAAGCCAACCCTCTGGCACGCTCGGATGTGTGCGCAGCTCAGCGCCAGCGCGGGCTGACCACGCGCCACCCCCGCACAAGAGCCTCTTGGCACTGGGAAGGAGGACAGGAGGGAGCATATTTTAGGCAGCCACAACTCCCAGGGTGTGGAAGCCAGCATGGAGGAGTACCCAGAAGCAGCATGGCTGTGGGGGAGGAAGAGGAAGGCAGAAGCTGAGCAGCTGAGCCTGCGGGTGTGCCGAGCCCCACAGCCCCTTACCTTGCGCTTGGCTCTGGCTCTGGCTCCCTCCCTGGCAGTAACTCGTGGTGGTCGTCTTCTTGATGGTGTACTGCTTCCCATACACCTCGTCATCATCCGCGAGGCACTTGCTGCTGACGGAGGGCACCTGCGTGTTGACGCCGGAGTGTATTCCGGAGTCATAGGTGTAGGTCTGCTGCCACTCCGTCACCTTGATTGGCTGCTCCATCATGTTCATCACCTCCATGGCTGCTCTGCGGGGTGGGGAGGGGAGAGGTTACACCTCCAGGAGAGCCCAGGCTGCAGCAGGACCCTCCTGCCCCTCTCGGCACGGCAGCACCCCCTGCAGCAGCCGACCCCTGCGCAGCCCACGAGCAGAAGGAGCCGATCCCTATCTGCCCTCCTCCCCCACTGGAGATGAAAGGCGGCACCGGGATGACGAACCCGAAGCTCAGCACTTTGCTGCTCGTGTTCAGACATGAACGGCGGCTGCGTCTCACAGCGTTGTGTCTCACAACACCGTGCCTCACCACTGCCAAGGTGTGGGCAGGCTCTGCCCAGCACAGCGGGCACCACAAGCTCCTGGGTCTCTCGGCTGCCCATGAGCTTTTTTAAGACCCCTTTCCATAGACACGACCTGCAAAGAGCTGGGGACATGCCAGGAGCTCCAAGCTCCATATGGCTGGAGCTCCAAGCATAAAGTGAACCTTTTTTAGAAGCTTCCTGGGACACTTTTAAAGCATCTAAAAATAAGCAGGCAAAGCCTCTGGCTCAGCTCTCCCATGGGTGCTTAGCACCACAGGCGCCCACGGTGTGGTCCGGGGCTGGGCACTCCCCACTCAGTGCCGGGACAGGGCAGCCCAGCACATCCCAACACTCAGGACAAACCAGCTAAAGTTGCTGGAAGCAGGGCTGGGATTTCCTTGTCTTTAATTTGGGGATACAGGGGGAGGGAGGGAGGATGGTTCATGGATTAATGCCTGAGCTCACTCAGGGCTGTGAGTCACCAGCCCTGCATCCAGGCCCCCGGCACGGCCAGGAGGGAATGGAAGCAGGCGGGGAGGGAGGGGTGGAGGCAGGCTGGGAGGGAGGGATGGAGACAGCACCCGCCCAGCCCTCCGCTGACCCATCACCCAGGATTCCGATCCCTTCCCGGCCGCGCAGGAGTGGAATGAGTCAGAGTTTCAGAGGCGATAAGCAGCGAAGGGAGCAGCTGCCGCCCGGCATACCTGGGCGCAGCAGCACCCACTTCCAAACAGCCTAATTACCACCTGCACCGGCCCCGATTCCTGCGCCGGGCTGGACCGGGGCGGCCGCGCACCCCTGGCTCCGCTCCAGCCGCCGGCACAGCGCGGGACCCGCGGGGACCAGCCGGGCTGGGGCGGCAGCTTCGGACCCCAGCACCCTCCTGGGGGAGCGAGGAGACCGAGCTGAGCCCCCCGCCAGGCCGGCGGCTGAGTCAGGGCGTCGGGTGGTGGCCGAGGACGCGGCTCCGTTGGGCTGTCCCGGCGGGGCACGGCGCGCACGGGCTTGGCGCGGCTCGTCCCAGCGCTGCCGGCTGTTCCCAAGGAGCGGCCGAGCCCTCGCCAGCTGCGCAGGCCGGCGCTCGCAGGGAGGAATCCCAAGCCCTCATTCGCGGGAGCAGCGGACAGACGAGAAACAAGAGCTCGCCACGCTGGTCCCCCCCGGCTGGGAGCATCCTGCAACCCCCCGCTCCAGCCCCAGCTCCAGCCGCCTTCCCGGAGCCGCGGAAGGGCGCTGCTCCTGCCAATCCAATATTTTTTGAGCTGTCAAGCAGCGCTGGCAGACTCAGAGCAGCTATAATGGGCTGTGCATAATGCACGGTGGTCAGGCAATGGAGGGACCCGCTAATGGAGGGCGGTGGAGGCAGAGCCTTCCCAGGGCGGGTAGGAGCTGGACTGGCTGATCAGTGGGGCAGGACAGTGTGTGACACATGGTGCCGGGGGCGAGAGCAGAGACAGCTCTGCTCCCCACCCCGTATCACAGCAGGGCTGGGCCGTGAGAGCCCCGGTGCGGAGCTGGGAGTGCCGCGGTGCTGCACACCCGCACCTGTGCACTGCTGCACTGGTATTTGGGAGAACAAATCCTTCACCTGGGTCATTCTGCCGTGGTGGCAGTCTCCAAATTGCTTTGGGAAACTCAAGAGAAGCAACAGTCGTGCCTTGCAAAGTGGCAGGCAGGAGAGTGCTGTGTGGCACTGGCAGGGCACATCACCATGGTGCAGGAGCTGGGTGAGGCAGTTCCCATCCCACCTGCAGAGACCCCAGCAGCAGGGCCCAAACATCCCAGGCAAACACTGGAAAGCCACCCTGGGTAAGGTGGGCAAGGGGACAGCAGAGTTGAGGGCAGAAAAGATCATACAACCATGGCCAGGACAGGGACCCCAGGCAGCAGAGAGACAGATCTGGCTGATGCTGCTGCACCATTGCTGAGCAGTGACATCCACTCCACAATTTACAGGCATCAGACAGGCACTTAATTTTCCAAACCTCCAGGAGCTGGGCTCAGACACCATACAGAGCCCTGCATTATGCATGAGCCACCCCTTCCGTCTGCACCGCGGCACCCAGGGACATCAAAAGCCAGCACAGCTCCTCGAGCTCAGACACAAGCTCTGGTGGATCAGCCCCAGACAAGCTCCAAGCAGGAGAGCAAGACCAGCAGCCCCACAGAAGAGACACAGGCACCTGTCCTTCCCCTGAGCATCCCCCTAACAGCATCTGCTTGTCGCCACAGGGGCCAGCGAGGCCAGCAGCACCCGAGGTGACAGGGCCAGCGGAGCAAATGTCAGACACTCCTACGGTGAGCAGTGACATTTTCTGAACCCTGTGTCAATTGTGCCTTGCTCATCACTCATTGAGGGGCAGACACTGACACAAGCTTCTCCCCTGTCGTCCACAGCTTGGCTCTGTCCTCAGGTGTCCTCTCTCCTCCTCAGCAGGATCAGTGGGAGAGGGGCACCAAGGTCCACCTGATCAAGAGCCATTTCCTGGCAATGTGTTTAGGGAAGTGCTGTAGCAGGGAAGGACCTTCAGGCAGGAGGGAGAAGCAGGGTGTTATTGGGGGCACATATGGAAATACCCACACTGAAGGGTCAGCCACGAGCAGGGGGCAGGTCTGGGTGGGCTCCAGCCCTCCCACATCAGGCCTGTGAGCAGGACGATTGCTGCTGAGCCCAGCCCTTACTTCCACCCACCAGGCTGGTGGAGTGAGAAGGGGAGAACAGTGAGGGCAGGACGGTGCAACCAGTCCTCACTGAGCCCCACTCCACACAAGCCTAGACCCCAGGGAAACAGGACTTGGCTCCTGGGAAGTGAGAAAACCTCCAGGGAAACAGTGAGACAGATGTGGAGGATTCCCCAGTGGAGACAGCAGGTCTGGGGAGAACCTCCAGCCTGCTCCTGTACCACAATGGGGAAGGGGCCAAGAAAGCTGAGGGGCTTCAGCCATGGCATGCAGGACCTTCAGTCACCTAAGCAGGGCATTGCCAGGAAAAGGTTAATCCCTCTCCCACCACTTCCCTGAGCCAGGAAGGCAGAGGAAGCTCCCGCGGGCTGTCGGGCACCGGCCAGCAGCTCATCCGCCCCCGGAGCCATTTGATCAGCGTCCAAGCAGCGCCGGCCCCCCGGGACACCGTCTGCGGAGGAAGTCTCTGGCAAACATGCAGCCCCAGGCCTGACTAGCCCTTCTCACCAGCTGCTGTGAAGCCTTCAGCCTCAACAGGCAGGACACAGCCGGCAGACAGGGCTGAACTGCACAGAACAGCAGCAGGAAAGCAGTGAGTGCTGGATCATGCAGGAACATCTACTGCTCAGGGGCTTCTTTGGGGAGCAGCAGTTCCCTGGGGTGAGGAGCCGTGATCCCCAGTGTGGGGTCACTCCAACAGGAGCAGGCAGAGGGCACAGGGCACACTCACAAGCCCCAGGCAGGAGCTGCACCAGACCAGGCACTGGCTCTCAGGGTCAGTGGGTGTGAGGGGCAGCCTGAGCTCATCACATGCAGGTCCAGCCCACCCTCACACCAGCATGGAGCAGTGTGGGTGCCAGCAAGGGGCTGCCAGAGCCCCACTCTTGCTCACATCCTCCAGGATCAAAGGGCAACAGTGCTGGGGGGGCCCCTCATGCAGCAGCAGCAGCATGTGAGGGGCTGAGCTGGGTGGTGGGAGCACGAAAGTGGCTGCAATTACAGTCGCCAAGGCTTTTAAGGAAAGGGAAGAGGCAGTTAAGGCAATTCAATAAATGCAGCACAAGAAAAGACTCTATTTTAGAAGCACTTACGCTACACACAAGCCATCTCCGGTCCCCCCCTTCCTGGAGCAGCCGGGGATTAGCAGCTCAGACAGCCCTGGCCTCGGCAGCCACAGCACAGGGTCTTCCCACAGACAAGGGCACCCGGAGGAGCTGCACCTCAAAGTCCCCCAACACCCACAGCCCGTGCCCGAAGGTGCTCTGAAGTGACAGCAAGGGCTGATGAAGCTGGGGCAGCCGCTAACGAAGGCCCCGCAGACGCTGCACAAAAGCTTCAGTGGTTTTGAAGAGGATCCTCAGGAACACGCAGCGGGAGCAGGCAGAGAAAGGAGCTTGTCAAGACCTCACCAGCATCAATGGGAAGCGTTTGAGTCAGATCCCGGCACCAGGAGTCCTTTCAATGGGGCTTTACAGGGAAGATGAGTGGAGGAATTCAAAGGGGAACGAGAGCAGCTTGAAGTTTAATGAGGAGGAGACAGCGGCGGGGGATCAGCCTCTCGTTAGAGCAGGCAAAACCACTGGCCTGGCCTTGCACACAAAGGAGCCCATGGCCTTTGTGTATGGATGCACCCAGGTCCAGAATGGCTCACGGCTGCCCCACCAGCTCTGACAACTTCAGGGCACTCAGCAAAGGCAGTGGGGTGCAGGAGCTTCAGATCCGGGCTCCTTCACTGGGGGGGCTCTAAACCTTTTTTATATTTCAGCTACCATTATGTTGTTACATTGAGCTGCTGAATGCCTCATGCAAAGCTCTGGCTCCTTTTGCTGGGGGTGCTGCATCCCCCTGAGCACCAGACCAGGCTCTGGCAGCAGAGCAGCCCCAGAACGTGGCAACTCTGCCACGACCCACTGTGCTCAGCTGATGCTCTCCATCAACCCAGATCATGTCCCCAAAAAGCCTTGCCTGCACCTGAATTAACAGCTCCTGACAGCTCCAGCACACGCCAGGCCCAGGCTGTGATGTTTTGGCACTTCACATCACAAACAGACACAGTATTATCCATCAAGTGCTTTCCCGCTGCAAGTGCACGCACAGCACTGAGCAGAACACCCATCCCCTGCTCCTGTGCAGGGGGCAGAGCCCACAGCAGGACCCTCAGACCAGGGAAGGCTTTCCCAGGGACATTCACCTGCCAAAGACCCAGCGTGGGGTCTCTGGCAACAGTGACCCCACAGTCTCTGACATCCCCCTCCCCACATCCCTAACTGTTGGCACAGACACCTCTACCTGCAGCAGCACCAGGATCAGGAGAACCCCCATGGGCTCATCTCCTCCTCATAGTTTGCTGATCTCATTAGAATCATGTCTGGGAAAGATGGGAATTTGCCACTTGTCCATGAAAAGAAGAACTGGCATGGTGAGATTAATCACAATTACTCCATCTGGACAAAAAAAATCAAAAACCATTATTTTCTTTCAATGAGCACAAAGAACAAGTTGTTCTTTAAGAACACTATAATTGCAGGCTCTGGACCTAGCTGGCTGTTCCCAGCTCCATCCCACGGTGTCCAGGACACAGGGTTTGCCACCTGGCCCTGCCAGAGGAGCTGGGGCAGCGAGAAGGAGGGCAGAGGTGCTGAGCCCCGGCTTAATTTCTCCATCCAGTTGCATTACAGCTGTAAAGTTCAGACGCTTCACAAGAAATTATCACCAACAGCCGTCAGCACCCGGCCTGTCGGAGCAAGTTAATGATTTGTCACCAGGGCTCTGCCCGCGCGTCACCGCGATTACGGCAGGCTCTGCCAGCAGCCAAAGGTCTCTCCCCCCACACAGAGAGAGGAACAGGCTTTTCATCCAGCCACCTACCCCCAAAAAAAAGCCACACGGGACCCCAGCGCACCCACCCCGCGGGGTCTGTGCCAGCAGCGGGGCAGCCCCGCTGGAGGGCAGGGCCACCCTCACCCCCCTCCCAGGTCTGATCACCCAAGCGTGGGATATTGGGAAAACACCGAGCATTCCGCCTCCACCCCGCCAGAAGCTGCGGGCCCGGGAAGGAGGGAAGTCCCGGGGACTCGCTGGGAACAGGCAGCGCAGCAGTGCCCGACGTGCCCCGGCAGCCGCGGCACAAGGCTCCTGCCCCGTTTCCAAAGCAATTCCCAGAGTCCAAGGCGTGCCAGGATGGCTCCAGGCCCGCCAGCAGCCGCCGCAGAACCCATCGGGGATGGTGTATTTAGAAGGGTATTTCAAACCTCTGCTTAAATAGAAACATCTTCACCTCCCCCCTCCGCAGCCATCGACAAACCGGGTGTGGCTGCAAAGCCGGCCCTGTTTAAGCACAGACATGGTGTTGAGGTCAAGTTTTAAGCCTTTTTGGAGCGGGAGTACCTGTACCTTCCCACACCCTTGTCCCACCACTTTGTTAAGTATGTCCATGAGCAAAGAGGGGTAAAACCAACCCTCCCAACAGAGCAGAGAAGGTAATTCAAGGCACCAATGCAGCCCTGGTGTCCTCCCGAGCTGCCATCCCCATCCGTTTCCACTCACACAGGGACACCACACCAGGGTGAGACTGACCACGTACCCCCAGCTCTGGGTGCTGCTGGGTGCCCACGCACCCTGTCTAGGTGGGGAAACACCAGCTGAACTCCGAGGCAGGCTTGCACTGCTGTAATAGACACTACATTTCTTCTCAACTTCTTTTAATTAGAAGCCAGTCTAATTTAAACCTTCAAAACCAGCACAAGCGTCGGTACGGATGCTGCAATTAAAGTTCTGCAAGTTTCTCTGTGCAGAGGCTCTGCTCCCCCAGCCTGCGGACCGGGGCCAAGGGCAGCTTCGCTCCCAGGCTCTGCCATCTGCGAGCGGCAGCGCGCCCGGCAAAAGCGCCGTCTTAAATCCCGGAGATCTGGAAGTGCGATAAAAAGCCAAATCCCATCAAGCGCTCCCACACCAAACCACAGTGTTGAAGGGAAACCGTCCTCCCAGGAACGGGCTGAGCTGCAGGAGCCGTGCAGCTGTACCGCAGTGCCTGCCCGGCTGCGAGGGCTGAGTAAGGGTTTCAGGTGGGGGAGACAAAGGGGTGAGTTAATGGGATTAGGGCAGCGCCGAATGATAGACTGAAATGCGGCACCAGGACCAGAGGGGACATTCCCCAAGGCCCCCGGTGCAGCCCGGCCACGATTCCCCCGCGCTGCCGCGGACGCTCCAGGCACGGTGCACAAACTAGTCGCACACCCAGCCCCAGGGGACCCCTCCCAGCAGCCCGGCTCGTCCCCTCACCGCCCCCCCGGGGATGAACGCGCTTCCTGGAGCCGGCAAGGACACGGCACATCGCCCAGACAATAGACTGTAACGCCATTGTCTGAGGGAGGGCCCCGCACGGCCGCCCCACCTTCCCCCAGCGCCCTGAGCCCTGGGGACCCCACGTCTGTCCCTGCTCCGGCACAGCAGACACGGAGCAAGGAGGGAGCACAACCCTCAGCCACCGCTGCCAAGAGCTCTGTGCGTCCCCGTCCTGATGGCCAACTTGTTTAAGCCAAATTAGCAATAAAATGGGTTTTTCATGACGCTTCATGGAAATCCTCCAAAACAATGAGCGATCACAGCCTTCAGATGTGCAAACACAGTTCCAGAGGGTGCCCTGCACCCTTCCAACCAGCTCCGACACCCACAAGGACACAGGAAAGGGACCCCTATAATTTTCTCATCCCTGTTTCCGGCTGGGCCGGACACTCCGAGAGCGGAGCCTGGAGCAGCCCCCGCGGACACTGCACCTGCCCTGGCTGCGGCTGACAGCCCGGAGCAAACGCCCCCGGCACCGCTCCAGCCCCATCCCCGCGGCAGCTGGCAGGGAGCCGCTGCGCCCCCGGCTCCCCACCAGCCGATGGCAGACGGACACCAGACCCGCGAGCTGGTCAGGGCTGGCACCAGCGCCAAAACCAGCACGACGTGGGCTGGAGGAGGAGGTGAAGCGACTGAGGGGGCTGTCACAGGGCGTTCCCAGCCCCCACCACCCTGCTGGTATGGGGAAGCTGACAAAGGAACAGCAAACCAGACATGGGACTCAGCCAGGCACCCCAACAGCGTTACGGGGAAGGCAGGGGTGCAGGGACTTCCAGCCTGGCCGGAGAGGGTGCAGGCTGATGCCCTCACACCCGTGCAGGTCACCCTGTCCCGTCCCCAGCAGCAGCCGTGCCCTCCTGAGCGTTCATGCTCCTCTCCCAGCACACGTCTCCCCGCGTTGCTCGTATGACAGCCCACGTTTGCCTTCTCCGGGCAACTCCCAGCAACATTTCAGCATTATCCTTTCATGTGCGCTGTAAACCTGATTAATTAAGCTAATCACTCAGCTAACGCAATTAGCGCACTCTCTCCTCTCCAAACATCAGACAAACAGCCAAGTTTCGCTCCCCCCGCCGTTTCCCGGTGCGGATGTCCGCTGTCAGGGGCTCAGCTAGGACCCCATGTCTGCACTGTGCCCAGCACCCGTAACCCGCGGGGGGCTGTCGGGGTGATATCAGGTCACCCGCATTCCCCTCGGCCCTCTCAGCCCCCAGATCTCACCTGCCCGGCGGTGAGCAAAGGGTAGCCCCGGCCCCGCGGGTAGGGACGGCGATGTCGAGGCGATCCGAGGTGGCCTCGAAAGCCGTACGCGGTGTCCCCAGGTGTGACTCTGGGCACGGAGCAGCCCGGTTTGCGTAAGAGCCCCACAGCACCGGGCGAGCGCCGTGCCAGGGCCTCGCCCGCCCGCCCAGCGGCAGCTCCGGGCGGGGCCGGGGACAGAGCCGCCGCCTCGCACAGGAGCGCGGAGCAGGAACTCCTAAACTGGCTCCCGCAACACCGAGAAGGAGCCGGGACAACCCGCGGCAGCCGGGCTGCTCATGGGGGAAGCCCCGGGAACCCGCCCAACTGGTCCTGCACAGGACCGGCCGAGCTCCCGGGCAGCACACGGGGAGCCCTGCCCCAGACGGCGGCAGCGGGGCCGAGCCGGGACGCCCGGTGCTGTCCGGCCCGGACACCCAGGTCCTCTCCGCCCCGAGCGCAGCCGCACCCCAGCCCCGCACGGCGGAGTCCGCACAGCCCCGGTGCAGCTCAGCCCGGAACGACCGATGGCCACAGCCCTGGCCCCGTTCCGGCCGCCCCAACTCCGCTCACCGGACCGCTCCCCGCCGCGATCTCCGCCAGCCCGGTCCTTCGGACCCGTCCCCGCTCACCGGAGCGATCCCTGCCCGGTTCCGCCGGCCTACTGCCGCTAACCGCCGCCCCCCCATGCCCGATGCTCGTTGACTCGGCTCCACTCACCGTCGCTCCCCGTGCCCGGTGCCCCGCCCCGCTCACCGTCGCTCCCCGTGCCCGGTGCGCCAGTCCCGCTCACCGCCGCTCCCCGTGCCCGATACCTCGGCCACACTCACCGTCCCTCCCCGCCCGGTCCCGGTGCCCCAGCCCCGCTCACCGTCGCTCTCCGCCGCCCGTCCGCTCCTGCCCGAACAAAAGGCGAGCAGCGCCCCGCGCACCGCCCCGCCCGCCGCAGGCCCCGCCCCCGCACCGCCCCCTCGTTATTGGACACCGTGCACGTCCATCAACCGCTGGGCCCGCCGGGCCCCGCCCCCGCCGGACGTGTTTATCCGCTGCCCATTGGCGGGGGCGCGGCCGCCCCGCCCCCCGCCCGCAGGTGATTGGACAGCGGGGCGGGGCGCGCGGGGCGCGGCGGGGGCGGGGCGAGGGCGCGACCACGAGGGGACCACCTGGGTGACGTCAGTGGGCGCGGCCAGGTGGGGCCGGGAGCCGCCCCTGGGCAGGGCCGGGGGCGCGGGGACCCCCGGGCCGTGCGGGGACCCCCCGAGGCAGGAGCGCGGGGGCGGAAGGAAGCGGCGTTCGGGAAGGGCTCGGGGCTGCTGGCGCTGCTGGCGCTGCGTCAACCCGGTGCCCGCCGGACCGGTCCAGCCGGGTGCTGCCGCCGCGTCCCGGGCGAAGCCGCCGTCACCCAGTGCCGGAGTCATCCGCTGGATACGTCCCAGCCCACCTCAGGACCCCCAGGTGTGGGGAGCAGGAGGATTCTGCCCCGGTGAGGATGAGGAGAGACTATCCTGCACCCCCGCTGCCTGCACGGTTCCCTGGCACGTCTGGCTGTGAGCGCTGCCAGGCGGGGATTCTCAGCTCCGAAGGGAGGTGAGAGACAGAGCTTCCACCGCCCCTGCAAGAAAAAGGGAATTAATTCATGGCTGTGCGCTGAGCGGGAGATCCGGAGCACAGCGAGAGAGCTCTCGGCACAAGGAAATGGGCACACGGCACAGCACGGCGTGACATGGCAGGGCAGAGCACAGCGCAGCTGAGGTGTCAGCCAGAAAGCTCATTCACGCTCCCCTCTTGGTCAAGGTCGAGGGTGTCAGGGAAGCGCGACGATGCCTTCAGCCTGTAACCCATCGCTTCCTGCACCTCGCCCCTGCATACCCCTGCATCCCTCCTCCATGTCCCCAATCAGTCACTCTGTATCCCATCTCTGCACCCCTGGCACTGCCCTGCAGCTCGACTCTGCGGCATGGGGGACAGGATGGTGGCCATGCTCACCGTCACAGCCACTGCTGGGGTCACACCACCTCTCCCAGAGCTGCTGCTCCTGCCTGGCACTCGCAGGTGTGAAGGGTGCAGTGAACACCTGCACATCCAGCGGCTGCAGGTGGGAGCAGGGAAAGGACCCCGGGCACGCCAGCTCACGGCTACAAGGGGCTTTGCATGGTGCCAGTAGATCAGTAGGAGCAAGGAGCTGTCTTCTCCGCATGAATGTGGGGCTGGGGTGGGGACACAGTGCCCAGGTGTGCGTCAGAGCAGGGCGGAGGCCCCGCGGGTCCAGTGCCACCCTCGCCCAGCTGTTGGGAAGATCCGCAGGCCTTTATCCCCTGGGCTGCTGTGCCAGCGCTGGGCTGAGCGCTTCTGGCTCATCCGTTTGCGAGTGCCGCCGGCCACACCCCACCAGGCTGGCACTCCCCTCCCGAGGTGGCTGTGACCCATCGGTGACAAACCCCACTCCTCCCAAGTGATAGGACAGTCCTGTCCCAGGGCAGTGGGTGCTCCCAGCACTGCCTCCCTGAACCCTGAGCTTTGCCCACGGGTCTGGGGGCTCAGCCCCTGCTCCCGCCCGGTGCCCTGCAGAGCTGGAACATCCCCGGTGAACAGGGGTTCCAGGCGGGGCAGGGTGAGGTGCTGGCAGCCTCTTGCCACCCCTTTCCTTCCATTCCCATCCCTTCCCTTCCCTTCCCCGGGGCCAACGCTGTGATTCAGCCTCTCGGTTTCAGTCCTCGTAGCCAATTTCCATGCGGAGCGGGAACACGGCAGGGAGGAGCGAGCGGCCTCACGCTGCCCGACGCCTCGTGCCGAGGACTGGCATAGGCTTGCCAGCACCAACGGCGACCCCCAGTGGGCCCCAAAACGCCCTGATGCAGAGGCAGGAGGCAGGTCATCCCACCCTGCCACCCCCTCACCTTCATCAAGGGATGCAGGCTGCACCCTCCATTCCAGGAGCAGGATGATGCATCCCCAAGGAGCAGTGTCATGGTGCTGCACCCCAAAACAACCACCACGTCATGCATATCACACCCCAAAGACCCATATGGGGTAGGACATGCTGCCCTGCAGCCCCCTGCAGCTCCCTCCTGCCCCTACCCCACCTGACAGCCTCCCCTGCACAATGGGGAGGTTATGGATACCAGTTGGGGTCCCCCTCAGGGAACCCAGAGCCTCACAGAAGCCTGGCTGCTCTCATGGCCTCCATGGGTCCCCAGCCCCACAAGCTCTCCCAGGTCATCTGTGGGGACATCCAGGCCTGAGCTCATCCCTTCCTCTCCCACAGGAGGGCCTCTCCCACCCTGAGCTCCCGGATCCCACGGTGGCAGTGCAAGGAAGGTGGAGGCAGCTGTGAAAAGACCAGTCTGGATTTTATTAAAAGTTCAGCACCAGTAAATATATAAAAAGAGCAACTGTGCAAGAGGGGAAATCTTAAATTAATGGAGCTTAAGGCTAGAGAAGGCTGGTGTGGCAAAAATTAAAGGCACGGGCAGGGCAAGGGCGCCACAGCCACACGAGGCTGCAGCCCCATGGTGACATAGGGACATGGCACACCAGGAGACCCCTGTAGCACCAGGCCAGGGAGTCCAAGGAGACCTGGGCTATAGGAGCTGGCAGATTGCCTGGAAGGCTGGAGGAACAGGAGCAGGAGCCTCAGGGAGCCTCAGGGAGCGCAGGATCGGGGGCAGGACCAGCTCCAGCAGCATTGTGCATTGCTCCCAAAGCAGGGGTAGCCTCCCAAGCCCCTCAAGACAACACAGGGGTCGATCCTGGTGCATCATCCAGCTGAGAGACACAGAAAACCCCAGTGCTGTGAGGCATCACTGCTGGTCAGGGCACCTGGGGCATTGAGGGCAGGGGTAGCCCAGGCTCCTGGGCAGACAGGGACATTCAGGGCTGCTGGTGTTCCATGAATGGGAATTGGGCTGTGCCAGGGCAGCAGACATCCAGGTGGCAAAGGCAGCCCTGCTGCAGGACGCTAGGCAGGATCAGCCCCTCCCCATGAGGGTGCATCTCCTACCGGTGGCTGGGAGGAGCCCAAAGCCCGATGTCCCCAAGATGGCATCACAGAGCCACCACCATCCAGCTCAGTTGGTGCTGGGTTCCCCTTCACCTGGCTCATCATAGGATCTCTGCAAACAAGGAGAGTTTGGTGGCACCAGGAGTGCAGGCAGCAGACCCCCCACACCGTACAGCACAGCCCCCAGCCCTGGTATCAGGAAGAACCTTGGTCATCTTTGTCTCCTTTGGTCTTGGGTTCCTGCCACCACTCTGCGAAGAATCCCTCCTCGTAGTCACCTTCACCCTCGAACTCGCCATCAGAGGGCAGGTCCAGCACCTCTGGCCCCTCACCACCATCCACCTCCATCTGCAGCACAGGAGGGCAGGAGGAGGCAGGGGGGCTCAGCAGCCTCCTCTGCAGCCTCTGCTCCAGGGCTGGTTTGGGGAGGTCCGACTCCCCAACCTGAGGAAGATCCCTGCAGCACCCACACACAGACACCACCCAGCACCCCCAAAAGCACACCCCACAAAGCCCGTCAGGTACCTCATCATCATCCTGCAGATACTGCCGGGCGAATTCCAGCATCTTCTTCTGAGCGGCCGTCTGGTTGTGGTACCGCACGGCTTCCTGGGCACGCCAGGGGAGAGGAGGGGCTGTGTCAGCCCCTTCTCTGGTCGGTGCAGGGCCACGGGACGGGGGGATGGGGGGGGCCTCACCGGCCGCGGCTCGAAGTCCTCGTCCCGCAGGCGCCAGCGCTCACGGTGGAAGCGGTAATACACCAGGTTCTGCTGCATCACCGTGTCACCAGGGTCGAAGAGCATGTAGCTGGCGACACTGCGCACCGCGTCCTGCACGTCGTTCACTGCGGGGAGCAGCGCCAGCTGACGCGGGGGTGACACCTTTCCCAGGCCCCACAGCACCCCAGGGTGCCCCAGGGCGCAGTCCCCCGCTCCCGCGGGCACTCACGCTTGTAGTAAGCGAACTGCAGGTAGTGGTACATGGTGGCCACAAACTTCTCCACGAAGTAGCCGCCCACGTTGGGGGTGAGCTCGGTCTCGCAGTCCACCTTGCATTGCAGCACGCTCACAAAGTGGTCTGGGGGGGGAGATGCCGGGGGTTGCACCACTGATCACCTCCCCAAATCTGCCGCCCCCCACCAAGCCCTGCACTACCTGCGATGGCAGGGTAGAAGTCCTTGAACTCCTGAAGCTCATAGGCACCCTCACAGCCTGCCAGACAGTCTTCATACGCTTTGTAGTACTCAGCCAGAGCCTGCTCCATGTCGGCTGCACTGCTCCGGAAATCCCCGTTGTTGTACAGCTTCACTGACCGCACGAATATCGGCTGCCGAGGACCACTGCTTAGTGAGGGAGAGCTGCTTCCCTCGGGCTTTGGCAGGACCAGGCATGCTTCGAGCCCTGGGGAGCCCCTCTCCTGCCCCAGCCCCATCCCCTCCTTACCTCATAGGGCTGAGCTTCCAGGTCAACCAGGTATTCATCCACATCCAGCATCGTCCTGTAGTAGTTCAGGTACCTCAAGGTCATCTCATGCTTGGGGTTTTTCTGCAGGAAGGTGTGGGCAGCAGACACCGCTTTCTCGATCTTATTTGACTGTTGGAGGGAGGAGAACCCAGTGCAGAGACCTGCTGCAGGACAGCCTGAGCAATGCTGCAGCCAAGGGGGGCTCAGCACCCAGCCAGACCCCTGGGCTGCAGGACAGAGGGGTGATCCTTGTGGGGAACAGCCCTGAACCCACACTGCACAGACAGGATCTGGAAACATGGACATTGCAGGTAACTGCAGCCACACCAACTTCCTGGATGTGCCCATGGTGGGTGCAGGAACAGCTCAGCCCCTCATGAGCTCCCACATCCAGCCAGGAGTGATCCACGTGGTGTGAGGTGGATCCATGTGGTGTGGGTTTGACCCACATATCCACTACTCTCCATCAGACCTGGCTGCTGCCCCTGATGCTTTATGGGCTCTCGGGTTGCAGCATCAGGGGGTGAGACAGCAGGGTGGGAGGGTGGTTTGAACAACCCGTCCATGAAATGGGTTTGGGCCAGAGCAGCAAGAGGAAAAGGCATTAAGGATGAAGCCAGGCAGTCCCTCAGCACTGCCAGGTGAGTGGGGCTGCAGCACTGAGTGCTAAAACAGCACCCACAGAGGCAGGCAGCCAGGGACCAGGACCCTGCCCAGAGGACTGTGCCCTGCCAGAGACACTCTGGCCAATACATGGGCAGCTGAGGGGGATGCCTTATGAAACCTCCCTTCACGAAACCTCCCTCCACGTCTGCACTGTGAAGCTGAGCAAGTCCTCCTTTCTAATGGAGCATCCAGACACGTGTCCCATCATAATCACAGAGGCACAGGACTCTCCAGCTCAGGCCCCTCAGCTGGGGCAGCCCCTCTGTGCTCTCCCCAGGCAATGCTCTGCCTGTCCAGGGANTTTGGTCTTGGGTTCCTGCCACCACTCTGCGAAGAATCCCTCCTCGTAGTCACCTTCACCCTCGAACTCGCCATCAGAGGGCAGGTCCAGCACCTCTGGCCCCTCACCACCATCCACCTCCATCTGCAGCACAGGAGGGCAGGAGGAGGCAGGGGGGCTCGGCAGCCTCCTCTGCAGCCTCTGCTCCAGGGCTGGTTTGGGGAGGTCCGACTCCCCAACCTGAGGAAGATCCCTGCAGCACCCACACACAGACACCACCCAGCACCCCCAAAAGCACACCCCACAAAGCCCGTCAGGTACCTCATCATCATCCTGCAGATACTGCCGGGCGAATTCCAGCATCTTCTTCTGAGCGGCCGTCTGGTTGTGGTACCGCACGGCTTCCTGGGCACGCCAGGGGAGAGGAGGGGCTGTGTCAGCCCCTTCTCTGGTCGGTGCAGGGCCACGGGACGGGGGGATGGGGGGGGCCTCACCGGCCGCGGCTCGAAGTCCTCGTCCCGCAGGCGCCAGCGCTCACGGTGGAAGCGGTAATACACCAGGTTCTGCTGCATCACCGTGTCACCAGGGTCGAAGAGCATGTAGCTGGCAACGCTGCGCACCGCGTCCTGCACGTCGTTCACTGCGGGGAGCAACACCAGCTGACGTGGGGGTGACACCTTTCCCAGGCCCCACAGCACCCCAGGGTGCCCCAGGGCGCAGTCCCCCGCTCCCGCGGGCACTCACGCTTGTAGTAAGCGAACTGCAGGTAGTGGTACATGGTGGCCACAAACTTCTCCACGAAGTAGCCGCCCACGTTGGGGGTGAGCTCGGTCTCGCAGTCCACCTTGCATTGCAGCACGCTCACAAAGTGGTCTGGGGGGAGATGCTGGGTGTTGCACCACTGATCACCTCCCCAAATCTGCCGCCCCCCACCAAGCCCTGCACTACCTGCGATGGCAGGGTAGAAGTCCTTGAACTCCTGAAGCTCATAGGCACCCTCACAGCCCGCCAGACAGTCTTCATACGCTTTGTAGTACTCAGCAAGAGCCTGCTCCATGTCGGCTGCACTGCTCCGGAAATCCCCGTTGTTGTACAGCTTCACTGACCGCACGAATATCGGCTGCCGAGGACCACTGCTTAGTGAGGGAGAGCTGCTTCCCTCGGACTTTGGCAGGACCAGGCATGCTTCGAGCCCTGGGGAGCCCCTCTCCTGCCCCAGCCCCATCCCCTCCTTACCTCATAGGGCTGAGCTTCCAGGTCAACCAGGTATTCATCCACATCCAGCATCGTCCTGTAGTAGTTCAGGTACCTCAAGGTCATCTCATGCTTGGGGTTTTTCTGCAGGAAGGTGTGGGCAGCAGACACCGCTTTCTCGATCTTATTTGACTGTTGGAGGGAGGAGAACCCAGTGCAGAGACCTGCTGCAGGACAGCCTGAGCAATGCTGCAGCCAAGGGGGGCTCAGCACCCAGCCAGACCCCTGGGCTGCAGGACAGAGAGGTGATCCTTGTGGGGAACAGCCCTGAACCCACACTGCACAGACAGGATCTGGAAACATGGACATTGCAGGTAACTGCAGCCACACCAACTTCCTGGATGTGCCCATGGTGGGTGCAGGAACAGCTCAGCCCCTCATGAGCTCCCACATCCAGCCAGGAGTGATCCACGTGGTGTGAGGTGGATCCATGTGGTGTGGGTTTGACCCACATATCCACTACTCTCCATCAGACCTGGCTGCTGCCCCTGATGCTTTATGGGCTCTCGGGTTGCAGCATCAGGGGGTGAGACAGCAGGGTGGGAGGGTGGTTTGAACAACCCGTCCATGAAATGGGTTTGGGCCAGAGCAGCAAGAGGAAAAGGCATTAAGGATGAAGCCAGGCAGTCCCTCAGCACTGCCAGGTGAGTGGGGCTGCAGCGCTGAGTGCTAAAACAGCACCCACAGAGGCAGGCAGCCAGGGACCAGGACCCTGCCCAGAGGACTGTCCCCTGCCAGAGACACTCTGGCCAACACATGGGCAGCCGAGGGGGATGCCTTATGAAACCTCCCTTCACAAAACCTCCCTCCACGTCTGCACTGTGAAGCTGAGCAAGTCCTCCTTTCTAATGGAGCATCCAGACACGTGTCCCATCATAATCACAGAGGCACAGGACTCTCCAGCTCAGGCCCCTCAGCTGGGGCAGCCCCTCTGTGCTCTCCCCAGGCAATGCTCTGCCTGTCCAGGGAGACCTTGGGGCACCAGGACTACACAAGGTGGGGTGTAGAGGGACACAAGCACAGGGTCGTCCTGCCTGATGTGTCCCAGATGATGCTGACGTGCCACGGCTCAGGAGCAGGATGGAGGAGCTGGTGGGGGATGCCAGATGGGGAGTGAAGGAAAGGGGAAGCACCTGATAGCAGGGTGTAGGATGGAGGGGAGCAGGGGAGCAGAGACAGACGGGAGTGGGGTTCAGGACGGGCAGATCAGAGGGTGCATGCAGGCTGACAGTGTAGGATGGGGTCGCAGGATGGGGATGCACAATGGGGTGTCGAAGAGGAGATATCGGATGAGTGGCACAGGATGAGACACGGGGAGGCGTGTGCCCAGTCAGAGGGCAGAGTGAAGGGGCGCAGGATGGAGGGGGAAGATCAGTGGTGCAGGACAGAGGAGCAGGACCCCCCCCACCCCTGTCCCCTGCCATTTGCACCGCCTCACCTTGAAGAGCGCGTAGTGCAGGTACTGGTAGGGCTGGCGGCGCTGGAAGTCGCGCAGGGTCTGCGCCGGCGGGTAGCGCAGCTGGAACACGGGCAGCTCCCGCTTGCAGGCGCGCAGGCAGCCGGCGCGGAGCAGCAGCCGCTCGAAGAGCCTCAACTCCCGCTCCCACTCCCACGCGGGGTCCCGCTCCCCGCGGTGCTCCTCGGCGAGACCCTCCCCCGCGGGGGGCTC
>VWYE01026675.1:87235-109496 GCA_013398995.1 Alaudala cheleensis
AGAGAGAGAGAGAGAGAGAGAGTAAATAATGAGAGAGGAAAGGGAAAAATAAAAAGAGGAGAGTACAAATAGAGGAAAAGGAGGGAGAGGGGGAAGAATATAAATTTTAAAAGGAGGGGAAAAGTAGGAAAAACAAAGGAGGGTAAAAGAATAACCCCTCCCGCCGTGGATCGTTCTCTGCCGCGGTGTCAGTCCTCGGCGCGGCGGGGGGAGCGCGGCGGGGCCCGGACACGTCTACAGAAATTCCAAGAGGGCCGGGCTGGGCGGGCGGAGGGGAAGGGAAAGCGAAGGCAAGGGGCGTCCCGGGCAGGAAAGGGGCGTCCTGAACCCCCCCTCCCTCCTCTTTCCCTTCCGCCGCCTCAGCCCCAGCGCCATGGCCACGGCCGCGGGCAGCCGCTGCCTCCTCCTCCTCCTCATCCTCCTCCTCCTGGGCGTCCTGGGGGCCCCGGCGCTGGGCGACCCCGGCCCCTTAGAAGACGTGGTGATAGACAGATACTATATTCCCAAAATCTGCCTGCGGGAGGCGCAGATGGGGGATTTCATTCGCTACCACTACAATGGGACCTTTAAAGATGGGAAAAAGTTTGACTCCAGGTATCGCCGTGCCGGCTGCATGCGGGGGGCAGCTGCGGCGGGACCCTGCATGCCTTCCCCCAGCCCCCAGCCCGCATGCCGGGGCAGGCAGGCAGCTGCGGGGACCCCGCATGCCTTCCCCCAGCCCCGGGGCAGGGGCAGCCAGGCCGGAGCAGGCAGCTGCCTGCTCCAAACAGCGCCCAGCCCCCCCGGCTTTGAACCACGGAGGGCTTTTGGTGGGTGCTGGGCTAACACAGGGAGCCCTGGACACGTGTCAGCCTGAAGCGAGCCCCCGACCCAGGCTGCAGCCCCGTTCTGTAGCCCCTGGGTTGTGCCCACAGGAGCTCCCAGCCTTTTAGGGAACTTCAGATCCACAGAGCTATGGGATCGCCTGTCCAGGGCACAGGCATGATTTGGCCCTGATTGGCACGCTCTGCACTCAGGAACACGTATCTACATGTGCTGCACAGGCAGGAAAATGCTTAAAGCACTTTGAGACGTGGCAGTGGCAAAACCCTTCATTATCCCAGAGGCTTTGCTCTGCTGGGCTCAGTGTTCCTTGGCCCCTGCATCCTCCCTGCTCTGCTCATGCTGGCTGGGAATCAGGGCTGGGGCAGCCCCTGGTTTGCAGCACCATGAGCAGGGAGGAGAACTGGGGACACAGAAACAACTGGAGCCATGCTGGGGCTCAGCTCCAGCACCAGGTATCAATAAAAATTTCCCAGGCAGGTGGTTTTTTGGAGCTCTGAAAAGCAAAGGGGTTCACAGTTTGATGTGTCTTATCTTTCTTGTGAGCATCAATGGAGGAGAAAGTAACTGCAGTGGGAGCCTGGGAACACTCACTGCTAAGAGAATTCTCTGCCAGGAGGACATCTGCTGCCCCGGTAGTTTCCTGGAGTATTTTAAGGTTTAAAAATAAAAACAAATTTGCAGTTTAAAAATGAGGCTGAGACATCATCTTTCCTCATTACTGTGTAAAGTTCCAATGTGCTGTATACAAAATAATTTGGAAGCAGCAGGAAGCCCCAGAGCCTCCAGCCCAGCTCAGTGGGTGAGATCTGAGGAGGGTGTGGATGGCTTCTGGGGGTGCAGGATCACACTGAAGTCCTGACCAGTGCCCCTGGAGCCAGCTGCCCTTCAGCAGCATGGGATTGAGCCCACTACCATCCATGTTTTTGAGCTATGGGCTCTGCCTGTAACACAGGGCCCCACAGGCTGGGACGGCAGACCTGCACACTGAGGAGGGGCCAGCCCTCTCCCTCCGCTCTGCCCCACCAGCACTGGCAGCTTCGGGAGCTTCATCCTTTATCTCACCTCTGATGGGTGTGTCCCTTTGCCCCAGCTATGACCGAGGGGCCACGGTGGCCGGCGTGGTGGGCGTTGGCCGGCTGATCACGGGCATGGACCGGGGGCTGCAGGGCATGTGCGTCAACGAGCGGCGTCACCTCATCGTGCCGCCCCACCTGGGCTACGGCAGCATCGGCGTGGGTAAGGGGCCCTGGCACAGGGGGCTGAGGGAGCAAACCCCCCAGGGCTGGCCTCAGCAGGGACAGGGCTCCAGTGTCCCCCCAGCAGATGTGGCCTAAGGGTGGCTCTATGGCCAGGGAGAGTGGTGCTGAAGTAGGGCTTCCCTGCGAATGAGGGGTCCTGCCCCCAGCCAGACTGTGATGTTTTCCCGGGGGAGGGTATGGGTCTCCAGCAGCCCTGAGTAGTGGTGGCTTCAGGGGACAGAGCCCATGGCTGGCCTGGGCTCAGTGTTGGTCCCACTAATTGGTGCTCCGTCCTTGCTGCTGCCCCTTTAGCGGGGCTGATCCCCCCAGATGCCACCCTGTACTTCGATGTCGTCATGCTGGACATCTGGAACAAGAATGACAAGCTGCAGATCACCACCCTGTCCAAACCCGAGCGCTGCAACCGCACGGTGGAGAACTCGGACTTTGTGCGGTACCACTACAATGGCACACTGCTGGATGGGACCCCCTTCGACTCCAGGTACGGGCCACTGGGATGCACCCTGGCCTCAGGGCACAGGCCTGTGGGGCTGGGATGCACCCTCTGCCTTGACACTGGCCACTAGGGGTGTCTGGGACCCAGGGACACCAGGCTGGGCACACAGCCCGATCCAGCCTCACCCTGTACTCCCACCCCACTCCCCAGCAGGGCTGGTGCAGCTCCATGACCCCCCAAACCAGCCTCTGGCACAGCACTGCTCTGGCTGGGGCTGCTGGTGTGGCCCCAGAGCCATCCCCACCCTCATTCTCCACCACCAGCTACAGCAAGGGCAGCACCTATGACACCTACGTGGGCACTGGGTGGCTGATCAAGGGCATGGACCAAGGGCTGCTGGGCATGTGTGCTGGGGAGAAGAGGAGCATCATCATCCCACCATTCCTGGCCTATGGGGAGAAGGGCTACGGTGAGCCAGGCACCACCCCGTTGTGCCAGCCCCTTCCCTCCCAGCCCTGACCAGAGCCCCCTGGTGTAGAAGGACTCTCCTTCAGGCTGACCTGTGTCCTCTCCCAGGGACCGTCATCCCACCGCAGGCATCGCTGGTGTTCAGCGTGCTGCTGGTGGATTTCCACAATCCCAAGGATGGTGTCTTCCTGGAGCACCTGGAGGTGCCGGAGTCCTGCAAGCGCCGGGCTGTGACCGGGGACTTTGTCCGCTACCACTACAATGGGACACTCATGGATGGGACACTCTTTGACTCCAGGTGTGGGAGGAAGTGGCCACATTGGGAGAGCCCCTGATGTCCTTCCTGCCTCTCAGCTGCAAGGAAAGGCTGGAGAGGGGACAATGAGCATGAAATAGGCTAAAAAGGGCAATATCTGTTTGTTGCATCTCTTGGAGCAAGGGTTGGTTCCTGGGGGAGTAGGAGAGGCTGGGAGAAGGGGTTTGGGTTGGGGTATAGGGGCTGGGAGGATTGATGGTGCTGGGGGTTCTCCTGCTGCAGTTACTCTCGCAATGAGACCTACAACACCTACATTGGGAAGGGCTACATCATCCCTGGCATGGATCAGGGGCTGCAGGGGGTCTGCATGGGAGAGCGGCGCCGAGTGGTCATCCCCCCACACCTGGCTTACGGGGAGAACGGTGCAGGTAAGTGTGCAGAGGGCTTTGAGGGACGGGCACACCAAGAGGTGTGGGAAGGAGAAGGGAAAAGCTTCACCGGCTCTGCAGCAGCTTTCTTCATCCTCCTCTTCCAGGAGATAAAATTCCCGGCTCAGCCGTGCTCATCTTTGACGTCCACGTCATCGACTTCCACAACCCTGAGGACCCGGTGGAGATCGAGACCGTGTTCCGGCCCGAGGGCTGCAATGTCACCACCCGCCACCGCGACTTTGTGCGCTACCACTACAACTGCTCCTTGCTGGATGGCACCCGGCTCTTCTCCTCGTGCGTGCCCCGAGCATTCCCGTCCTTCCTGGGGCCACACCCTGGCTGGCACCGAGCTGGGGGTGGGCAGGCATCGGGCAGCACAGGGACCATCTGCTCTGCAACAGCCAGTGCTGGAGATCGGCCACAGGGCAGCAGGATGGGGCAGCAGGAAGGAGGGTTAAAGGGACACAGTGGGATGGACGTGGCCATGGAATGGAGGGTGTGGAACTTCATGGCATACCAGGATGGAGGATGTGGGATTCCGGGCCATGTTGGGATAGAAGGATTGGGATTTCAGGTCCAAGGGACTTTTCTTACCTGTGCTGTTTCCTCTGTGCCTCCTGCAGCTATGACTACGGGAAGCCCCAGGAGGTAACTCTGGGGGCCAACAAGGTGATCGAGGGGCTGAACAGTGGCCTCCTGGACATGTGTGCAGGGGAGAGGCGGGTGCTCATCGTCCCCCCACACCTGGGCCACGGGGAGAGCGGAGGTAGGGGAGTGGCAGCAAACATGTGCAATGCAAACTGGGTGGTTCAGCCTTGCTGGGCCCCTGCTGGGCTCCACTGCCCCTTGCCCTGCCACAGCTGTGGGGCTCAGGGCCCAGGCTTTGCCTTGCTCCTCATGATGCTGGAGCCTTTGCTGTGTTTCCAGCCCGGGGGGTGCCTGGCAGCGCTGTGCTCCGCTTCGAGGTGGAGCTGATCTCCATGGAGGAGGGGGTTCCCGAGGGCTACCTCTTCATCTGGCACGGGGAGCCACCAGCCAGCCTGTACGAGCAGATGGACCTCAACAAGGACGGGGGGATCCCTGCTGAGGAGGTGAGTGGGTCCCAAACGGTGGGGTGCCCCCACCCTTGGCAGCAGCACTTGGAGGACACTGCTGCCCCAGGGCACTTGGGAGCCTACAGAGCTGTGCTGCTCAGCAGGGCCAGCCAAAGCACTGCTGCTGGGTGTGGGCACTGTCCCCGAGGGCAGTCCCTGCCTGTCTTTGTCATGGGCCATGGTCTCCCTGCCCTGCCTGGTGCTGGCTGCACAGAACCAAGCAGCATCTCTCCCCTCTCCCCTCTCCAGTTCTCCACCTTCATCAAGACCCAGGTGGCAGAGGGGAAAGGCCGCCTCATGCCCAGCTCTGACCCAGAGAAAGTCATTGCTGACATGTTCCAGAACCAGGACCGGAACCAGGACGGGAAGATCACACCCGACGAGCTGAAGCTCAAGTCGGATGAGGACCAGGAGAAGATTCATGAGGAGCTCTGAGGAGCAGTCCCCACTGTTCCTGGAGACAGGACTCATCCTTGCCATGTCATGGCTGGTCTTCCACCCCGGGAATCTGCCCCTGCCCCTCCCCAGTCCTGGAGGGGGCTGGGTTTTGATTTTCACCTCTTATTAACTGAGGGTATTTTGATGTGTTCTCCTGAGCAGGAAAACTCAGCCCTCAGGTAATAAACCCAGACAAGAAGATGTCCCCTCCCTAAACCCCTTCATCCTCCACCAGTGACTGCAAATCCAGCTCCAGCCCCCTCACCTGTCTGTGCTGCCTCGGGCCTCAGGGGACAGGCAGGATTTAGGTTTTTTTTTTTTTTTAGTTTAGGGTTGGGGATTGCGTTTTTTATATAAACACTTAAAATTCTTTACAGAAGAAAGAGAAGCCTTTTGTCCCAGTCCCTGCTCNCCCCTCACCTGTCTGTGCTGCCTCGGGGGACAGGCAGGATGTTGTTTGTTTTTTTTTTTTTAGTTTAGGGTTGGGGATTGCGTTTTTTATATAAACACTTAAAATTCTTTACAGAAGAAAGAGAAGCCTTTTGTCCCAGTCCCTGCTCTGCCCCTGCTGCCATCCTCCCTGGAACAAGAGGCTGAAGGGGGCTCAGGTTCCCAGGGTGAAACCCCAATACTCTGCAGGTATCTGCCCTTCCAAAAGTCTGGGCCCCCTGGAACTGTGGGACCTGGCAAACCCCTCATCAGCTGGGAGAAGGGAAACAGACCCTCATCCCCCAGCCCTCAGGGAGCAGCACTGTGCCCCTTCACTCCCTCCCCACCTCCCAGCCCCCAATGATTGAGTCAAATCAGACCCATTTAGTTTCAGTGCCTAAATGCAGGTCACAGCCTTGGGAGTGCTCAGGTCCTCCTGCTGGGACCAGCACAGCTCTGGCACTTTCCAGCTCCCAAAGCCTCTGCAGTTGTCCTCAACAGCGACAGAAGAAATGCAGGAGCACAGCAGTGCAGAGCAAACCCCTCAAACAGGGACTCTGCCTTTCACCAAATAAATAATTTCTCCAGGTTTCCAAGGAGTTTGACTGTGTTTGGTTACTTTGCCATGAAACATTCCCATGTGCTGGGGTAGAGGCACAGCTTCACCAGAACCCAGGGGGATTCCAGGCTCCAGCATCCTCTGGGTCTGGCAGGAAAAACCAAAATTTCTGCCTGGGATCCTCCACCAAAGCCAACAGAGCTTCAGCTGCAGCACCCAGGAGGGAGGGGGCTCTGGTGGGATGGGGAGCAGAAGCAGCTGCCAGCACCAATCCAGGGAACACAGCAGCTCCAGCCCCTCAGTGCTGCACACAAATCACCCGTGACCCAGCTTTAGCCAATTATGATTTTTATTCCAAAATAGAGAACAAATCTGCTCTTCCCAAAGTCCCACATAATCAGAAGTTACACAGCAATAAAATGGTCTTTTCCCTATGGCTGCTCTGAGAGCCCAGGATCACCACAGAAATTTAGTACACAAACATGGTCAGGTAAAACATTGCTTAAAATTCCAAATTCTGCCACTGGCCCCTCTTCCCCCATCCCCACCCTTCCTCCTCTGATCCCTGTCAGACAAACTTACTTCTGGCTTTGAGCAGCAGCAGCAGCTGAGCTCCAGGACCTTCAGGGACGGCTGGAAAAAGTTTTGGGTTTTTTTTTTCACAGTAAGAGCTGTACTGGTGCAAGAGGGATGGATGAGCTGAGACATGAGGGGAATGTGGGGCTGGGTGATGTGATGGCCAGCAGGGCCACACCAGCCCAGCAGTTGCACTGGCACCAGAGTCAGCCAACAGAAAACAGGATGAGAGACTTGTTTTCTTAGCCAGGAACACAGTGACACATCTAAACCAGGTCTGTCCTCAGCCCACAGTAAACTATCTCCATTCCATCCTCAGCTGCTGAAGCAAGTGCAGAACATCTCTGTCTGAAACATGGAATGGTTTGTCATGGCCTCAGGAGGGTGAATTCCCAGTGGGATGAAGTCTGAGCAGGATAGAGTCAGTCTGAGTGGGAAACTGCAGAGCCAGGCAGAGCTGGGGTAAAGGGAAAGGAGAAGCTTCCTCCATCTCACCTCTCCTGCTCCAGGGCTGGCTAAGGGCATTAGTGAGGTTGGGATGGAGCCCAGCCAGTACCAGCAGGTCCCCTCCAGCTCTGTCCTGGGAAGGACATTCCCTGCCCAGTGCCTGCTGTGCTGCCAGAGCTGGGACACCATGTCCCCAGCTCATGTCTCAGTCAGGATGTACCGCAGGATCCCGTTCACCACGTCCAGCGTCTCATCACTCTCCAGCACAATGTCATAGGAATCCAGGTACTTCCCCCTCCGCTCTTCCACCTGCCAGGACCATGGATAACCAAAGGGTTGAGGGTGAGGATGTTCCATGCACAGCCCTCACTACCAAAAAGGGGGTCAATAACTTCCCTGACCATTTCACAGACACAGCAACCCCACAGGAGCTCGTAGAAATCTCTTACATGCCCAAATCACTGGGGCAGCCCCCAGCCCCTCCCTGCTGGCCCCAGGCCTGGCACCTGGGGAAGGCTGGTAGGGAAGCACTAAACTGCTCCTCTCACCCACCTTGTCATTGAGAAAGCCAATCTTGAGGATGTTCTCCACACTGGGAACACCGTCTGCCATCGTCAGGTCACCCATGGAGTCCCCCAGCAGGATGATGCTTGTCCTTGTGCTCAGCTGCTGGAAGTACTCTGTGCCCTGCAGCACGGTGTTGTTCTTGTTGTAGGTGTGGATGAGCGGTCCCTTGAAATGTGTGAGGACTCCCTGAGCACATGGGACAGACAGACAGAGAGATCTTAATCTGATGGTGTCAATGCTAATCATATCTCAGTCCTCTGTCCCAGCCCCACAGCACTCCCCTCACACACAGATGCAATGCAAGAACTCACATCATCATTGAAGTCCATGTAGTTGGACACCACATTGACATTGGAGTAGAAGACATTGGCCTGACGGATAATCTCTTCCAGGATATCACCAATGCCAGCGGAGAAGATGAACAGGGGGATGTTGTTCTTATGCAGCTGATCAAAGAACTCCTTGAAGCCATCCCTAGAGCAGGAGTGTCCATTGCACAGGGCTGTGTTACCAGCTCCCAGCGTGGTGCCTGGTGCCCTGTGCTGCTCAGCCCAGCTCCTGGTCCTGCCCTCCACTTCCCAAACAGAAACACACATGTAAGCTCTGCAAACAGCACGAGCTCTCTGTGGCACCAGCACTCCCGTGGCTTTCCCTGAGCAGAACCCCAGAGTTGTGGGTGCAGCAGCTGGGCAGGTGCTTGTGGGAACACAGAGCACTCCAGCCTTTTGCCTGGCATCTCCTGAGCACCTCAGCTGCTCAGCAGGGGCACAGGGCACAGCCTGTCTGCACACACCCACACCAGTGGGAACCATGTGGGAGATGTGCAACAGGTTGGACTGGTTGGGAGGACGATCAGAACAACCTGTGACAGCCCCAGTCTGCCAGGACACAATTCCATGCTGAAGTGGAACTCAGGCTCATTAAAAGCCATCTCCTCCCTAAACCTGGCAGAGCCCAGCTCCTTGAGCCGGCCTTCAGGCCACAGCTGCCAGGTCAGCTTCAGCAGCAAGTTCTAGCACAACATTTTTGTGCTGTGGGTAAAATCTGCTGCTGAGCCAAGGGCCTGCATAATGGCAGTTCCAGTGCAAAGAACACAGCTCTGCTGGAAGCAGGGAGCTGCACACTGCCCCTGCATCCTGCCCTGCAAATGGCGAGCTGTGCCCAGCACCAGCCCCTCAGCTGCTCCTTGCCAAGGCCCAAGAGAGGGGTAGTGGTTTCAGAGCAGGAAGGGAGCAGCCTGCAGCCAAGGAGTAAGCTCAGGTTTTGGCTCATGTTCTGACTTTGTCAGAACTCAGCCCCAGGGCATTAGCAAAGGAGGCTGGCACTGGTCACACTGCAGTGTGATGACAGGACAGTGACCTGGCTACATGGGCAGGAGAGAAGGGCTGTGGGCAGCCCAGCTGTACCTCAGTATCACATCCCCAGGCCTGAACATCAGCATCACATCCCCCTGCCCAAACCTCAACACCACATCCCATGGCCATACCTGAGCATCGCTTCTGACTCTCTGACGATCTGGGCTATGTCACCTTTGTGGATGTTCTGCTGCACCAGCAGCTCATGGGCCTTGGTCCACCTGTATTTGATGTGGAAAAGGCAGCAGTGACAGAGCTCCCAGGCAGACACCCTCAGCAGTCAGAAACAACAACTAAACCTTGTGAGATCACTGCCAAGCCCAGGAATGATTCAAGTCTCAGGTCCTGTAGTCCTCAGGGACAAGAGGTTGTCAGGACAAGGTGAAGATCACCACAAACAGCACTCACCACTCCACCATGAGGGGACGTTTCTCTTCTAGGGTCCGGTTGGGATCTATTTCAATGGGATAGTAATAGTGGAGCAGATCCTTCAGCTGGAGTGTCACACAGAGGGAAAAAGAACAAAGTCAACATCAGGTCTAAAGAGACTAAACAAAACTAGCATTTCTGAAGTTCTCCAAAGCTCTTCCTAAGCACAGCTATTTCTGAAGCTCTCCATTGCTCTTCCTAAACACAATCAAAACTTTGTTACTGAGCAGCTTCTCTCTGAGCATACCTGGAACTCTCAGCAGCCTGGCTGGCCCTACCTCGCTCCAAATGCTGCAGGTACAGACAGCCCTCCCCTTCCTCCTCTTATCAAACTGAAACACCCACAGCTGCACATGCAAATTCGAGTTCCCTTTTTAACGTCTCCTCTGTCACTGCTGGCTGAAATGCAGCCTGGACACTTTCTCACTCCATCCTGGCAGCCACCACAGCTGGGAGAGCTGCCACACCAGCCAGTGCAACCTCCTGATGACAGGTGACAGGTACAACAGTCACTGAGCCAAGGTGTGGTGCCTTACACACAGCACCCACCTTCTTCTTGCCATCCTCGCTGATAACACGGCTGGTATCAAGGATATCTGCAAAGCAAATAAAACGCCAATGATGCAGCACAGAATCATAAACAGACTTCCTACAGCAAACTCCCCTGTGTCTCAGTGCTGGCTCTTCCCAATACAAGCTGTGGTGACACTGTGACCTGAGCACAGGCTCACTGTGGGGTCCCAGCACAATGACTCCCACTCTGAGCCCACAGCAGGCCCCCATGGCAGGGCCTGGCTTGGCCACACAGCAGCCTCGGTGCCCATGGGCAGTGGGATGAAGGCAGCCAGCCCAGGAGCTGGCTCCTGCAGTGGGCACTGGGCAGCTGGTGCCAGGCACTGAGGCCCAGACCTGCATGGGGGAGGACAGAATGGAGGAGCCAGGCTAAACAGAGGAGGGCACAGGGGATGACAGGAACCACATGAAATACAAAGACAGAAACCAGACAGAACTAGTGACAGTAAAAACAACGGCTTTCACTCACTGTGAGAGGTGGGGCAGCGCCTGCCATTGCATCCAAACCTGCTCAGTGTCATGTCAAAGTCAGAAATGACCTGCAAGAGGGGAGAAAACCAAATCCATGCGTGACCCAGTGCATTCTGCAGTGGCCAGAGTGAGCCCAAGGTGCTGCCACCTTTGAGAACGTTTACGCAGCACCACTAGCCTCCACTGGGTGCAGAACGGCAGCGACGACGTGGCCGCTCCTACCAGCCGCGAGGCAGATGATGTCTTCACCCTCCCACCACGGAGCTCTTATCGGCACCGAATGGCTTCATCCTGCCTGGGCGGAGCAGGGCTTCGGGGGCTGGCACACAGTTAAAGCTTCATAACTGGAAGCCAAAAGGTCCATCCGGAGGGAGCCACCAGCCCCGTACTCCCTCTCCTCTGGGGCTTCTCCCTCTCCAGCTGCACCCTTCGCCGCAGCTGCTTCGTCGCGGGGCTGGGAGAAGCCGGGCCGGGGCCGTGGGACGAGGAAAGGGCAGCTGAGAAAAGGACAGAGCAGGGGCCGTACCTGCAGTTTGGCCACCCCCTGCTCCCGGAGAGCCTGGATAATCCCCCGCACCCGCTCGGGCTGCCGGATCCGGACCGTAGCTTTCGCCAGCTCGGGCACCTGCAGGCAGAGACCCCGCTCGGTGCCGCCCCGGTGCCCCCCAAGCTCTGGGAGGACCGAGATCCTCCATCCCCCTCTGTCCCCCCGTGCCGGCGGCGCTCCCGGCCCGCAGCCCCGCTCACCATCTCGCCGGCTCCGCTCCGCTCTCACCGGGCCGCGGGGCGGGGCGGGGGCGGGACCGGAACGCGGCCGCGGGGCCCGAGGCTCCGGGCGGTGCTCGGGCAGCGTCCGGTGGTTGCTGGGGCCGGAGAATCCTCCCCCGCCCCGCCCCGTACCGCGGCCGCAGCAGATCCGGCCGGAGATTGCGTTTCCGCGTCGCGACGAGCCGGGAAGGCGGAAGATATAGTAAAAAAATAAATAAAAAAAGGTCATCCTCCGGGCTGTTCGTGCCCGCAGGGCTGCCGGCACTGAACCACTCCGCAGCCCCGGGAACACTGAGAACACTGAGTCACGGAACACTGCCCTCAAAGAGCAATCCCCCAGCATTGCCAAACCCATGTCCCTAAGTGCCACATCCACAAGATTTTTAAATCCCTCCAGGGATGAGGATCCACCACTACTGCCCTCGGCGGCCTGTGCCATGGCTGGACAGCCCATTCGGTGAAAAAAATTCCCAGCATTTCCAATATGCAACCTCCCCTAGTGCAACTCCGGTGACAAAGCAGCAGGGGCAGCGTGTGTGACAGCACTGACATGAGCGGGACTCCGGGGCGAGGTGGCACAAGACCCTCCAGCAGTGGTTCATGCCCACATTTGGGGGCTGTTACACCCCGGTGAAACATTACTGAAGGGTTGCCAGGGGATTGATCACATGGCGGGATTTGCTCCAAGCAACCATCAGCACCGTGGGACCCAGCATAACCCGGGCTGGAGGGAAGCAAAGGCTGGGGGCAACCACAGAATGCTGGGCCTGGGTCAGCCCTGCATCTGTGATGTCATTATGGGGCACAATCCAGAACCAGCAAGGGGGCTCAGTGCTGGATGTTTGGGGACAACACCAGAGTGCTCCACACACCTCAGCAAGGTCCTCTGGCTCCAACGTGGGGGATAGCTTGGCACCTACCAAATATTCATCCTCCAACATGGAGAGGAAGATGATCGATAGGAGTGGCAGCATCTCCAATGAACTCCGCCTGGAAGGGAGATTCTGTGATGTGATCATTAGTGTGGATGGGGTGGAATTCAAGGCTCACAAGCTCATCCTCTCTTGCTGCAGTATCTACTTCAGGTCAGTAGTTAAAACACAAGGGGATGGGGACAAACAGTATCCCCTGACTGAAGTCACCCTGCCTCAGCACTTCTCCAGGACTTCCACCTACACTGAACCTCTCATCAAGTGATTTCCCATAGTCCTCACACCTCCCTGAACACCAGGATTAATCCACATGTCAGTGGCTCTTGGCAGTGATGTCAGAGCAGCCCCAGACACAGTGCAGGGCTGGAGCCTGGCCAGCCTGGCTCAGCTGCCACAGGGCAGCTTTGCCTTCCCCACACCCTGTGACCCTCTGGGGTTCAAGACCAAGTGTTGGTGCTGCATCTGGGTTGAGGCAAACCCACCCCAGTATGAATCCGGGCTGGGGGATGACCAGATTGAGAGCAGCCCTGGGGAGAAGGACTTGGAGTGGTGGTGGGTGAGAGGCTGAACATGCCCTGGCTGTGTGCACTGGCTCCCAGAACCCCCCCCCATTGTCCTGGGCTCATCCCCACAGCGTGGACAGCAGGCAATGGGGGGATTCTGCCCCTCTGCTCCTCTCAGGTGAAACCCCCCTGCCCTGCTGCCTCCAGCTCTGGTATGCTCCAGAGGCTGTGTCTCCTTTTTCAAACAACCAGCAAGTAAAACATTAATCAATAAACCATGGGGCCTCCCAGAATGGCTCCTACCAGTGCCAAAACTGGTGCCCTGGAGGCAGGGGGAGTACAGGGGATCCAGGGGCAGTGTTTAATGCAGCAACACCATGTTTCCAGGACTCTGTTTACCAACTGGGACAGCGCAGACAAGATGGTCTATCAAATCCCTGGCATTTCAGCTGAAATGATGGGTCTCATCATCAATTATGCCTACACCGGGACAGTACCGATCACAGAAGACAACGTTCAGAGTTTGCTGGCTGCAGCAGATCAGTTCAATGTCATGGGCATCGTCAGCCTGTGCTGTGAGTTCCTCAGTTCCAGGCTGTGCTTTGAGAATTGCATTGGCATTTGCAGACTCACTGACTATTACCACTGCCCCGACCTGCGCGCAGCTGCCTGCGTGTACATCCTGCATCACTTCGAGGAGGTGTCCCAGGTGTCCGAGGAGTTCCTGGAACTCTCTGCCGAGGAGCTGGCACACATCATTGAGAAGGATGAGCTTAACGTGAGGCGAGAAGAAGCCGTGTTTGAGGCTGTGCTGAGGTGGATCGCTCACAACCCGCAGACCAGGAAGCACCACATCGCCTGTTTGCTCAGCAAGGTGGGTGCAGAGCTGCTTTGGAGCCATCCCCAAAATCTACCGAGGGGGAAAACCATCAGTATTAGTACTCCAACCTCCTCCTTGCATGTTTCAGGTTCGATTGGCACTCCTACAATCTGACTACTTCATGAACAACGTCAAAGCTCACGAGTACGTGAAAGACAATGCCAACTGCAAAGATCTCATCATCAGTGCCCTGTCAGAAATCTACGACCTGAACTCCTACGGCCAGAGTTCCTCAGTCAATGCCAACCCGCTCACCCGGCCGCGCCTGCCCTACGCCATCCTCTTTGCCATCGGGGGCTGGAGCGGGGGCGGCGCCACCAGCGCCATCGAGACCTACGACGGCCGCACTGACAAGTGGCTGAACATCCCCTGGGAGCAGGAGAGCCCCGTTGCCTACCACGGCTCGGCTTATCTGAAAGGCCACGTCTACGTTATCGGTGGATTCGATGGCACAGATTATTTCAACATCGTCAAGCGGTTCGATCCGCTCCAGAAGACATGGCAGCAGGTAGCACCCATGCACTCACGGCGCTGCTACGTCAGCGTCACCGTCGTGGACAACTACATCTATGCCATGGGAGGGTTTGATGGGTACATGAGGCTCAACACAGCAGAGCGCTACAACCCAGACACCAACCAGTGGACCCTGATCACCCCCATGCACGAGCAGAGGAGCGACGCCAGTGCAACCACGCTGAATGGAAAGGTAAACTAACCCCAGCTAAGGGCAGATGGGGTCGCAGCATGAAGGGAGTTCACATAAACCTTCACTAAATTCATAACACTTAAATTCATAATAATTCATTAAATCCTGGAGCTGCAGATATAAGGCACTGCCTGCCTGCTGTGGCAGAGATGTGACCAGGAGTACAAAAACTCTGCCAGCGGTGCTGTCCATCTAGTGCCCAACAGCCCTTTTCCTGGCCATAGGTGCAATACCAGGCCTGTCTGCTTCATGCAGCTTGGAAAATCAAGAGTCAAAATCTTGCTGGCATCAACTCTTTGCACTGCTGCTACTTTGAACCCAGGAGTGCTAAACCCATTCCCATTCTAAAACAAAATACCCCAAAAATCCTGCTACACCACTTACTTTCTCAACATGGGTCTAACCACCCCATTCACAGTTTCCCACCTCTCCTGTCCCCAGGTTTACATCTGTGGTGGGTTTGATGGCGATCAGTGCCTCAGCTCAGCTGAAGTGTTCAATCCCACCACAAACCAGTGGTCCCTGATTGCCCCAATGAGCAGCAGGAGAAGCGGAGTTGGGGTGATGGCGTACGGGAACCAGGTGTACGCGGTAAGGACCAACACCACCCAGCACTGCAGTCCTTTGGGTGGCTGCAGGTCCCACACCTCCAGAGTGGCCATGTGTTTACAGGAGGTTTAGGGAATGCACTGATGCACTTCCCGGGAATGTTATCACCCATCACACGCTTTTGAGTATGAAAATGGTGTTTGGCAATGTGTAAGCAGCTGCAGCAAAGAAAGTAATTTCTGCTGCTGCCAACAGCATCAGCAGCACAGCGCAGGGGCTTGGGCCTGTTCATCCATTGTTTATCCTCTCCATGGACTGCATCCAACCTCTGGAGAACTGTCAAAATTGACAGTTGCATAAGTGCTTTGGAAAGCTCCTCAGAGAGCAGGGAACAATAGGCAAGAGCCATGTTCGGAGATCTCGTGCTCTCTGCCATGCTCAGACTGCAGCCAGGGAGGCAGGAGCAGTTCCCATCTCACTGTGCGTGCCAGGATCTGGCTGAGGAAGGGCCCTTTTCAAGCTGTGTCCCTTTGGCATTCACAGGTTGGAGGATTTGATGGGAACAGCCGGCTGCAGAGCGTGGAAGCGTACAACCCCATCGCCAACGCCTGGCACGCCGTGCCCTCCATGCTGAATCCACGCAGCAACTTTGGCATCGAGGTGATGGACGGCCTGTTGTTCGTGGTGGGGGGCTTTAATGGGTTCAGCACCACCGTGGCCACCGAGTGCTACGAGGAGGACACCAACGAGTGGTACGACGCCCACAGCATGGGCATCACCCGCAGCGCCGTCAGCTGCTGCGTGGTGCCAGGGCTCTCCAATGTCATGGAATACATCGCCAGGCAACACTACTACCAGCACAGCTCCTCCATGGACATCTTGTTCACCAGTTCTACTCGGAGCTCGCCGTTGTAAATAGTTCCCCTTAGCTAGGAGAGTTGTGATCAGCCATCACTGGATGCTTGTGTAAATAGTCCTGAGTATCTAATAAAGTCTTCTGAGCATCCCATCACTGGATGCCTGTGTAAATAGTTCTCTTCAGGTAATAAAGTCCCCATGGCAGCAAGGGAGTATGTTCTCTTGTTCTAAAATAGAAACAATTGTAACAGGCCAAAAGGATCATTAGGAGTAAAAAATTTTCACTCATCAGCACTACCCAATGTGAGTATCAGTCACATCCTATACATCAACTTAAAAAACCAAAAGCACAACAGAATGCTAGAGAAATAAAAGGTTTATTTTCATTAATTCACCTCTTACAATAAACTTTAGTACAGTGTATTTAAGGTCAAGAACAGGACAGCAGGATCTGTTTCAAAGGGCCTATGACACACACTACTTTACCTCACAGGTAAGGACAGGAGTGCTGCTCCCCAGGAAAGTGCTGTCCCTCTGTTAATATGCCAGGAGAGCAGCTGCAACCCACAGTGACACGGACCCACAAGCATCAATGGTCATCAAACAGCTCGTTAGTTCCACACTCTACATTCGTATTAGTAACAGGGTTAGATCCTCTAGAGCACCTGTTTTATCAGATTCCACCCAGGACTGTCAAACGGGAGATGGCTTGTACCCCAACCTAAGGTGACCAGAGCTGAAAATAAATCCAAGCTACAGAACACTTTCTTTACACTTGCTTTTCAAAGCCCACTGGATGTTACAACATCCTGTTACAAGGCTTTATTAAGAACAACATAAAAAAGTTCTAATTCTTTGGGACTGGGTTTGTTGTCAGCCACCAGGGTATTCCACAACACACAAGATGAGCCAAGAGTTTGGATTTTATTATTTACTGTAATGCGGAAAATGCCATTGCAATAGTCAAGCAGAATGCTGGGTACAGTTGTTCACAGCAAATGTAACATTGGGCTGTTTGCTTCATCTCTGGAGTGGTCTCCCACTAGGGAGTAATTTAAAACACACACAAGCCCTGGCTACTAATGGAGTATCCAGGTAGTTATATTATGTACACATATGGCCCATGGGAGCTACTAAAGTGACTGCCAGCACCTGGCAGGTGCCACTGGTACTTTGAGCAGAAAGCCAGGCCATGAGATGTGTGTTTGGTGGCATGTATAAAGACAGGTGTAGAGGTGTGATTGTCCTAAGGAGGAGGAAAACTCCCCATAATGTCATTTTCCCTCAGGAAGGCCAGCAGTCAGCCTTCTCTGAACATACTAGGATCCTGCTGACAGGTGACCAGCCTCTAGAAACACACGGGAAGAATTCCCAGGCTTTTGTTTATGGGATCATTTGATGGACACCGAGCAAGCTATGGTGGTCAAGGGCACAAGGAATTGTTATGGATTCACAGGCTTGTGAGCTAAACTGCAGCCAGAGCCATGAATGCAATTCTCCCAACACCCATGTGATGCAATGGATCATTCGACCTATCAATCACAAACCACATCAGTGCCACTGGTCCCCTGGGATTCAAGGCTAAATAAAACCCCAACTGCTTATAACTATCCCAGAACTGGCAGAGCAAACACAGAGAGCAGCCTGTGCTGCTGCCAGGGCCCATCCCACCAGGAGCACATGGAGGGGCAGCACGGCACACACAGCATGCGGCTGGCACACGCGGGTTACCTGTCCAGGGATGGGGCTGGGCTCACACTGCCTCTGAGTGGAGTGCTTTTAGTGAACACCACAGCTTGTCCTTCAGCCCAACGTCCTGCTGGGAAGTGCAATATCAATTTTGCTTAGAAAAAGAAAGGTTTGTTCTCACCTCTATTGCACAGTGCCATGCATTAAATATTCAGCTCCTAATCCAACTGAAAGAACCATCTTGGTGTTTCTCCCTACAAATTGTCTGTATTTGCTGACAGACTACAAGAGAGCTTGGAGAGAGCTGTAGTGGTGACCTACCACTCTCCAACTGCCTGTTAAATCCCTCCAGCTCATTCAGCAGGGTGGAGGACATGAACTCCTCTCTGTTGCTTTGGTGTGAAGTCTGGGAAAGTATCTTAAAATCAGCTCCCAAAATTGCTGTTACATTGATGGGTTCAGCACTAGAGGCATTTGCACACTTTATAACAAACCTCTGCAAGAGCAGCAATTCTGCACCTACTCCAGCCATGAGCTAGACTCCATGGATCAACCCCCAGCTTATGAGCCTGCAGCAGCTGTTTGGGAACAGTCACCTGCAAACATCACCTTAAACTCACCTATTTCCTCTTGCATGAAGTCAGTGGCATAGACTTCTCCTGCCCCAACAACCAAACAGGCAAAGAAAATACAACATGGTTACCACGGAGGAGTAAACTGAGACAAACTGTTCAGAATTTCAAGTTTGGTAGTTTTTTTAACTAAGGCTGGAGACTCTCTCACAAACAGACAAGCTGTTGATATCAAAGTGGCCCATGAACCACAAAGTGGAGCATTAAGGGACATACACATCAGAGAAACCTTTACACACTGAGTGGTGGAAAGACTTACCCCAAGTTTCAGATATGATCTGGGCTGCCTGTTGAACTGGAAGAGGAGAATGAGCAGCTCAGGAAGCAAAAACAATTAAGACCAAAACAAACCCCAAAATGGTTAAAAGTTGTTTGCAAAGAAGTCACCCACATCAAAACCACCAGCAAATCATCAATGAACCAAGAACACTAATAGATTTTCCAGAAAGGTTTGTCTACACAAATTTTGTAATAAGCAGGTTACTCCTCCCATTCCCTTCCCAAAGATCCTGAGATAGACTGCATGGAAAAACCTGGAACATTCAAAAAGAAGGGAAGGATGGGGAGAAAAGGAGGTAGGAAATATGCACCGAAACTGTTGGTAAATGAAAGGGTCCTGGAGCTTCTTGGACTGGAGGAGTGCTCAGTGGGACAGGTAACTGAGAGGCAGGAATACTCCAAAGAGACTATCCCACATGGTGTGCCCTGGGAGTGCAGCAGGAAGCAATTCAGAGCCAACCAGGACACTTGCATGTACAGCCACCTCAGAATGCTAAAAGGTGTTAAAACGAGCTTAAATCTCACCCCCGCAGCAAGTGGGGAAACTCAGATACTTGGAGACTCTGAAAGCTCAGCTCTCCCCCCTGCAGGAACACACTGCCAGCCTGGAACAGAGCTGCAGCACAGCTGCTGGGAGTCCCTTGGGACAGCACAGGAGGGCAAAGGCTTCTGATTGTCAGAGGCTGGGAACAGCAAGGGCTCTTCCATCGTTTTTCACTGGAATTAAAACGTGCAACATTTGAGAAAAGACCTACAACTCAGGTTTCACTATACTCCTGTGAAATAATCCAACTCTCACTGATCCACTCTGACAGAATTGAACAACCAGTGTGGGTGGGTGGCTCATCGCTGGTTGTCACTCCTTCACTCAGGCTGTTGACCCAGGTTCTTAAGTTTGAGGCAGAGACAGACTCAAACCTCAAACACCTAAAAAAAAATCCACTGCCTCAAGCTCTCTTCTAGCAAGTGTCTTGTGTCCAACCAATCATCCACTTATAAACAAACTCTGCAGCCTCTCTACAACACACAAATACAAAATATTTAGTACACATAGAAACATCCTGAAGTAATTTCATAAAGAAAGATTGTGCTTTTGTTTCATACAGAACTATTGCACCTGCCTCCAGCTTGGGAAAGCCAAGTACACCAACAGCAATCCTGTGAAGTTTAGTCACTGAGGAGAGAATCAAAGGAATGTCAAGAGATAAGTGCAAATGAAACAGGTGCTTTCAAGCACACACAAATGTAACCACTAAATTATTAAGAGAGAGAGCTTTGATTTTCCAAGTAGAACTGTTAGAGACTAACTCTACAGAAACCCTTGGAACCAAAGATCTGAGGAGAGAAGTAACAGGCTTAATGCTCCCGGAGACATTTCACAGCCCGATACAGGCTACAGCTTTTCCCTGGGTATCATTAAGGAATACTGTTGGATTCACGGAGTGTCTCAATTCCCACCCACCCTCAACTTCTGAGCTTCTGAATTTTCAGTACACAATAGGTGCTGGTTTTATGCATCAAATCCAATCCACACCCTCATGTCTTATAAAGACACATCAAGCCTAACAAACAGATTTATTTCCTAGGCTCATCAGAGTGATACTGCAGACACTAGCACTCGATCTGGGAGCGCGGCATCCTCCGTAAGCTCAGGGAGTATCGGTGTATCTCCTGCAGCTGCCTTTCCTGCATTTGCCTTATTCTATCTTTTTGCCACATGAGATTTTGTGGCATGGGGTACCTCTGTGTTCCCTGCAGGCACCTGAAGGGGATTCTCACATGGCAGGCAGTGGCTCTGCAGCGGGGCTGTGGCATTGGGGGCAGGAGCATCCAGCGCTTCCGCTCGGCGCAGTAGCGATAGGCCTCCTTCCTGTACTGCTTGTCAATGTCATCGCTGTTCTTCCACCCCCCAATGATAAACACGTCATCTTTGTAGTAACAAATAGCTGCTCCTTCAATGCTCAGGACCTCGGGGGGCAAGGATTCCAGGATTTCATCCGAAGCCCTGCTGGAGATCTTTCCCTTGGCCTCCTCATTGTCTATGGGGTAACTCTTGGGGCAGCACGATGCCGTGTGGTAGAAGTTGGTGTTGGCAACAGACATCTGGAAAGAGCAGTAGTTGTCGATGAGGGGCAGGGACTCCACGTCCTGCCACTGCCTGGTTTCAGCATCGTATCTGGTAATAACAGCCCTCAGCCCGTCCTCGCTGTCGCTGTCAACCGGGGTGCGGGCAGCCACATACACAAACCGATCCTCCACGGAGACAGCTTTGACATCCCGCAGGATCTTTGGTGCCGACTCCAGGTTCAGCCATTTGTCCTGCTTAGGATCATAAATGGCCACATCTTTAAAGCCTGGACTGAAATTGCCGTGTCCACCAATACTGTACAAGTTGCCTTTCACTTCAGTAAGGCCAAAGGAATGCTTCCTGGTGATTAGGTTTGAGACCTGCTCCCAAATATTTCTGTTTGGATTGTACCTCTCCACAGTCTTGGCAAAGCCGGGTTCCATGGAGCCAGCCACATACACATAGGACTCTGTCACGGCCACGGCGTGCCCGTCCAGGTGGTTGTGGATGTGAGGCAGGTTGACCCACCTGTCCTCATCGATGAAGTAGCCCACGCACTCGCTCAGGTAGTCGCCACCCTCGGACACGCCGCCGATGACCATGATGACGTCCATGTTCTGGCCGAAGCGCGGCAGCAGCGCGGCGGGACAGGCTGAGTGCTGCAGGTTCCCAGACTGCAGGTTCTCAGAGCGCAGGGCATGGCTCTCCACGGCCTCAGACACCAACTTCACACAGGCCTCATTGCTCGCCACCAGCGGCTCGGATTTGACGTGGCGAGTCAGGTATGTGGGTTTCATCTGAGACAATCTTAGCAGCTTAAAGAGATCTTCAAAGTATCTCCCTCTTTCCTCAGGATTTTTTTGAACCCACTTCAAAATGGTCTCAAAGAGGATTTCTTCAGAGTCCACCGTGATCTCCGAGTCTGAGAGCCAGTCCCGGACAAGGTGAAATGGCAAAGTGTAGAACTCCTCATCTTGGATGACTTTGTGGAAGTTTCTCCTGATCATATCCTGAGCTTTGAGGGCCAGCTGATTCAGGGAATACATGTGAGCCAAGCTGTGAACCGCCACACAGTTGGAGAGGTTCAGTTTCTTCTTCAGAAACTCTCCACAGAAGTCCTTCAACCGGGTCAGCAGAAACCTGCAGGCCAAACAAGGGAATTATACATCCCTGGAGGTGTTCAAGGCCAGGATGGATGGGGCTGGGAGCAACCTGGGATAGTGGAAGGTGTCCCTGGACCATGTCAAGAAGAGGAATGCGATGAGCCTTCCCACCCACACCATTGGAACGAGATGAAATTCTAAGGTCCCTTCCAACCCAAACCAGTCTGCGATGCTCTGATGCCGTGGCCCGGTGCCCGCCAGCCCCCGCCCCGGCCGCACTTACCTGTCCGCCATCTCCAGCACCTCATGGACGTTGCCAGGGCTCACGCGGATGGTACCGGTGTACATGAAACCGATAACGGCCTCCACCGTGTCGGGGTCGGGGCCGCCCTCCGAGCTCCACTTCTGCAGCTCCACGCGGCCCGCGCGCGCCTCCGCGAACCCGCCCGAGAGCAGCGGCGTGAAGTACTCGGTGGCAGCGGCCAGGACGGACCGGTGCGCCCGGTACTCGCGGGCCATGCCCGCGCCGCCGAAAGCCAGCGTGATGTCGCAGTACAGGCCGTGGCGGCGCTGCTCGTTCTGCCGCCAGGCCAGGTCAGAGCAGTGCGCCGGGCACCCGAACTCCTCCGCTTCAGCCTCGCCGTCTGCCGCGCCGCCGCGCGGACCCCCGCGCTCCGCCTC